>CM030190.1:370307-437807 GCA_017639675.1 Aplochiton taeniatus
CTACCTTTACCCAACACCAACATTATAATACCTTTTTAACACCACAATACTCCTTAACTTCACAATACCACTTTAACACAACACCACAATACCACCTTAAAACCTCACCATCCACCTTGACCCTACACCACCACAACACTACAATACCACCTTGACACCACAATACCACCTTAAAACCACAATACCACCTTAACTCTTCACCATTCCAATACCCCCTAAGCACCACAACGCCACAATACCACCTTAACATCACAACACCCCCAAAGCACCACAAAACCACCTTAACGCAAATCTGTACACTCAGTGAATGGTCTATCCAATGAGTCCTTTAACAAGCACGGCAGGGTGTCAGCATTCTGAGCTGCTTGTCCTTGGTCATATTACCGTGTTTGTTTTAGGAAGACCAGGTAATATTTACACACCTGTAATAACTAGTGTCCATGGTTGAGTTCCTGTTATCGCTATTCCACCACGCGGGGGGTTCCCATGGCAACCTTACCATTGAGGAAAAACACAGTGGGGAGTCTACAGGGGTTCTGACCAACACCGTACTGGGGAAAGATCAGGGCTCTGATCAACACCGTACTGGGGAAAGATCAGGGCTCTGATCAACACCGCACTGGGGAAAGATTAGGGCTCTGACCAACACCGCACTGGGGAAAGATCAGGGCTCTAACCAACACCGTACTGGGGAAAGATCAGGGCTCTAACCAACACCGTACTGGGGAAAGATCAGGGCTCTGACCAACACCGTACTGGGGAAAGATTAGGGCTCTGACCAACACCGTACTGGGGAAAGATTAGGGCTCTGACCAACACCGTACTGGGGAAAGATTAGGGCTCTGATCAACACCGTACTGGGGAAAGATTAGGGCTCTGACCAACACCGTACTGGGGAAAGATTAGGGCTCTGATCAACTCTCCCCCCCTAACTCCCCCTACCTCCCCCTACCTCCCCCTGTCTCCCCCCTACCTCCTCCCTGTCTCCCCCCACCTCCCCCTGTCTCCCCCCTAACTCCCCCTGTCTCCCCCCACCTCCCCCTGTCTCCCCCCTAACTCCCCCTGTCTCCCCCCTACCTCCCCCTGTCTCCCCCCTACCTCCCCCTGTCTCCCCCCTAACTCCCCCTACCTCCTCCCTGTCTCCTTACCTCCCCCTGTGTCCCCTTACCTCCCCCTGTCTCCCCTTACCTCCCCCTGTGTCCCCTTACCTCCCCCTGTGTCCCCTTACCTCCCCCTGTGTCCCCTTACCTCCCCCTGTCTCCCCCCTACCTCCCCCTGTCTCCCCTTACCTCCCCCTGTGTCCCCTTACCTCCCCCTGTGTCCCCTTACCTCCCCCTGTCTCCCCCCTACCTCCCCCTGTCTCCCCTTACCTCCCCCTGTGTCCCCTTACCTCCCCCTGTGTCCCCTTACCTCCCCCTGTCTCCCCTTACCTCCCCCTGTGTCCCCTTACCTCCCCCTGTGTCCCCTTACCTCCCCCTGTCTCCCCTTACCTCCCCCTGTCTCCCCTTACCTCCCCCTGTGTCCCCTTACCTCCCCCTGTGTCCCCTTACCTCCCCCTGTCTCCCCCCTACCTCCCCCTGTCTCCCCATGTCTGTCAGTTTGCTATCAGGATTGACGATGCGGAGGAGTTCCAGACTAGAGGAGTGGAGGTGGAAAACACTGACCGCCTTCAAGAGCTGCTGCTCACACACACCAGCTTGAAGAGAGGTACACACACACACACACACACACACACACACACACACACACACACACACACACCAGCTTGAAGAGAGGTACACACACACAAACACACACACACACACACACACACACCAGCTTGAAGAGAGGTATACACCCACACACACACACCAGCTTGAAGAGAGGTACACACACACACACACACACACACACACACACACACAGACACCACCAGAAGAGATTTTCACACACTCAGACCCCCCTGATGTCACCCCAGGTCAGGAGAGAGATGGGCGAGGCACCAGCACACACACACACACACACACACACACACACACACAGCTGTTAGCTGGGTCAATATGTACAGGGGCCCTGTCACGTCACTGGAATGGAGATGGAAACACCATGGCATCAACGCAGAGCCAGAGGGAGAGAGAGGGAGAGAGAGGGAGAGAGAGAGAGAGAGAGAGAGACAGAGAGGGAGAGAGAGAGAGAGGGAGAGAGAGGGAGAGAGAGAGAGAGAGAGAGAGAGAGAGAGAGAGAGAGAGAGAGAGAGAGAGAGAGAGAGACAGAGAGAGAGACAGAGAGGGAGAGAGAGAGAGAGAGAGGGAGAGAGGGAGTGAGAGAAAGGATATGACATGACAGAGTGACAACATTTGTTTTTCATTCCAGTCAGACACGCACAGAGACACACACTCTCACACACACCCACACACACACAAACACAGTGTGCATAGTATTGAGTGATGATTCATGATGTCATGGGGTACATAGACAGAGAGGGTTGATGTTAACATAACCTACACTAAAGGAGAGAGGGTTGATGTTAACATAACCTACACTAAAGGAGAGAGGGTTGATGTTAACATAACCTACACTAAAGGAGAGGGTTGATGTTAACATAACCTACACTAAAGGAGAGAGGGTTGATGTTAACATAACCTACACTAAAGGAGAGAGGGTTGATGTTAACATAACCTACACTAAAGGAGAGAGGGTTGATGTTAACATAACCTACACTAAAGGAGAGAGGGTTGATGTTAACATAGCCTACACTAAATGGAGTCTAATCGAATCAGACAGATCTCTGGACATGATGAGGTCATTAAGTATGTTTTCATTTGAATTATGGATGATAACAACGTTCTAAACTGGAGCCCCAGAGAGATAGAGCTCACCAAACATCCGGACCATAGCGGCCCTCACCACACTGTACAACAGGGGAACCCTAACCCTCACTGTACCGTACCACGGGGGATTACTCTGCAAACACTCTGACCACACTATGGCGACTAGGTTAGGTAACCCTAACCCTAGGGCAAGGGGTGTAGATATGGTGACTAGGTTAGGTAACTCTAACCCTAGGGCCAGGGGTGTAGATATGGTGACTAGGTTGGGTAACCCTAAACTTGGGGCCAGGGGTGTAGATATGGTGACTAGGTTAGGTAATCCTAACCCTAACCCTAACCCTAGGGCCAGGGGTGTAGATATGGTGACTAGGTTAGGCAATCCTAACCCTAACCCTAACCCTAGGGCCAGGGGTGTAGATATGGAGATAGTTTGTGGTATATTGATCGTTTGTTAGCTGATTCTACTCTCAGGTCACATTTCTATGTCTGTATGTGAACTAGCATTCCCCCATGTGGGCCTTGTCTGTCTGTTAAAGTTTATTAACTTCCAGAACGTTCTCTCTCCTCTCCCTGCCCCCCCTCCCCGCCCCCCCACCCCAGGTCTCCTAGAGAAGTCCATGTTGGTGCTGACCCAGAGCACTGAGCTGCTGGAGAGCCTGAGAGAGCTGCAGAGGGCTGAGGCCCTCCAGAGGCACGGAGTGGAACTACAGGCTTCAGTCGGTTTGGATGAAGAGGATGAAGAGGAGGAGGAGGAGGTGAGGACTGACCACAGACATACAACAGGACACAAACAGAAGACTAGCTGACCAGAGTGAGACTCAGGTTTATAATGGTGTTGAAAACTATGCAGACTTCTACATTCAACCAATCAGAATATAGCACATATCGTCCCTGAATGAATTCCTTCATTAAATAGGCCTGCTAACCGTCCACTAATCCCATAACAACCTGTAGTTTAGTCCTATTGGTCACAGTGTGTCCCCCCCATAGGGTTGTCTGGCCCTCAGCAGCAGTGAGGAGATGGTGGAGCGTTTGGTGGAGATCCTCCAGGATCGCAGGAGGCAGGTTGACCAGGACATGAAGCTGCAGCAGAAACACCTGGAGAACATTCTCCTGCTGCACCAGTGGGAGAAACAGGAGAACCAGGTACCATCTTCATACATTATCAATATATCATACATTATTCTATCAATATATCATCTCCATACATTTTCAATATATCATCTTCATACTTTATCAATTTATCATCTCCATACATTATCAATATATCATACATTATTCTATCAATATATCATCCCCATACATTATCAATATATCATACATTATTCTATCAATATATCATCTTCATACATTATCAATATATCATACATTATTCTATCAATATATCATCTCCATACATGATCAATATATCATCTTCATACTTTATCAATATATCATCTTCATACTTTATCAATATATCATCTCCATACATTATCAATATATCATCTCCATACATTATCAATATATCATCTTCATACTTTATCAATATATCATACATTATTCTATCAATATATTATCTTCAAACATGATTTTAGCAATATATCCAATTAATTCAGAATGTTTCCAAAGAGGTGGTGCAGATGGTGCCATCTTAAATCACAGTGAAAAAGAATCCCCTCGCTGTTTAACTCAAACATAATGTTGTGCTTTTACCTGTACCCGTTGGTATGGGGGTGAACTAGAGCGGTTTGACCTGACCACATCAGTGCACATTAGTTGCATGGCGTTCTCTATGCCTCCATAAGAGCCTGAATTATAGTTCAACGTTTCTATGGCATGCACATCAGTGTCTGGGATGCCAGACATTCTCTCTATTCATACAGAACCATGTGCAGGCTCTAAGTATAGCTGTGGCCTGTGAGTGACAGTGGGGCTTGATACTTGATCTCTCCTCCTCTATTCCTGTCCGGCACATTCCTTTGGAAGCTGAGTAATGTTGACGTCCAACAGAAAACTTATAACATGCAGTAAACCACTGTGGACTGAGGAATCTCCTCTGTGGGCGAAAAAAATTTGAATTGTAAATTTAAATGTGTTGATGCACCTTAGAAACCTAAATGTCTAAGCTTAGGGCTACTTTGTATGGAAGTTGTCACCTGTCACCTTTTGTCACAAATAGTCAACTATAATCACCTGTAAACACCTTTGCTCACATGTCCTCAGGTAAAGCATTGGTTCACCACCTGTGCTGAGATTTATCTGGAGAAGGACCAGCTAGGCTTTAGCCTCACAGAGAATCAGGACCTCCTCAACCAACATAAGGAATTCACAGCTAAAGCTAAGGTATGCCAGCCTAGCTACACACAGCTGAAGTTAAGGTACGTTAGCATAGCTACACCCAGCCAAAGCTAAGGTATGCTAGTTTAGCCACACACAGCTAAAGCTAAGGTACTGTCGAGATAGACCTTTCTGGCCTCCTCTCTCATCGAGTCCGTTATTCCAGAGGAAGGATCACAAGTGGAGACAGTTGTTTAGTCAAATCGTATTTTAATTCACTCAGAGTATATGTATATTATCACACGCATATGGTTAATCAACCTTTAAGCACTTATTGTAATAATAGCAGTTTACCTTAACTCATATCCCGCAAAGCTGAATATAAGGAGAGTGGAGATGACTGTGACGCCCCAGTTCCCTCTGCCAGTCTGATTTCTCTTCCTTTGTCTCTAGCTATTATAGTAGTTTCACCCTATCTGCTGACTCTTAGATTGCATCTAAGAACCGGTTCTGACCAGCTATCTGTTGCTGTTCCTAAGCCTGGGTCACTCCTTGCCCCTTTGTCACAACCCCCAACATTCTCCCACCTGGCCCCGTGCTCCTCTGCATAAACAGGCCTCTCCTAAGACAAATGCCAGAGGCCTCCCAGATCCACAATCAGCCCCTCCCCCACAGCCCTCTCACCTATTTCTAATTCAAAGGTTGCTCCTATCTTTTACACAGGGCCATAAACAATGCCATCTGACTGACCGGTCATAAAGTCTGACATCTTATTGCACCTAAACAGGAAGGATACCCAAACCTCTCTACAATATTCTAGCTGTTGTTCTCACTCACTCTTGTTCTTCTGCTACAGACTTCATTAATATCACACAAATAATAGAGCACACCACTATCTTGAGCATGCTATTAAATCTGACAGTACCTTAGCGTAACTACACCTAGCCAAAGCTAAGGTATGCTAGCCTAGCTACATACAGCTAAAGCTAAGGTGTGCTAGCCTAGCCACACACAGCTAAAGCTAAAGTACGTTAGCCTAACTACACCCAGTCAAAGCTAAGGTAGATTAGCCTAACTACACTCAGCCAAAGCTAAGGTATGTTAGCCTAGCTATACCCAGTCGAAGCTGCGGTATGTTAGTCTAGCTGCAAACAGCCAAAGGAACGTTAGCCTAGCTCTACCAAGTCGAAGCTAATGTGTGTTAGTCTCGTTACACACTACTAAAGGTAAGGTATTCTTGCCTAGCTACACCTAGCCAAAGCTAGCCTAGCTACACCCAGCTGAAGCCAAGGTGTGTTAGCCTAGCCACTTACGGCTAGGCTAAACCTAAATACACAGTTACACACAGCTAAACATGTAATCAAAATGTCACTCTGAAGAATTTTTAATTTTTCATAGATCATAGACCAAGGTAAAAATGTGTAGGCTACTTCTGAAAGACATTTTGAGGTATTTGAAGATAATTGTGTTTTCAGATCACATTAGTCTCAGAAGCAGAATTTGTTATATAAAAGTTGGATATTGAATAAGACAGAAACACGAGAGAGGGGGAGAAACAGGAAGTGGAGGACTGAACTGTGTCCAGGATGTCTGCCAGGTGACATTTTATTTCAGTCAGCTGTCATGAGCTCAATCTGGTCAGACTGGCGCCACGAAACACTGACCATGCAGAACAGAGTTAGACTGGAGTGTGTGTGTGTGTGTGTGTGTGTGTGTGTGTGTGTGTGTGTGTGTGTGTGTGTGTGTGTGTGTTAGGGCCTAGGGCCAGGGGAGGGGAAGCCAGGTTATAGGTTAACTAAGGGCAGCACAAACTGGGCAGGAAATGGGAGTAATGAGGAGGATAAGGGCAGTAATGAGAGGAGGTGGGCATGGGAGTAATGAGAGGAGGTGGGCATGGGAGTAATGAGAGGAGGTGGGTATGGGAGTAATGAGGAGGATAAGGGCAGTAATGAGAGGAGGTGGGTATGGGAGTAATGAGGAGGATAAGGGCAGTAATGAGAGGAGGTGGGTATGGGAGTAATGAGAGGAGGTGGGTATGGGAGTAATGAGAGGAGGTGGGTATGGGAGTAATGAGAGGATAAGGGCAGTAATGAGAGGAGGTGGGTATGGGAGTAATGAGAGGAGGTGGGTATGGGAGTAATGAGAGGATAAGGGCAGTAATGAGAGGAGGTGGGCATGGTAGTAATGAGAGGAGGTGGGTATGGGAGTAATGAGAGGAGGTGGGTATGGGAGTAATGAGGAGGATAAGGGGAGTAATGAGAGGAGGTGGGTATGGGAGTAATGAGAGGAGGTGGGTATGGGAGTAATGAGGAGGATAAGGGCAGTAATGAGAGGAGGTGGGTATGGGAGTAATGAGGAGGATAAGGGCAGTAATGAGAGGAGGTGGGCATGGGAGTAATGAGAGGAGGTGGGTATGGGAGTAATGAGAGGAGGTGGGTATGGGAGTAATGAGGAGGATAAGGGCAGTAATGAGAGGAGGTGGGTATGGGAGTAATGAGAGGAGGTGGGTATGGGAGTAATGAGAGGAGGTGGGTATGGGAGTAATGAGGAGGATAAGGGCAGTAATGAGAGGAGGTGGGTATGGGAGTAATGAGAGGAGGTGGGTATGGGAGTAATGAGGAGGATAAGGGCAGTAATGAGAGGCGGTGAATATGGGAGTAATATATAGGGGACATGGTAGAACACCATGGAAAGGTTTGGCAGGGGGAGGGCTGTGGTGGGGTGAGGGGGGGCTTAGAGGTGAGATGAGAGTTAAATTAGTAGCAATGAGGTAAGAAGGGTCTGTTTGATGGGGAGGGGTTGGGGATTTGAATTACAGTGAAGAGGAGAGGAGGATGGTTATGGCTTGCAATAGGAGATGGGGGGGTGACTTGCATTAGGATCATTAGAAGATGGGGGCTATGACTTCCCTAGGAGATGTGGGGAGAGGTGACTTGGATTAAGAGAGAGAGAAAGAGAAAGAGAGAGAGGAGGGGGGTGACTGGCAGCTTCTAAGATGTCTGATTTACGGCAGGTTTGGATGACAGGGCTGTGATCTCCAGATCAGCTCTCTGACAGCCAGTGATGTACAACTCTGCAGCTACATCCATACGTGTAATCAAACGGCTTCATAAAGTCACACATTAGCAGCTACATGCATTCCTACATACCAGGAGGTCATTTCACATCCTGAAAAACCCTGCCCCTCCTCCCTGTCTTTGTTAGAGTAGATATAGAGGGTCAGACCCTGCCCCATAGTCCAACCTTTATTCTGAATGTCAGACCTAAGACTAATACAGCGCTCCCCAGTGGTGGATTGGCAGTACCACAGTCGGGGTCTGATGCTCTTGCATTGTCTAATTCTGTCTGAAATGAAGCCGTTGCTTTGGAGCTACTTTTACTGCAGCTATTCATCTGGCCTTTTCCTCCTCAGGACTGGGTTAGGTTAAGGGTTAAGGGTTATGGTTATGGTTAGGGTTAGGGTTAGGATCAGGATCGGGGTTGGGGTTGGGGTTAGGGTTAGGGCTAGGGATAGGTCAAGGGTTCTGTGTTAGGGTTAGGGTCAGGGATCAAGTATAGCACTGCCCTGATGGTGTTTCCCTCCTCAGGACTGGGTTAGGTTAAGGGTTATGGTTATGGTTAGGGTTAGGGTTAGGATCAGGATTGGGGTTGGGGTTAGGGATAGGGCTAGGGTTTAGGGTTAGGGTTAGCATTAGGGTTATGGGTTATGGGTTAGGGTCAGGGGTCAATGTATGGCACTGCCCTGATGGTGTTTCCCTCCTCAGAACTGGATTAGGTCAAGGGTTAAGGATTAAGGGTTAGGGTTAGGGTTAGGGTTAGGATCAGGATTGTGGTTGGGATTAGGGCTAGGGATAGGGCTAGGGTTTAGGGTTAGGGTTAGAGTATGACACTGCCCTGATGGTGTTTCCCTCCTCAGGACTGGGTTAGGTTAAGGGTTAAGGGTTAAGGGTTATGGTTATGGTTAGCGTTAGGATCAGGATTGTGGTTGGGGTAAGAGCTAGGGTTTAGGGTTAGGGTTAGGGTATGACACTGCCCTGATGGTGTTTCCGTCCTCAGGACTGGAGTGATTCCGTAGACAAGCTGCTGGCGCAAGCGAGCGATCTGCAGTCTGAGCGTGTGCAGGAAGCAGCGCTCCCAGAGTTCCAGAAGGTGGAGGAGAAGAGCAGAGCTCTGAGGGAACAGCAGGAGGCGCTGTGGAGCCGGACCAAGCAGAGGCACACTCAGCTTCAGGAGGGACACACCTTCTACACCAGCGCTAACAAGGTGCTCTCTATACAGAGCTGTTCACCAGAAACCCTCACTGTAACCTAGGCTGACCTATGCTAACATAGGCTAATGCTAGCTCACTGTAACCTAGGCTAATGCTACAGCTCACTGTAACATTCGCTTAATGCTACAGCTCAATGTAACATACACTAATGCCACAGCTTACTGTAAACTAGGCTTAATGCTACAGCTCAGTGTAACCTAGGCTTAGTGCTACAGCTCAATGTAACATACGCTAATGCTACAGCTTACTGAAACCTAGGCTTAATGTTACAGCTCAATGTAACATACGCTAATGCTACAGCTTACTGTAACCTAGGCTTAATGCTGCAGCTTACATTATCACATTTTATAACCTGCACACATACACAGGAAATCAGCACATGACTGAATTTACAATGGAGAGCTAAGATGTGTTGATGGGGTTCCTGTGTACTTTGGATTGCTGCTGCCTCTTGTGACTGATAGTGGTGACCTAACACTGCTCCCAAGTGCTCAGAGACAGACATCGCAGCACATTCTTAATGACCGATAACTGACATCAAATCAAGTCTATATAGATAGACATACATAAAAATATAATAATAAAAGATTTTAACAAACAATAATAATAGAACATGGTAAGATAATGTGTAGATCATATAACATCCTGTAGATGTGTGTAATCTATCCTGTGTGTGTGTGTGTGTGTGTGTGTGTGTGTGTGTTTGTGTGTGTGTGTGTGTGTGTGTTCGTGCATGCGAACGTGCGTGCATTTGTGCGTGTGTGTGTGTCTGGGCCAGGCGTTTGCTGTGCTGGGCGATGTGGAGCGGCAGACCAAAGCTTTGAAGGAGCAGTCTCTGGGTCTGCTGGAGCTGGCCAGGAAACACCAGGACCTCCAGAGGAGCATCAAGGAGACCGCAGCCCAGCCTCTGCAGATAGGAAGCAGCCTGCTGCACAGCACCAGCACTCACAGGCAGGACACACACACACACACACACACACACACAGGCAGGGAGACAAACACACAGGTACACACACACACACATACACACACACACACACACACACACACACACACACACACACACACATTCACATTCTATTAACTAATGCTTCTTTACAGTAATTTTAGTTTCATTACATTTTAGTAGTACTCTTTTAAAGTCCACTATCCGCCACAGTCCAGTCCAGTCCTCCATTAAGTGTAGTCTGAAATGTTTTCTTCTTCATCTGTAGTGCCCAGGTAGCTGGGGTGCAGAGGATGCTGGGATACATTCAGGAGCGTGTGGAGGGTCTGAGCCGAGAGTGCCACGCCCACCGTGTGCTGGCCAATCGGAAGCAGCAGATGGTGTCTACCTGTGAAGACCTTCTAGAGAAGGTACAAGAGAACGAGAGACCGTCTGCCAGTGTCTCTCTCACTGCTGCCAGTCTGCCAGTGTCTTTCTCCCTGCTGCCAGTCTGCCAGTCTGCCAGTGTCTCTCTCCCTGCTGCCAGTCTGCTAGTCTGCCAGTGTCTCTCTCCCTGCTGCCAGTCTGTCAGTCTGCCAGTGTCTCTCTCTCTGCTGCCAGTCTGCCAGTGTCTCTCTCCCTGCTGCCAGTCTGCCAGTGTCTCTCTCACTGCTGCCAGTCTGCCAGTCTGCCAGTGTCTCTCTCACTGCTGCCAGTCTGCCAGTGTCTCTCTCACTGCTGCCAGTCTGCCAGTGTCCCTCTCTGTTATGCTTTAGTTCAAACTTTCATATTTATCTTTTCTTATCTCAGATCTTTAGTTTACTTATACGTTATGATTTTTGTAACAAATTCTGAGCTAGAACTTTATATGAATTGCTGTGTTTGTCTTTGTGTGTGTGTGTGTGTGTGTGTGTGTGTGTTTGTCTTTGTGTGTGTGGGGGTGGTGTGTGTGTGTGTGTGTGTGTGTGTGTGTGTGTGTGTGTGTGTGTGTGTGTGTGTGTGTGTGCTCCAGGTGTGTGTGTGGGTGAAGGCCACTAGCAGTGTCCTTAGCAGCAACACTGACCCAGGAGACCAGCTCTCCCTGGCTGAAGACCTGCTCAACAAACATCTGGAGCTACAGGACCAGGCGCAGGTAACACACACACACACCCACACATACATACCACTCAAACGAACACACACCACACCACTCAGAGACACACACACACAAACACACCAGATAGATGCTAGCTCATGCTAACAGGTTACACACACACTAGATAAATGCTAGCTTATGCTAACAGGTCACACACTCAGTAGATAGATGCTAGCTTATGCTAACAGGTCACACACTCAGTAGATAGATGCTAGCTCATGGTAACAGGTTACACACATACTAGATAAATGCTAGCTTATGCTAACACGTTACACACTCACTAGATAGATGCTAGCTTATGCTAACAGGTCACACACTCAGTAGATAGATGCTAGCTCATGGTAACAGGTTACACACATACTAGATAAATGCTAGCTTATGCTAACACGTTACACACTCACTAGATAGATGCTAGCTTATGCTAACAGGTCACACACTCAGTAGATAGATGCTAGCTCACGCTAACAGGTCACACACACAATAGATAAATGCTAGCTTATGCTAACAGGCCACACACACACACACACACACACACACACACACACACACACACACACTAGGTTGATGCTAGCTTATGCTAACAGGTCACACACTGACTAGATACATGCTAGCTTATGCTAACAGGTCACACACACACTAGATAGATCCTAGCTTATGCTAACAGGTCACACACTCACTAGATACATGCTAGCTTATGCAACAGGTTACACGCACACTAGATAGATGCTAGCTTATGCTAACAGGTGACACACTCACTAGATAGATGCTAGCTCACGCTAACAGGTCATGGATGGCTGGTTCTCCGTCTCCAGGACACTGCGCACCACGCGGAGGCCATGACACAAGTCCTGGAGGAGATCCGAGGCCTGGAGGGGGAGTATGAGCAGAGCCCGGTCAAACCCGATCAGACCCGCAGAGCCAGCATGGAGCAGAGCAGCAGGTACATGCCCGTGGTGTTGCTGTGTAAAGGCCTGGGAACTGTAGGGGCGTTTTCATTGTGGTTCTGGTTCTTCACAGAGCGGGCCTGGTGTCAGAGGAGCTGTCCAACCGGGCCAGCCTGGTGTCAGAGGAGCTAAAGAGCCTGACCAGGAACCTCTCCACCCGGGTCAACACCCTGAGGCCCTATGTGGCTCTGCTCCATCTGGCTGAAGAGGTACCACCTCTTACCAGACCACTGGCTGACTGGTTTACTGACTGACTGACTGACTGACTGGTTTACTAACTGACTGCCTGGCTGGCTGACTGGCTTGCTGACTGACTGACTGACTGGTTTATTGACTGGCTGGCTGACTGACTGACTGACTGGTTTACTGACTGACTGATTGACTGACTGGCTGGCTGACTGCTTTATTGACTGACTGGCTGGCTGACTGACTGGTTTACTGACTGACTGACTGGTTTACTGACTGACTGACTGACTGACTGGTTTACTGACTGACTGACTGGTTTACTGACTGGTTTACTGACTGACTGACTGACTGGTTTACACTAGTGCACCAGCCTTTTGTTGTGTTACCATGACGATGCTCGAGGCAGCTGCTGTCCTCTCTGATTCTACTGGTCCTTCTCTCAGGTGGGGGAGCAGATGGCTTCTCTCAGGGACTTCTACAGCAGAGAACCAGAGGAGGAGGCCAGCCCTACCCGCTCTACCACCCCTACCAGCCCTACCACCCCCACCAGCTCCACCAATGGTAGCAGAGCAGTGTGTAAGGAGCAGGCGGACGTCCGCTGGCAGGCCATGCTACAGCGCTTCCTCACCGTCCAGGATCTGGCACGCAACTACATCAACTCTGCCAACATGGTGCCAGTACAGTGTGATTATTGTCATCATTATTAATAATACCATCTTTATTAATATAATAATATCGTTATCCACATGGTAAGAGTAATCTGTGTGTGTGTGTGCGTGCGTGCGTGTGTGTGTCTGTGTGCGTGTGTGTCAGGTGAGTGACCAGCAGACCCTGGAGGTGCGTTCCTCAGTGTGTGTTGTGGAGCGGACTGTGGAGCATCTCACCCGAACCAAACAGGAGCTGTCAGAGCTCTGGACCTCCTGGCAGCTTCAGCTCAACAGCCTCCAGTCTGGGGTCAAGAAACAGTGGAAGAAGTACAAGGAGCAGCTCAGCAAGGTACTGACCCTGACCCCAACCCTGACCCTGACCCTGACCCTAACCCTAACCCTGGGTACGGGGGGCTGGCTCTAACCTTAACCCTTGAGGAGGACTAACTACAGTAAGATCTCTGTTCTCTGCACTCTAACACCTGGTTCTGGTCTTCTCTGCTGGTTCTGTCAGACGTTCCTGCACCTGCGGGCCGTGGAGGAGGTTCTGGTCCCGTCCAGTAAGATCGACCTCGGCAGTGACGCCCACACAGTGACCCGGCTGCTGGAGAACTTCAACCAGGCCAAACCCCAGTTCACTGTGAGAGCCCGAACCTCACTTCAGCTCTGCTGTGTGCTATCTGCTATGCTATGCTGTATGCTACAACAAGCTATCTGCTATGCTATGCTAAGCTATATGTACTATAACATGCTACCTGTTATGCTATGCTGTAAGCTACAACAAGCTATCTGCTTTGCTATGCTGTAAGCTGCAACAAGCTATCTTCTATGCTATGCTATGCTATGCTATGCTGTATGGTACAATACGCTGTTGTTTGCTGTATGCTAGACTAATCTATCTGCTATGATATGATATGCTATAATATGCTATTTGCTACACAATGCAATTCTATTACTTGACGGCTTCAACCAAGCTTAGCCCCAGCTCACTGGATAAGCTTCATGAAAACACAAAGCCACATGCAGAACAAGCTACATGTATAAATATGTTCAGTTACTGTAGGATTACTCCTCCCCTCTCCTGTAGCAACTAAATGCAGAAGTGGAGTTCATGGTGCGGACCTCTGAGCTGCTTGGCCTGAAGGGGGCGCCAGTCCAGGAGAAAGCAGACAAGGTGGCCGAGCTGCTGCAGATTCACCAGAGAGTAAAAGACAAGGTCCAGGAGTACCAGACACTGCTCCACACAGCCCAACAGTACCACAACCTCACCGACCAGGTCTGTACCAGATCCTCATTCTGCCTGCCTCACTAACCAGTACCAGATCCTCATTCTGCCTGCCTCACTAACCAGTACCAGAGCCTCATTCTGCCTGCCTCACTAACCAGTACCAGAGCCTCATTCTGCCTGCCCCACTAACCAGTACCAGAGCCTCATTCTGCCTGCCTCACTAACCAGTACCAGAGCCTCATTCTGCCTGCCTCACTAACCAGTACCAGAGCCTCATTCTCCCTGCCTCACTAACCAGTACCAGAGCCTCATTCTGCCTGCCTCACTAACCAGTACCAGAGCCTCATTCTCCCTGCCTCACTAACCAGTACCAGAACCTCATTCTGCCTGCCTCACTAACCAGTACCAGAACCTCATTCTGCCTGTCCCACTAACCAGTACCAGAACCTCATTCTGCCTGCCTCACTAACCAGTACCAGAGCCTCATTCTGCCTGCCTCACTAACCAGTACCAGAGCCTCATTCTGCCTGCCTCACTAACCAGTACCAGAGCCTCATTCTCCCTGCCTCACTAACCAGTACCAGAACCTCATTCTGCCTGCCTCACTAACCAGTACCAGAACCTCATTCTGCCTGCCTCACTAACCAGTACCAGAGCCTCATTCTGCCTGCCTCACTAACCAGTACCAGAGCCTCATTCTGCCTGCCTCACTAACCAGTACCAGAGCCTCATTCTGCCTGCCTCACTAACCAGCACCAGAACCTCATTCTGCCTGCCTCACTAACCAGTACCAGAACCTCATTGAGCCTGCCCTACTAACCAGTACCAGAACCTCATTCTGCCTGCCTCACTAACCAGTACCAGAACCTGGTCATATGGACCTCCTGTGTTCTGTGACTGGCCCTCCAGCTGGACCAGCTGCTGCAGGCGGGACCGGCCCGGTCGTTCAGTGAGAGCAGTCAGACCCGGACCCAGCTGAGCCAGCACCAGGACCGGCAGAACCACGCCTCTCACCTCTACAACAACGCACTGGCTCTGGGGACAGATGTCTGTCGCACCGTGCAGCAGTCGGTGAGATACACACACATACGCACACACACACACACACACACACACACACACACATATTCACAGAGATACATACACCCACACTCACACACATTCACAGAGATACATACACCCCCACCCCCACACACATTCACAGAGATACATACTCCCACACACACATATCCGTAGAGATACAAACACACACAGACACACACATGCATACACGGACACACACACACACAAACACACACACTTACAGAGGTACAAATACTCACCACACACACATTCATAGAGATACAAACACACACAGATACAGACACAAATCGAGACAGACACACAGATATAGACAGACCATAAACACGCTCTAACTCTTAACTATTACAGAATACAACACTAAAGTTTGTAATATTAAACGTGTGTACCTGTTCTGAGAGCGCTGGTGTTGTCCTGTTTAGATGGTACACTAACACCTGTATGTGGACGACTGTGAGGAGACATCAGGGAAGAGTGTGGCTCTTCTATTCTACCCTCCTCTAGGGTTAGGGTTACTACTAGGACTCTACTAACTCTCTCCATCTCTCTCTCTCCCTCTCTCTCTCTCTCTCTCTCTTCCTCCAGGCAGCTACAGGGTTCTGTGTGCTGCGTGTTCAGGACCGTCTGGCCCGTCTGCAGCGTGATTGGACGGGCTGGTGTTCCGAGGCTCAGCTTTACGAGGAGGAGTTAAACAACCGCCTGTTATACTGTCTGTTCAAAGAGGACGTTACTGAGGTAAAACATTACTACATAACATCCACCTGTTATACTGTCTGTTTAAATAGGACGTTACTGAGGTAAAACATTACTACATAACATCCACCTGTTATACTGTCTGTTCAAAGAGGACGTTACTGAGGTAAAACATTACTACATAACATCCACCTGTTATACTGTCGGTTTGTTTATTTGTTTGAAATCAACCCCTATGTGACTTTATTTATGTCAGGCAGTTATGGGGGCGCCCTCGCAGTTCAGCAAGGTCCTTTCAGTCTAGCTAATGCTGATCTCCGTTCTCCGTTGAGTGTGTATGTCCGTGACATACTTTAGCTCATTCCGTTATCAGCACTAAATGAGACCGCCATCTCCTAAAGTTTACAGTTATTAATACTGTTAATACAAATTGGAAAATAACTCATGTGCTTTTAATTCATCTCCTTGTGCGTGAATACATCACTATGGAGACTAAGTTGCAGCATTGTGAGACGATCGGAGCTGCCTCTTGGACGGGCTTTAAATCTTAAAAAAAAAGAATTCAAAAAAGACATCATTCAACGATCAGTCGACTAAAGGCAAGAATGGTCCAATCAGATTGCACTATGCAAATTCTTAGTCAGGGACACCCCTAGTATAGACTGACCTCTGCTGGCGCGTGCTGTTCACTGCAATACAGCATCTCAATACATTATCTCAATACATCATCTCAATACATCATCTCAATACAGCATCTCAATACATCATCTCAATACATCATCTCAATACATCATCTCAATACATCATCTCAATAAATCTTCTCAATACAGCATCTCAATACATCATCTCAATACATCATCTCAATACAGCATCTCAATACAGCATCTCAATACATCATCTCAATACATCATCTCAATACATCATCTCAATACATTATCTCAATACATCATCTCAATACATCATCTCAATATATCATCTCAATACATCATCTCAATACATCATCTCAATACATCATCTCAATACATTATCTCAATACATCACCTCAATATATCATCTCAATACATCATCTCAATACATCATCTCAATACATCATCTCAATACATTATCTCAATACATCATCTCAATACATCATCTCAATATATCATCTCAATACATCATCTCAATACATCATCTCAATACATCATCTCAATACATCATCTCAATACAGCATCTCAATACAGCATCTCAATACAGCATCTCAATATATCATCTCAATACATCATCTCAATACAGCATCTCAATACATTATCTCAATATATCATCTCAATACATTATCTCAATACATCATCTCAATATATCATCTCAATACATCATCTCAATACATCATCTCAATATATCATCTCAATACATCATCTCAATACATCATCTCAATATATCATCTCAATACATCATCTCAATACAGCATCTCAATACATCATCTCAATACAGCATCTCAATACAGCATCTCAATACATCATCTCAATACATCATCTCAATACATCACCTCAATATATCATCTCAATACATCATCTCAATACATCATCTCAATACAGCATCTCAATACAGCATCTCCGTATCAGTTTAAAAGAGTAGTGTCTGTATTTTTGATGGTATTGAGAATCATACGGCCACATTGGCAGACGTTGTAGTCTGCAGAGGGACGGCCTCCTGTGGACCAGCATAAGGAGAGGGCTAAACCCTCGGGAGAGGGACAGTGGCCTGACCAGGGCCACATTGACGTGGTCCAAACGGCTCTCAGGCACCATGGAGTAGTACTTTGGCTCATCCTCCAGTTAAAATGACTGCTTTACCTTTTTGGGGTTTTGTGTTCAATATATTACCCTGCATTCATTAAAAGATAAGAACAGGGTTGGCCAACCTTTTTTGAACCAAGATTCATTAGAACCCCCCCCCCCCCCCTGCAAGGAGACTTTCAAATCATTGAAAAGCTCCTGTTATGTCTCTGCTATAAACCCATTTACTTCTGTGAGTACACACACACGCACACACCAACACACACACACACACACACACACACACACACACACACACAGCTGTCTCTGCTGCTTATCTTTCATCATTGTCTCTTTGGGAACTCCATCAGGCTATTTAAGGAACATTCCCTGTCTCTCTATCTTTCTCACTCTTTCCTGACCCCCCCCCCCCCCTCCCCTCTCTCTCTCTCTTTTTCTCTGCTCCCCCTTTTCTCTCTCTCTCTCTCTCTCTCTCTCTCTCTCTCTCTCTCTCTCTCATCCAGTCCGTCTCTCCCCACTCCCACTCGTCCACACAATCCCTGCTATACGTTTTTTCCTGGTCATCACAGAGGTGTTGCCTGGTTACAGAAGGTTACAGCCAGAAAAGGAGATAGATAGTGTGAAAGAGGGAGAACAAGGGAGAGAGAGAGACAGAGAGGTGGAGTGTGCAGAGATGTAGAGAGGAGGTTATCAGCTGTCGGGGAAACGATCTGCATTCCAGTCCACTGACATACAGCAGAGAGACAGACAGATACACAGACAGACATACAGCAGAGAGACAGACAGATACACAGACAGACAGACAGACATACAGCAGAGAGACAGACAGATACACAGACAGACAGACAGACAGACATACAGCAGAGAGACAGACAGATACACAGACAGATACACAGACAGACAGACAGACAGACAGACAGACAGACAGACAGACAGACAGACAGACAGACAGACAGACAGACAGAGAGAGAGAGAGAGAGAGAGAGAGAGAGAGAGAGAGAGAGAGAGAGACAGACAGACAGACAGACAGACAGACAGACAGACAGACAGACAGACAGACAGACAGACAGACAGACACACAGACACAGACACAGAGAGAGACAGATACACAGACACAGTCTTCATCACTGCCTTACAGCAGACAGAGCTTCATCCTAGAGCTTCCCAAACTACGGCCATGGATCATGGAGGATCCTTTTTTACATAAATACAGATACAGAGACTAGATATTCTGCACACGTACTACTGGACAGACACACATACTTCATGGAGGATCCTTTTTGACATAGATACAGATACAGAGAGTGGATATCCTGCACACCAACTACTGGACAGACACACATGCTTCTAAGATAAAGGTTGGGCTATTAATCCTGCCCCTCATAGCCCCTGCAGTATCACTCTTAACACCAGGTGGCGCCCGTCTCTGCTTCCCTTCTACCCTTAACCAGCTCACTCTGTCTCCACAATCACTCCTTCTCTTTATCTCACTCCCTGCTCCCCCTACCCCTCTATCTTTATCTCACCCTCTTCCCTGCTCTCGCTCTCTTCCCCTCCTCCCTCTCTCCCTTTCTTTCTCTCTCTCTCTCTCCCTCTCTCTCTCTCTCTCTCCCCCTTTCTTTCTGCCCACTCCTCCCCCAGCTAAAGATGGCAGTGTATAAATATATGTTTAAATATATCGAGGAGCAGAACTAGGAACATGTCTGTATTTCATCCACTGCTACCAACTCAGATTCTCTGGACACCTGTATGTCTGTGTGTGTGTGTGTGTGTGTGTCGGGGGTGGGGGGGGGGGGCAACAGGTGATGTTGGTGTTCCTCTCCAGGTTTTTAGCTCTTTTGTGTTTTGCCATCTCCAGTGTTCAGTGTTCAGTGTGTTTAACATCTCTAGTGTTCAGTATGTGTTCCCAGGCCCAGAGGAACTGATGTTAGCATTAATGATGTGATTGAAACACACACTTAGCACCAAAGAGTGAACTTTAGTCGACTTAAACCCTCTCAAAGACCAGTTAAGGAGATTATATTTAAATCTGTTACATATAATCCGTTACAGTTAAATCCGTTACAGTTAAATCTATGTTACTGCACTTAGTCTATCCAACACATGAAAGGATATACAAATATATTGTATATGCCACAAATAGGTGTTACAGACTGAGAATACTTAATTTTATGCCCATATATGTTTATACCTAAATGTAGACGGATTGAGTTATAAATATAAAAATAGATTGAATTCATTCAATACTGTACCAAATGTTCAAAAATAGTTTTATGATTTCAGATCCTATTGCATATTCCGCTGTTCTCTACATTAAAGTTAAACTTGCTTAATCCACACCTATATTTCTAATGGTTTTAGTATCAATATCAGCCCAAAGGGTTTTATCCTCCTACTTTGATCAAGCGGTGAAATGTGTTTGAGGAGCAGAGTTTGGTTAGGGAAGGTACTTCACTAATGTTAGAGAGTGTTTGAGGAGCAGAGTTTGGTTAGGGAAGGTACTTCACTAGGGTTAGAGAGTGTTTGAGTAGCAGAGTTTGGTTAGGGAAGGTACTTCACTAGGGTTAGAGAGTGTTTGAGGGAGCGGGACAGAACAGAAATACACGTGAGTACACATCCTGGCATGTGGCTTAGGTCAGCTGCTGCCTGTCACTCAGACAGATAGCTCCCTGGAAGAACCGCCATGATGGACTGTACTAACAGCATATGAAGACCATTTTACTTCAATCACAATAAAGTTGTCTCCAAGTCTAGAACCTGGCCTCAGATATTAAAAGAGGTGCTCCATAGGAACAGGAATGAACTAGCTTTGTAAGCTTGGGCCACTATGCTAGCAGTGCTAGCTGAGTTAGCTGAGTTTACTATGCTAGCTTTGCCAGCTTGGCCTACTATGCTAGCTGTGTTAGCTGAGTTTCTATGCTAGCTTTGCTAGCTGTGTTAGCTGGGTTCACTATGCTAACTGTGTTGGCTAGTTTAGCTGTGTTAGCTGTGTTGACTAGTTTAGCTGTGTTAGCTGTGTTGACTAGTTTAGCTGTGTTAGCTGTGTGTCTATATTTGCTTGGTGACTGGTCTCGAATGGTTGTGATATTTATCAGCATGAATCACTGTGCTGCTTTTAGACGACTGTCATCCAACCAAAGCAGTTTGAACCAGACCAGTCCCTTTCAGTCTCATTGAAGAAAAGTAACAGAATAGAGTTACATTATTAAGATATACAGTTTGGTTAGTGTTAGTTTGGTTTGTTAGGGTATATTTTGAAGTTATAACTCCAGCTTTGTATAGAGTACTGCTATCATGGTGGGCTAGGGTATGACAGCATGCATTAAGTATTGCATGTCATTGTGGTGCAGGCTCTGGCCATACCTCATAGGTTATCACCATGACAACCATGAGGTCAGTTCCTGCCTGGGACTTCAGGGCTGCCTGGGTCCCAGCAGCAGCTGCCTCAAACCCCCTATGAAGCCTAATGAGGTGGTACGTTCCTAATGTAACTGGATGAAATGGTAGAGCCTGCTGGGGAGAGGGATTTTCTTTTCTCTTTCTGCACTTTAGTTGTGTTTCTTCTTTCAGTATTAGTCTCAGTAATAGAGTCATCGTTTGCCCTGCCTCCTTCTCCACCTTGTCTAATCCCCCTCCTCCCTCACCTGCCTTTAGGACCAGTCCATTATCTTCTCTTTATCTCTCCTTCCATCTCCTCGCTCTATCCTCTCTCCTCTCCCTCTTTCTCTCTCTCCTCTCTTTCCCTCTTACTGTCCCAGTCCGATAGGTTTGGTCTCTCTCCCAAGCGGGTTCCTGACTCTGCAGCTGTCCTTGGCAGACACATGAGCCAGGCGTTCTGAGAGCCTGAAGTACCCCCCCCCTCACACACACACACACACACACACATACTCACACACAGGAATACACACTCACACAGCAGAAATACACACTCACACAGGCACACACTCAGACCTCGTTGCCCATTTCTCTGAGCCAGAAATGGATGCTGCATAAATCACAGCCTCTGCTCGGGCCATTAACATCTCTATAATAATACCCTGCTATGCTGCTCCTGCACTAGGACTAGACCCAGCGTTGAGACACACACCAACATGCAGTGGGCCTGGCACCAACACCTTAGCAGGAACTTTAAGTGATAGTTCAACATTTTGGGAAATAAGATATGCCCCAACATACCCCTAGTCAGGCGAGATGATAGATATCTATTGTATCTCCATACGTCCAGTATTGAGTTAGTTATGTGGTCGTCGTAAAAGTAGCCTAGCAAAACAGTAAGCTTGAGGTAACCGTTAGCATGGGCCTCAAAAGTACTCCTTAAAAAAAATCCAAAGCTGTGTTATTTACATGCTATATCATCTGTATTTCGCACATGTCGAAATTAAATGTAAAAGCACATTCTCTAAGTATATGAATTTGGAACTCAAATTTTTTATTTATTTTTGTTTGCTATTACAGTTAGTAAAAACCAACTGTCTTTATCTGGCAAAACCCTTATGTATAGTGAAGTGATAGTTGATACTAAGCAAAGCCATGTGTTTAGTAAAGGTGTTTGAAAGAGAAAGGTTCCCAGACTGACATCAGCGTATTTTACTCTTTCAGCTGCGAGAGTCTTTGAAAGACTTGAAAAAGAGGTTCAACAACATGAAGTTCAACTACATGAAGAGGAAGGACCGCTCCAGAAACCTCAAGGCTATCCGGAATCAGATACAACAAATAGACAACTACGCAGAGAAGCTACAGGTGAACTCTCTCTCGAACCCTATCCCTTTCCCTATCCCTAACCCTATCCCTATCCCTATACCTAACCCTACACGGAGAACCTACAGGTGTACTCTCAATAACCCTAACCCTCTCCCTCACCCTCACCCTCACCCTATCCCTATCTCTAACCCTAACGCTAACCCTACACGGAGAAGCTACATGTGAACTCTCCTACTAAGCCAACCCTGCCTCTCTATAAGAGGCACGTTCCAGCTCCTAAGACTGTGTCCTCTGTCTCCAGGTGTTGAAGCAACGCATGCAGCTGTTGACGGCCAGGCTCTCCTCTCCAGCAGAGCGCCCCCTTCAGGGTGGAAGTCCCCGCGAGATGGAGGACGCCGTCAACGAGCTGCAAAGGATCATGGGAGACTTTGAGCGATCTGTAGAGGAGCACCGACAGAATCTGGAGCTGACGGTCAAACTGCAGCAGGCCACAGAAGAAGTATAGTCCTGTTTAATAGTTTGAAGAAGTACTGTCCAGTTTGAATAGTTTGAAGAAGTACTGTCCAGTTTAATAGTTTGAAGAAGTACTGTCCTGTTTAATAGTTTGTTTGGAATAAGAAGGTTCTTAAGTTCAATTGAGAGGTTCTTTTAAATACTAAAACTCATGTCCCAAGTTTGTGCAGTCTTTAAATGCCTTATAGAAAATACAATTGAAGGATGTGAGTAACCTAATATCCAATTGAAGGATGTGAGTAACCTAATATCCAACTGAAGGATGTGAGTAACCTAATATCCAACTGAAGGATGTGAGTAACCTAATATCCAACTGAAGGATGTGAGTAACCTAATATCCAACTGAAGGATGTGAGTAACCTAATATCCAACTGAAGGATGTGAGTAACCTAATATCCAACTGAAGGATGTGAGTAACCTAATATCCAACTGAAGGATGTGAGTAACCTAATATCCAACTGAAGGATGTGAGTAACCTAATATCCAACTGAAGGATGTGAGTAACCTAATATCCAACTGAAGGATGTGAGTAACCTAATATCCAACTGAAGGATGTGAGTAACCTAATATCCCCCACCCCCGTTTCTCCCTTCTCCGCCTGCAGTACCAGTTCTGGTGTGATGAGGCGAGCGCCACCATCGTCCGTGTGGGGAGCTACTCCTCCCAGTGCCAGACACAGCAGGCGGTGGCCGTCCTCTACCAGCAGTTTGAGAAGTTTGTGTGGCCCACCGTGCCCCAACAGGAGAACAGGGTCCAGCAGATCACTGAGCTGGCTCTCAGGCTGCATGGTGAGACCAGGCCATAGTAGACCAAACCAGGCTAAACCAAACCAGGCCATTGTAGACCAAACCAGGCCAAACCAGGCCACAGTAGACCACACCAGGCCAAACCAGGCCGTAGTAGACCAAACCAGGCCAAACCAAACCAGGCCATAGTAGACCAAACCAGGCCATAGTAGACCAAACCAGGCCATAGTAGACCACACCAGGCCATAGTAGACCAAACCAGGCCAAACCAGGTCATAGTAGACCAAACCAGACCAGGCCAAAGTAGACCAATCCAGACCAAAGTAGACCAAACCAGGCCAAACCAGACCACAGTAGACCAAACCAGGCCAAACCAGACCACACCAGACCATAGTAGACCAAACCAGGACAGGCCATTTGATTAGATTGAACAGCTAGCCTACCACACACCAGAGAAGTAACACAACTAATGTAATAGTCTGGGCTGTGTTTCTCTCTCTTTGTCTGTGTGTGTGTGTGTGTGTGTGTGTGTGTGTGTGTGTGTGTGTGTGTGTGTGTGTGTGTGTGTGTGTGTGCGTGTGTGTGCAGGCCCTGAGGAGGGTAAGCGATACATGGAGAAGACGGTCTCCAAACACAGTGAGATAGTGGAGTCTATCAAGGAGCTGTCTAAAGGGCTGAAGGATCTGGAGACCCAGCTACAGGTAGGAGAGAGGGCTACAGGTAGGAGAGAGGGCTACAGGTAGGAGAGGAGGAAGACTACAGGTAGAAAGGACTACAGGTAGTAGAGGGGACTACAGGTAGGAGAAAGGACTACAGGTAGGAGGAGGACTACAGGTAGGAGAGAGGGCTACACGTAGGAGAGGAGGAAGACTACAGGTAGAAAGGACTACAGGTAGTAGAGGGGACTACAGGTAGGAGAAAGGACTACAGGTAGGAGGAGGACTACAGGTAGGAGAGAGGGCTACACGTAGGAGAGGAGGAAGACTACAGGTAGAAAGGACTACAGGTAGTAGAGGGGACTACAGGTAGGAGAAAGGACTACAGGTAGGAGGAGGACTACAGGTAGGAGAGAGGGCTACACGTAGGAGAGGAGGAAGACTACAGGTAGAAAGGACTACAGGTAGTAGAGGGGACTACAGGTAGGAGAAAGGACTACAGGTAGGAGGAGGACTACAGGTAGGAGAAAGGACTACAGGTAGGAGGAGGACTACAGGTAGGAGGAGGACTACAGGTAGGTGAGAGGACTACAGGTAGGAGAGAGGGCTACAGGCAGGAGAGGGGACTACAGGTAGGAGGAGGACTACAGGTAGGAGGAGGACTACAGGTAGGAGAGAGGGCTACAGGCAGGAGAGGGGACTACAGGTAGGAGGAGGACTACAGGTAGGAGGAGGACTACAGGTAGGAGGAGGACTACAGGTAGGAGAGAGGGCTACAGGCAGGAGAGGGGACTACAGGTAGGAGAGAGGGCTACAGGTAGGAGGAGGACTACAGGTAGGAGAGAGGAGGAGGGATACATGTAGGAGGAGGACGACAGGTAGAGAGGGCTACAGGAAGGAGAGGAGGACTTCAGGGAGGAGAGGAGGAGCAGGGTTCTACTCTGACCTGCCACTTGGAGGAACAGTGTATGGTGTATAACAACAAGTCATTGTTAGTTATTTCATTAGTTATTGTGTACACTGTGTTTGATGCTGTTGATGGATAGGGTTTTGTGTAGCTGTTCATCATCACTGCCTGTGTTTCAGGCGAAGGCCATGGTATCACAAGAGCCTGATGGGATTGTGGAGGACTCTGAGGAGAGGAAGACTGACCAGGACAGAGAGAATGTCCTACTGGAGGAGAGAAGGAGAGAGAACAGAGAGAATGTTCTACTGGAGGAGAGAAAGAGGGAGAACAGAGAGAATGTTCTATTGGTGCAGAGAAGGAGAGAGAACAGAGAAAATGTTCTACTGGAGGAGAGAAAGAGGGAGAACAGAGAGAATGTTCTACTGGAGGAGAGAAAGAGGGAGAACAGAGAGAATGTTCTACTGGAGGAGAGAACGGCAGAAAACAGAGATAATGTTCTACTGGAGGAGAGAAAGGCAGAAAACAGAGAGAATGTTCTACTGGAGGAGAGAAAGAGGGATAACAGAGAGAATGTTCTATTGGAGGAGAGGAAGAGGGAGAACAGAGAGAATATTCTACTGGAGGAGAGAAAGAGGGAGAACAGAGAGAATGTTCTACTGGAGGAGAGAAAGGCAGAAAACAGAGAGAATGTTCTGCTGGAGGAGAGAAAGGCAGAAAACAGAGAGAATGTTCTACTGGAGGAGAGAAAGAGGAAGAACAGAGAGAATGAACAGCTACTGGAAAAGAAGGAGAGATCAGAGCAGAACTCAGACCTGAATGACAACCGACGCTCCACCACGACAGACACACTGGATGTGGTAAAGACCAAACTAACCCTAACCCTAACCCTAACACTAACCCTAACCCTAACTACACCCTGGATGTGGTAAAGATCAAACTAACCCTAACCCTAACTACACCCTGGATGTGGTAAAAATCAAACTAACCCTAACCCTATCTACACCCTGGATGTGGTAAAGATCAAACTAACCCTAACCCTAACTACACCCTGGATGTGGTAAAGATCAAACTAACCCTAACGCTAACTACACCCTGGATGTGGTAATGATCAAACTAACCCTAACCCTAACTACACCCTGGATGTGGTATAGATCAAACTACACCCCAGAGATTACTGACACAACTTAACCCTAACCCAAAAACAACACAACATCAACCTAGACAACGGAATACATTACAATCGCACTTTTACTGACACCACTAAAGCAATAACAACACAACATCAATCTAGACTAAGGTCACAGAATACATTACATTACAAACTACACCTTGTATGTTACAGCAACACTAAATAAATCAAATGTATCTTATTATTTTTCCCAATTATGTGTTCAGTCAATCTAAATGTCTTCCTGTGTTCAGTCTGAGCCCAAGGAGACAGGCCACACCCCTGAGCTAACCACCGGGGCTGATGGGAAAGAAATCCCCATTAAGAAGCTGGCAGCAGCAGCAGCCAATAGGAAGGCTCCGCTACGTAAGACCCGCAGCATGGAGCAGACGGAGCGATCAGAGAGCAGGTCTCCATATTCATCATTATTATATATATATATATATATGAATTAGCATTATGTAAATATATATATATATATATATATATATATATATATATATATATATATATATATATATATATATATATATATATATATATATATATATATATATATAATTAACCCTAACCCTTATACACTCTGCTGATCTGCATCTCCATATTAATCACTATTATATAAATATATATTAGTAACCCTAACCCTAATACATATTATGTGCATGTCTCAGAGAGCAGGTCTGCATCTTCCTAACATATTAATTATGATTATTATTTATATGTAATACACTGTGCTGTTCTCAGAACAGAGCAATCCACCCATTCCTCCCCTTTGCCTGTTTTCCTCCTCTCTGTTTCTGTCTCTCTGCTCATGTTCCTTTTTCCCTCTGTCCCTCTCCCCCCCTCCCTCCCTCTGTCCCTCCCTCCCTCCTTCAGGTACAGACAGGAGACGTACAGTGAGAGGACCAGAGTGGAGACATCGTCCTCTGGCTCCACCACAGAGAGGACTGAGGAGCAGCATATCTCCTCCTACTCCTGCACACACACCTTCAGCCTATCCTGCTCTCCGCTGGAGGCTGAGAGGCGGGCCCACGCCTTACACCACCAACCAGGGTCCGGCTCTGAAACACAGGCCACACCCCCACCCCTTGTGATTGGTCATAGTTTCTCTGACATCCAGAGGGAGTTTCAGAAGAAGGAGAGGTCACGGGTCGGAGGTCACCGAGGGCAGGAGGGGTCACGTTCCTGTGCTGGTCCTTTCAATTCAGCTTCTGAAACACAGGTCACACAGCAAGGCTTTTCTTTACATATCTATTTGTCAAATAAAATTTAATGATAAAATGATTAAATTGGGGACAATCATTAAAATATTAATTTTTTCTGTTGCTTATTTTCAGTATTAAAATGTTAAACATATGTTTAGACTTTTAAGTTATTTCTAAAATGTGCAGTTAAATTAACAGTGAACATTCTTTATTTTTTCCATAGGAGGCGGAGCTTCAACAACAGGAAGTGATGACAGAGGAGTCTCTGTCCAATGATGAGTACGAGTGCACCTCACCTGACGACATGTCCCTCCCCCCTCTCTCAGAGACTCCAGAATCTAACATGGTCCAATCAGATTTAGACGATGGCTACTGCCTTAGTTCTCACAGTATCCATGTCAACCAGTACAGTCACCAGCTCAACCAGTGCCCCCCCCAATCCGACCCCAGTGGCGGTTCCGGGCCATCCCCCACAGCTGGACTCCCAGGCGGCACCAGGTTCAGGTCAGGGTCCACTTCCTTTCTCCAGAGTCCTCTCACCATACCTGCTCCTAGTCTGATGTCTACCAACATCAGCACCATACTGAAGAACAAAGCTGTCTCCAACATGACTTCCACTCTGACCTCCATGGTAACCTCCAGCTCCACCACCAGCAGCCTGCTGCAGGGAGTCCCTTCTCCAAACCTCCCCCAGAACAGCAGCCTGCCTCCAGCCTGCCTAGGCTCCAGCCTGAACCAAGGGCTCCACTCCTCCACTGTCCCCAAGAGCAGCAACCTCCCGCTGGGCAGCAGCGTCCCTCAGAGCCTCCAGAGTTCCAGCAGCAGTGGGTTCCCCCAGGGCAGCACCTTACGTCCTGCCATCCCAGGCTTCAGTCTGGACCAGGGGCTGGCCTTCCCAACGCAGCCTCAGGATGGTGCTCTCTCAGTGGGCTACCCTGGCCTCAGTGGCCCCCTGGTCCCCAGCAGCCAGCTCCATCAGACTGTCATCTCCCTGCATGAGTCCCTGAGCGGCCAGACGTGTGTGCATGACCCCGCTGTGACCTCCAGCCCTCCCCCGGCCTCGGCCTTGGCTCCGCAGGCTAACTCGCATGTCCCCCAGCTACTAACCTCCGAGCAGGACCCTGCGGTGTGTCGACCCACAGCCATCAAAGAGGGCATCAGCCTGACCACTCAGATCCAGGGGCCCCCCCATGTCCCTCCATGTGCTCCAGGGCCCCCGGGCTTCAGAAAGCCCCTGGCTAGTGCCACCGTCATGGGGGGCTCGCCGGTGACTCTGGAGGTGAAGGTGACGGGAGAACCAGAGCCTACGCTCACCTGGTGGGTAGCCTACAACCAATCACTGCCTTAGTTAGACGCTCTAGTTAGCCTACAACCAATCACTGCCTTAGTTAGACGCTCTAGTTAGCCTACAACCAATCACTGCCTTAGTTAGACGCTCTAGTTAGCCTACAACCAATCACTGCCTTAGTTAGACGCTCTAGTTAGCCTACAACCAATCACTGCCTTAGTTAGACGCTCTAGTTAGCCTACAACCAATCACTGCCTTAGTTAGACGCTCTAGTTAGCCTACAACCAATCACTGCCTTAGTTAGACGCTCTAGTTAGCCTACAACCAATCACTGCCTTAGTTAGACGCTCTAGTTAGCCTACAACCAATCACTGCCTTAGTTAGACGCTCTAGTTAGCCTACAACCAATCACTGCCTTAGTTAGACGCTCTAGTTAGCCTACAACCAATCACTGCCTTAGTTAGACGCTCTAGTTAGCCTACAACCAATCACTGCCTTAGTTAGACGCTCTAGTTAGCCTACAACCAATCACTGCCTTAGTTAGACGCTCTAGTTAGCCTACAACCAATCACTGCCTTAGTTAGACGCTCTAGTTAGCCTACAACCAATCACTGCCTTAGTTAGACGCTCTAGTTAGCCTACAACCAATCACTGCCTTAGTTAGACGCTCTAGTTAGCCTACAACCAATCACTGCCTTAGTTAGACGCTCTAGTTAGCCTACAACCAATCACTGCCTTAGTTAGACGCTCTAGTTAGCCTACAACCAATCAGTGCCTTAGTTAGACGCTCTAGTTAGCCTACAACCAATCACTGCCTTAGTTAGACGCTCTAGTTAGCCTACAACCAATCACTGCCTTAGTTAGACGCTCTAGTTAGCCTACAACCAATCACTGCCTTAGTTAGACGCTCTAGTTAGCCTACAACCAATCACTGCCTTAGTTAGACGCTCTAGTTAGCCTACAACCAATCACTGCCTTAGTTAGACGCTCTAGTTAGCCTACAACCAATCACTGCCTTAGTTAGACGCTCTAGTTAGCCTACAACCAATCACTGCCTTAGTTAGACGCTCTAGTTAGCCTACAACCAATCACTGCCTTAGTTAGACGCTCTAGTTAGCCTACAACCAATAACTGCCTTAGTTAGACGCTCTAGTTAGCCTACAACCAATCACTGCCTTAGTTAGACGCTCTAGTTAGCCTACAACCAATCACTGCCTTAGTTAGACGCTCTAGTTAGCCTACAACCAATCACTGCCTTAGTTAGACGCTCTAGTTAGCCTACAACCAATCACTGCCTTAGTTAGACGCTCTAGTTAGCCTACAACCAATCACTGCCTTAGTTAGACGCTCACCTGGTGGGTAGCCTACAACCAATCACTGCCTTAGTTAGACGCTCTAGTTAGCCTACAACAAATTACTGTCTTAGTTAGACGCTCTAGTTAGTCTACAACAAATTACTGTCTTAGTTAGACGCTCTAGTTAGCCTACAACCGATCACTGCCTTAGTTAGACGCTCTAGTTAGCCTACAACAAATCACTGCCTTAGTTAGACGCTCTAGTTAGCCTACAACTGATCACTGCCTTAGTTAGACGCTCTAGTTAGCCTACAACCAATCACTGCCTTAGTTAGACGCTCTAGTTAGCCTACAACAAATTACTGTCTTAGTTAGACGCTCTAGTTAGTCTACAACCGATCACTGCCTTAGTTAGACGCTCTAGTTAGCCTACAACCGATCACTGCCTTAGTTAGACGCTCTAGTTAGCCTACAACAAATCACTGCCTTAGTTAGATGATCTAGTTAGCCTACAACTGATCACTGCCTTAGTTAGACGCTCTAGTTAGCCTACAACCAATCACTGCCTTAGTTAGACGCTCTAGTTAGCCTACAACCAATCCCCGCCTTAGTTAGACGCTCTAGTTAGCCTACAACAAATCCCTGCCTTAGACGCTCTAGTTAGCCTACAACCAATCACTGCCTTAGTTAGACGCTCTAGTTAGCCTACAACCAATCACTGCCTTAGACGCTCTAGTGAGGGTAGCCTACACCAGAGAGCTGTTGAAGCACATTCCACTTTGCCTACACTGCAACTGGCTGACATATTCTCACAGATCCTGCATAGGTGTTCCATAATAAGACAATTTGAGTTGTATGAGTTTTAAAAAATTATCTGGCTGACGGCTTTTGCTTTTGCTTGGCTGCATTGTAGGCAATCTGGAACACATGTGGTCATGTAAAATGTTACAATACACACACACACCTAGACACACACACCTAGACAATAGACACACACACATAGACATAGCATCAGCCTTGTTATGTAGTCTCAGAATTCTTCAAGTGTTTTTGATGATAATAATATTGGCAAATTAGTATGACTACAATTTCTAGCTAACGTGACCTTTCATAGTGAAAGGTCATACATTTTCAACGTGAGCTTCTGAGGTCCATTCTATTTATAATCACTACAGGTGCATCATTTGTTCTGTCAGCCAATTAGGAGAATGCTTCTTTAAATCCAAAGGTTCCCCTTTGCTATTGGAGGAGAGGAAACGTAGAAATATGTTGATACATTTCCCAACTGCATGATTGTGTTTCACAGCTGAACAGTATAATCAAGTTGTTTCATTTGCTTTGACACTAAATCACAGGTTTGTTTGACTAAAATCATTTTGCTTATAGTTTTCAGCTAAATTAACAACACAACTTTGATAGTTATTCCAGTGTTTTCTTTTGTTTTTATAATTGGTAACAATAGTCTGCAGAGATGTTTTGTTTGATGAGTGACTTAACAATAGCCTGAATGCGCTGTTGTCAAAGCGTCCACTGCTGATGTAATCCAGACGGCCTGTCCATCACAGTGCTGGTCAAAGGCCATTCATCTCCTTTACTGATACCCCCCCCTCCCCTCCCCCATCCTCATCCCTCTCTCTTCATAGGCTGCTAGCCATGTACCAGAGTGTGTCAGGGTGTGTGATGTGTCCCTGTGCCCTGTATCACCAGGTCTAGGGACGGAGAGGTTCTGTTCAGTGGTCCAAGGCTGGTTCTGACCCAGAAGGACTCCAAACACAGCCTGTTCATAGAGAGCGCTTCACTCTCTGACGTGGGGCTGTATGAGGTGGAAGCCCGCAACACCCACGGTGCTGTGAGCTCTGGCGCCGCCCTGGTGGTCCTGTCAGGTAACAGCTGGCTTCTGCAGGATATCTGCAGCATCATCAGTGTGGACTGGCACACCTGGTTTGGGACGCTGTGTGTTCTACTGTGGCTGTTATACCTGCTGCTGCTGTGATGAAGAAAACACCTCCTCCTCTTCCTCACTGTGATCAAGCTCTGGAACACTGAGTAACATTTGAGCTGTCTCCACGGTAACCTTAACCTCACCGCCTGGCTGGTTCACCTACTAAAGCTAACGTTCACCTGTGACGGCGGATGGTCTAGATCACATCCCTAATATCAGGTTCTAGGATGAGAAGGGAGCAGAAAGTTAAACTGTGTTATTAGATCTTGTTATGATTCAATTCAAGTTAGTGAGAGTACAGTACAACACTATTATGTTAAAATAACTGCATAGAAAAATTGGCTTATATTACATATTTTATCAATTCATTAACTAGATATGTCATGTTAAATAATAAAAGATTAAAAATGCATATTTGTTTTAACAAACTAATTATGAAACGTAAGTGTACACACAGGAAGTTTCAGAGACACATTGATGGTGATCGGGTTACAGTGAGCTGCAGGACAGATAGCCTCACGCTCCAACCCTTCATTCCACTCTGCTGTCTTCCATTTTGACATGCTGTGGTCATTCACAGCAGAATGGTGTCTGCTAGGACAGGGCCTCCATTTTGGAATATTTTGTCTTCCTACTTACAATCACCCAAGTTCTCTGTCTGTTAAATAAAGTGATATTGTCTGTGAGTTTTCTGTTGTCTTCACTGTGTGGCCCCTCTCTCTTTCACCTGTCACTCTGACGAGCATACTGTTACTAGCCAGCGGGGGGCACCACTGACCCAACCCACATAGAACTACTGCCTTACTCTGGAATGTTAAAAAGCTGGTCAAATGTCACACAAATAATGCCTGTGTAAGTGTGTGTGTGTGTGTGTGTGTGTGTGTGTGTGTGTGTGTGTGTGTATGTGTGTGTGTCTGTGTGTGTGTGAGTGTATGTGTGTATCTGTGTGGCTTGCTTGCTGTCTTTGTGTGTCTGTGGGTGTGTGTGTGTGTGTGTGTGTGTGAGTGTGTGTGTGTGTGTGTGTGTGTGTGCGCGCGCGTGTGCGCATGTGTCAGAGTCGTAGGATGGTTGTCTAACTCTGCTCTGTAATACTGTGTCCATCCTATCTTTTGACATCCCAAACCAACGCTATTTATGAACCAAACCGTTTTACCGTTACAAAGTGACATGCATAAGAGAAAGGGTTATCACACACAAACACTTATCAAAGATCAAAGAAATAAAAACAATAAAATTAATGGCCAGATTGAATTGCCATACATAAATCAACATTACTATAAAGACAACTATTATTATAATAATTATAAAAACACAACAAATTCAATTTATGGAGGGATGTGTAGGCATGAATGTAAATATGATATGAGTGAGGGATGTTTATTGAAGCTGAAGTGAGGCCTTTATTACGCCTGGCGGTTCATAGACATCCATTTACTCAACATTAGTCACTGAAGCTCCAGCTAAACACCACAATGAAGGGTGAGATGAGGAGGGTGTGTTTGTGATGGTTACACATAGCATGATGGTGATGGTTATTGCAGTGGTGTGTTTCGTCATGGTTACCTGTGATGTTGTTCTCTCTCTCGCCCAGATGGAGTGTCAGTGTTAGTCTCACGCAGAAAGATATGAAGGACGGCCTGACATCCGCTCAGAGGTGTGTGTGTGTGTGTGTGCTTGTGTGTGTTTGTGTGTGCGTGCCTGTATGTGTTTGTGTGTGTGTGTGTGTGTGTGTGTGTGTGTGTGTGGAGAGAAACAGATAGTTGTCTGAGGAGGATGATGGATCCATTAAAGTGTGTTCCGTGTTTGTGTCCGACTTCACAGAGCACACGAGACGCCAGGAGGAGTTTGCTCCCGTTCAGATGAATTCATCACACATTATCACTATTTTATTACAATAATAATGTCACAACAATAAAATATATCAAAATTAGATGCTTCACTGTTCCACAATATAACCTCTTGATTTTGAATCATCACCAGACATGAGTGCAGGTGACAGTTGTTTTAAGCAATATTAAAATATGTCATTTTTGTCTGTGTGAATCAAAATGTTTCCGAATGTAATATCCTCAAAATAAACAGCTAGCATGAACACATGTGTCTATGATTATCTTTAATCACTAACGTACAGCGTTTTGGGAATTAGAAGTTTACTGGATTTGTAACAACTTATAACTAACATATTTATAATTTACCATATAAAAAAGCTTTTTTTTCTGTCAACTTTGTAGGATATTTAATATTTGTATCAAAAAGTTATTTATTTGTAAATTATATCTGTATATTACTTTTTACCCCAGGCGTTGTGTTACCGCTGTGCTATCGTAATATTCATTGTTGTCATCACATTTTCAATTGTATTTAACACCAACAAAAGGTTGGAAGAAATATATATAGATAAATACAAGGTAAAATCAGATAAATAAAATGTATCAGCAGCATTTGGTAAGAGTGGAGCCCTCAATCCAAACCATTCCCATGATGCATTTCCTGCGCAGAAAGTTATAAAAGTCGTTTGCGATTTTGGCGGCCATTTTAAACACCTTAATGGATTTGCAAGAAGCAGGTCAATTGTACCTGATTTAACTTAATTCCTCAATAGTTTCTACTCCCGTTAAAGGATGATTTATTTTGTTTCTCTGGATTTCTACAAATTCTATGGATACTACTCCTGTCAAAAGATGAGTCATCTTGTTTTAATGGCTTCCTAGAGCTATTGGCTGAGCACCTGCAAGTTGGTCAGGTAAGAGGACAAAGATGGCGCCAGGTTCTTGTTTTTATGCAGGTGTGTTAAAGCTATTTTGAAAATGGTGAACCTCCACGGTGAACATTTAGTTAGTAATTCAAGACCAAGTTATTATCTTAATAAAAATAGCTTTAAAACGAAAGTTAGCCTACACTTTGTTGAAAGTCATGCTAGCAAACAAGTTTCATGATTTGCATAGCTATTTAACTTTCTAAACAATGTTATTAGCTGTTTATGTTATTATTTGATATGGGGAAAATGCAGTTAGTAGCACAGGCAAGCTAAGAAATATGAATTAAGGCCAATTCGGACTGTATATAGCTGGGATAAGTAGGCCTATGTTTTACCTGGGGACAAAATGGCGGAGGATAAATCCACAGGTAAATAAATAGTCTACCATGTCTACTATAGTGTCCGAGACTGCTAGTTGGTAAATGTGTCCAGGTAACAAATTTGCATGGAATAAATCTATTACTAAAGATTAGAATAGTCTAAAGACTATTACAACACGTTTTATGGTCCAGAGTAGACTTAAATATGTAGTCATTCTAATATTGTATAGGTTAGGGTAGGTTTTTTTTTTTTTTTTTTTTTTTGCTGAGCACCAGGTGTGAGCTGGCTCTGATTAGCCCGAACAAGGAACCTGTTACATGTCTGCATGTAGGCCTATTTAGGCTTAAGCCAGTTGGTTATCTGATCTTAAAATTAGCCTCTAAATAATCTCTGTAACTTTATCTTTCTGTCTTTCTCTTGTTTATTGTGTCTGTTTGTTTGTATGTATGTATGTCTGGACATTGTTAGGTAAAGTGAGTGACAGGTGTGAGCTTGCATAAAATGTCTACTGGCCTCCCATCATGCCTCAGGACAGCAGGCTAACCAATGGAGAGGGCAGCTGGGGCTGTGATGCCAAAGTGGCCTGGGGTATAAAAAGCAACACCCCCATATTGCCACTTCTGAGCAGTTGGACCATTCCCAGCCTTGCCTCAGGTGTAGGGATTGCGTCGGTGAAAAAAGCAAAACTACACGGCCCAAACCCTGTGTAGTTTTGTTTTTTGGGGTTCCTCCAGGAGGTTTGACTGTTCTCATTTGGATTTTCCAACACCATTTCAGGATAAAGAGATTTTTTTGAAGACACCCCACTTCTGGGCTTAGTCCCATCCTCTTTAGGCACCCTTGTGGATACAAGTAAGTGAACTGAGATCATAGCCTGACCCTGTGCCAGTGCTGGGCCGATGGACTCACATCGAACCATTAAGAAAAAGTCCCAATTCCATAATAAGAAATGTAATATTTAATATAGACACGTATTATCGAAATTACTTTGCTATTTTTACATCAACATGTAGCAGCATGGATGTTTCTTTTTTAACAGGTTATTGTAGGGTTTTTAAAGTTGCATTTCCATTTTGAAGGTTATTTTCTGGTGCAGTCCTCAGGGAGCGTCCCAGAATAGCCCCTGATAGCATTAGTGTGGTGTCTCAGCTGGGTGGCCATGTCTTTTTAAGGGAATCAGTGGCAGGGCTATCAGTTGCACCTCTAGCTATGTGCCACATGGTGGCTGTCAATCAAGGAGGGGAGTGGAAGTGGGGGGGGGGGGGGTCTTAGGAGACAGGGGGAGGACTATTTATACTCTATACTGTTTGAGCTGGTGGTGGGTTTGGAAGTAGACTGGGCAGGATGGGTTAAGGTCCAGTATGTCAGAAAGCTTGTTGGAGGACAGAGAGAACTGTCAATAACCCAACCATTCAATAGCTAATCATCCAATAGCATTTGGCCTTATAACCCAACCATCTAATAGCATCTGGTCTTTTGTAACCCAACCAATAACATTTGGCCTTATAGCTACCAGCCCCAAATATTTAAGAGCGGACAATAGCAGCTCTTCGTTGACGTAAGAATTTGTATCTCCTTAATACAGTAGCAGCTCTTTGTTGACTTGAGACTCACTCAGACTCATCTCCCCCTTGTCTCCTGATAAAGGCTATGTTTAGAGGCAGGCGTGTCTCCCACTGAACCCTGCAGCTTTATTGTGGTCTGGTGCTGGAGAGCCACATTGGGGGGTGCTGTATTTAAAATGTCAGCTGTGGTGTTGGAGACCTCATGGTGCCTTGGAGGAGCTGAGAGAAGGCAACAGCTACCTCATCACCTGCCTCTAAAGGTCCCAGCTCAAATGATGGGAGTAGTTTACTCGTTTAGGTGTGAAGTTAGTTCTACTCTGGGTCCTATCCTAACTAACTATCCTGCTAACTAAAGGCTTAGGGCGTTTAGGTGTGAAGTTAGTTCTACTCTGGGTCCTATCCTAACTAACTATCCTGCTAACTAAAGGCTTAGGGCGTTTAGGTGTGAAGTTAGTTCTACTCTGGGTCCTATCCTAACTAACTATCCTGCTAACCAAAGGCTTAGAGCGTTTAGGTGTGAAGTTCTACTCCAGGTCCTGCGCTGAAGTCTAGAATAAGGGCTGCCAACTAAAGGCTTAGGGCTTTTTGCTTCGTGGGCCCTAGGCCAGCTAACATGATTAGGCCACCATTAGTTAAATAGTGCTGAATCTGTTTGTGGTTATTGGTATTCTATAACCATGGCGATGGTGTGGGGAGGAAGAGTGTAACCCTCTCCCCTGTTATTACTGTATAGTTGACCCTGAGCCAGACTTCATAGGCCCAGTGGGAATGTGATGCCTTAGGCCTACTGTCTAGGAGCTGTCTAGGAGATGGGCAGTAGACTGCTAGTATGTTTTAAACTGGCAATGCTACTAGTTTATTTATTAGAGCATAACCAAAATCAAAGCCTGTGACTGTGGATAGTCTTTATTTGAATCTATTGTTGTTTCAGAATGTAAATGGTTTACCCTCTTCAAATGTTAATCATAGCCTGACCTTAATCTTTTAGCTCCAATCAAGTGTCATTTGTCATCATAACATCCCCAAAAGATTCAATTTTGACATTTGATGATTCACGCAAATTACTTTCTGTAGATGGCTCTCCAACTGAACAGCTGTGTGTGTGTGTGTGTGTGTGTGTGTGTGTGTGTGTGTGTGTGTGTGTGTGTGTGTGTGTGTGTGTGTGTGTGTGTGTGTGTGTGTGTGTGTGTGTGTGTGTGTGTGTGTGTGTGTGTGTGTGTGTGTGCGTGCGTGCGTGCGTGCGTGCGTGCGTGCGTGCGCGTGCGTGTGTGTGTGTTCTACCCTGACTGTGTGTGTGTTCTGCCCTGACTGTGTGTGTGTTCTGCCCTGTGTGTGTTTATTCTGCTGTGTGTGTGTGTGTTCTACCCTGACAGTGTGCTAGAAGGGCAGGGCTGCTCCAGTTGTCCCCATCATATCTCTGTGCTGTCAGGGGGCGGTGGGGTGATCAGGCTTTGGCCTTTCTAATCTATCCTCACAGCCAGACCCTCTGGAGCCTTCCATCACTGGTCTATGATTCCAATAAGTAAAGAGAACCGAACATCTACCTGTCAACATGGCTAAACACTAACTAGCAGATAAGAATCAATGGATTAAAAATGAGGAATGGAATAAAGAGACTTTGTGGATTGGAAGAGAGAGGCTTTGGAATGAAGGAGAGAGACTTTGTGGAATGAAGGAGAGAGACTGTGGAATGAAGGAGAGAGACTTTGTGGAATGAAGGAGAGAGACTTTGTGGAATGGAGGAGAGAGGCTTTGTGGAATGGAGGAGAGAGGCTTTGTGGAATGGAGGAGAGAGGCTTTGTGGAATGAAGGAGAGAGACTTTGTGGAATGAAGGAGAGAGGCTTTGTGGAATGAAAGAGAGAGGCTTTGTGGAATGAAGGAGAGAGACTTTGTGGAATGAAGGAGAGAGGCTTTGTGGAATGAAAGAGAGAGGCTTTGTGGAATGAAGGAGAGAGACTTTGTGGAATGGAGGAGAGAGGCTTTGTGGAATGAAGGAGAGAGACTTTATGGAATGGAGGAGAGAGGCTTTGTGGAGTGCTGCTGTGGTGTTGAATGATAGCAGGGCTTTGTTTCCAGAGCTCCAGTATCTTGTTTGGATCTGTCCTGTATGATATGTAGAGGGTTCTAGTGGATCAGCACTGGTAGACATAGAATGAGCAGATGACTCATCTGAGGCCAGGCCTGATTAGGACCCTTCTTTATCTCTCTCTCTATCTGTCTCATCAGATCTCATTTCCCTCTTTCTCTCTCTCTTGTCTTCTAAGTCCTCTCTCTCTCATTACCCATACTTAATCTGTGTATTCTTTTGGGGGTCTTGGTATTCTGCAGTTAATGTTATGCTTTAGGGAGGTCTCTATTCTGCAGTTAATGTTATGCTTTAGGGATGTCTCTATGCTGCAGTTAATGTTATGCTTTAGGGAGGTCTCTATGCTGCAGTTAATGTTATGCTTTAGGGAGGTCTCTATACTGCAGTTAATGTTATGCTTTAGGGAGGTCTCTATTCTGCAGTTAATGTTATGCTTTAGGGAGGTCTCTATTCTGCAGTTAATGTTATGCTTTAGGGATGTCTCTATGCTGCAGTTAATGTTATGCTTTAGGGAGGTCTCTATGCTGCAGTTAATGTTATGCTTTAGAGAGGTCTCTCTTCCGCAGTTAATGCTGAGCCCTTTCAGTCTTCTGAGGAGGCCCAGGAGGGATTAAGCTCTGTGTTGTTAAACTCCCTGAAATAGGGCTGGGAATGGTTTTCAATGGTTTGAAATCTCTGAACTTGACTGGACTTTGTGTGATCCCAAATAATGCAATATCAATGTACACTCTCGTTTATGTAGTTCAATTAAGAGATGCATGCATACATGAATACATCAGGTTACAAATAAAGGAATGGATGGAGGGAGAAGAGATGGATGGATGGATGGACGGATGAGAAGATGGCTTTGAATGACGGAGTATTGTGTGTGTTCTGACCCTGTTTTTGTCTTTTTCCAGGGTGCCTACAAACATGTCTACACAGGCGCCAACGTTTACACAGCCGCTGCAAAGCGTTGTGGCACTAGAGGGTAGTGCCGCAACGTTTCAGGCTCAAGTTAGTGGTAAGTAAGCCTTCTGCTATGTAATATATAGATATCAACTGTTTCACTAGAATCTAGTTAGTGATGAGTAAGCCTTCCTTTCCCTGATCCCCCCCTTACCTGTGGCCAGTCCTGTCCCGGAAACAAGCGTTTGCTTTGGTCTGCCTTAAAGGCCAATGGTGTTTGTTTCTATTTGTTTTGTTGTAACAGACAAGACCAATAGATTCCAGATGGAAGATATTTAAAACAGGATTTTGACTTGCATCTAATTTGAAAAGTTTCCATCTCCAGTGTTTAAATGTATTACTGTTTAATTGTAAAGTATAACAGGTGTTTAAAAAATCCTAGACAATTAAGTTTATTGCAGAAATTACTTTCACTTTTCAAAGGAAATACTGGAATTTAAACTGTAGAACGATCCAAATGCATACTATTTGTCTGTTAGGCTTACTGGTTACAACTCTAATCACGGACTGATTTAAACATTTGTCTGCTAGGCTAACTGGTTACAACTCAAATCACGGACTGATTTAAACATTTCTCTGCTAGGCTAACTGGTTACAACTGATATCACAGACTGATTTAAACATTTGTCTGCTAAACTAACTGGTTAAAACTCAAATCACGGACTGATTTAAACATTTCTCTGCTAGGCTAACTGGTTACAACTCAAATCACGGACTGATTTAAACATTTCTCTGCTAGGCTAACTGGTTACAACTGATATCACAGACTGATTTAAACATTTCTCTGCTAGGCTAACTGGTTACAACTGATATCACAGACTGATTTAAACATTTCTCTGCTAGGCTAACTGGTTACAACTCAAATCAAGGACTGATTTAAACATTTCTCTGCTAGGCTAACTGGTTACAACTCAAATCACGGACTGATTTAAACATTTCTCTGCTAGGCTAACTGGTTACAACTTATATCACAGACTGATTTAAACATTTCTCTGCTAGGCTAACTGGTTACAACTCAAATCACGGACTGATTTAAACATTTCTCTGCTAGGCTAACTGGTTACAACTCAAATCACGGACTGATTTAAACATTTCTCTGCTAGGCTAACTGGTTACAACTGATATCACGGACTGATTTAAACATTTGTCTGCTAGGCTAACTGGTTACAACTCAAATCACGGACTGATTTAAACATTTGTCTGCTAAGCTAACTGATTAAAACTCTAATCACGTACTGTTTAGACCATTGGTCTACCAGGCTAACTGGTAGGAAGGTGATTGGTTAGCTGGATGTCCCAATGTCTCAATGTTTCCTATCTGTGAGATAGTTTTCCAGCCAGAGCCAAAGCTAGTGTCATGTCTGAGCTCAACAGCTACACATGCTGGTAATGGACGCTGGTGATGCCCATACAGTGACTGTTGGAACAGATAGGATCCCGTTCAGATTTGGTCTGAAATAATTTCTAGCTGTAATTATTTCTGATTGATGTGTGCTGGATCCCAAAACAGTCCATCATTAGCAGTGTTGGGCAGTAACTGAGTACTGAGTGATGTATTACTGCAATATTATTAATTTCACCAGTAAAGAGTAGTGTATAGGATTACAATCTCCCAAACAGTAATTATATTACAGTTACTAATCCAAGTAACGCTTTTCACGCACCGTGTCAGGGTCATGCTCCTTACGCTGTGCACACTGCACGAGTGGAAGAGTGAGTTTCCATGGTTACACGGACGCTGTTCTCAGTTGCGCTGTTTGTTTCGGGCACAAATTAGTAACTGACAAATTAGTCTCAAATATACAAATGGCTAACGAAAGTAATATAGTAATATAACGAGTAACGTAGCTAGTTACTTTTGATACCAAGTAATAAGTAAAGTAATATTATTACTTTTTAAAGGAGCAATAAGTAAAAAGTTACTTATTACTATACTTTTAGTAACTTTCCCAAGACTGATCATTGGTGGATCATTGAATTCCACATATTGTATATATTGGTATTGTCCAGCAGGGATTTTTTTAGGAGCGCTGCAATTTGAGCGTGTTAGTGATGAATTAAAGATTGGAATGACCTTGTTAGTGATGAACTAAAGATTGGAATGACCTTGTTAGTGATGAATTAAAGATTGGAATTACCTTGTTAGTGATGAATTAAAGATTGGAATTACCTTTGGATATTTGTGGTGCGTTACATTTGGATTTCCTGGGCGCAAATGATCCGAGAGAGCCATCTCAAAAGGTCAAGCTCTGATGCGGTAGTTGGAAGTTACCATGCTAAATAAAACGCAACCCAAGGATTAGGTATGCCAAACACTTGGCATGCTTTATATATAGGCAGTAATCAGAGGAAACCCATCCATTGGCATCTGCTGTTATCATGTCTGAATAATGAAATTCCTCAGACTTAGTGGGTATTTGTTGTGCTTTGGGTCTACTTCATGTTAAACAATCGGCCTGGCAACAATCGTTATTATTTTCATGCATATTTCATATACTATTTTCATGTTTTACTGGGAATCCGTCACATCAAACTGATTTTAATTTTCTCTTTTAGTTTAGTGTTGTCTCGGTGTCCTGCATGGTTTTAACCTTTGACCCCCTCTACAGGTTCTCCAGTTCCTGAGGTGAGCTGGTTCCGTGATGGCCAGGTTCTTTCCACTGCCGCTCTGCCCGGCGTTCAGATCTCGTTCAGCGATGGCCGCGCTGTTCTGACGATCCCCGCTGTGACAGCCGCACACAGTGGAAGATTTTCTGTGAGAGCCACCAATGGAGCTGGACAAGCCACAAGCACAGCTGAACTTCTAGTTACAGGTAAGAGTGGAGGAGGAGAGGGTGTTTGGGACGAGAGGAGAGGGCTCCACTCTGATGCCATGGGGGCCAATAAGGTTTCTAGGACTACGGAAATGTTTGGAACTCTAGAATAGATTTTTGAAAATATGAAATGCATGTGCACATCTAAATACAAATACTGTAATCTAACTAATATTGGAAACGGCATAGATAAGCAAATCTTGTAGAAATGTTTATTGGACAAAATCTATTGATATCTTCTAATTTGTCTTTTTTCTATCAGCTATATTTGTTCAGTTTACGTGGTCAGTTGTAAAGTCTATGATTCAGATGTTGATTTGCTGTGTACTCTTTACCGAGCTGAACTGCCTTTAGTTTAACCTGAGCTGAGTGACCCGAGTTACTTTATCCTGTGATAAAATAGTAACGTCTGCAGCTGTCCGGCTCACAGCAGCCTCTTAATACCAGGTCTTAAAGACACTCCTGGCTGTTTGAGGCTCCATGTAGCTTCCTATCACAAGGGACCTATACGGCTTTGCCAACTCAGGACCAGATGATATCCATGGCTATACTTTGGATCTGACTCATGATCTGTGTTTTCAATCTCCACAGCTGAGACTGCGCCCCCCAACTTTATTCAGAGACTTCAGAGTTTGACCGTAAGACAAGGAAGCCAAGTGAGATTGGATGTTCGTGTGACAGGAATCCCTACACCCGTGGTTAAGTTCTACAGAGAGGGAGCTGAGATACAGAGCTCCACTGACTTTCAGATTGTTCAAGATGGAGACCTTTACAGTTTGTTGATTGCCGAAGCCTTCCCAGAGGATTCTGGAACATACTCTGTAAATGCTTCAAACAGCAGCGGACGGGCAACCTCCACTGCTGAACTAATGGTTCAGGGTAGGAGACGAGTTTCTACATTTTCTTTTATATTAGTTTAGTTTAGTTTTTAAGATCTGTCTGTGAAATATAAGGAAAAAACATTGAATTTATAATGTCCTTTCAAATCTATTTTTAAATGTTTGTTTGGATAATGTTGGATAATCTCTTCCTTTTAGTTCATTGTTTGCTGTGTGGTGTTTGTTTCCAGGTGAGGAAGTAGCCGTCCCTGCCAAGAAGACAAAGACCGTTGTGTCAACCTCCCAGATGTCTAGCTCTCAGATGCGCCAGACCAGAGTGGAGAAGGTATGTCAACAACATCACAAAAATACTAATGACAATCAGTTTACGACAGCTGTCTTCTATTCTGGAACTACTTCTGCTGTTAACAACAAACCAACTGTACATAACAAACATACAATGCAAAAGCTGAGTCTCTCAAACGTTAGGTCACAAAATGACTTGTGACAAAGCTACTATTAAATCAGAGCCTGTTTCCCCCTCTCCAGAGAATGGAGAGCCACTTCCAGTCCTCCTCCATGATGCAGATGCAGATGGAGGGTGAAGTGGTCATCCAGCAGGGGGTGCACAAGACCCCCCCACGTGTGGCTCCCAAGCCCACCTCTAAATCACCTGCCTCCAAGTCCCCCACTCCCCCATCGATGACCGCCAAGGTGGCTGGTGGACGTCACCAGTCCCCATCCCCAGTCAGACACGTGAAGGCACCTACCCCCGCACCTGTCAGGTAACTCCATCAGAACACTGTCACACCTGTCAGGTAACTCCATCAGAACACTGTCCCACCTGTCAGGTAACACCATCAGAACACTGTCACACCTGTCAGGTAACACCATCAGAACACTGTCACACCTGTCAGGTACTATAAAATGAAAAGTGAGCCTACCTTGTACTTCTGTGTTAACATGTACTGATGTTTTCCAGACCTGTGTCACCAGCCTCCAGACTGTCTGTCTCTCCCATCAGACCAGTCAAGTCCCCCTTAATGACTCGCAAACAGGTGACTGTCCTACCTTCATCTCCCTTCACCTTCATCAGCCTACATGCATATCTCCATACCCTCCACCCTTCATTATCACAATGTCTAAAGTCACCATACCCTCCACCCTTCATTATCACAATGTCTAAAGTCACCATACCCTCCACCCTTCATTATCACAATGTCTATAGTCTCCATACCCCCACCCTTCATTATCACAATGTCTATAGTCTCCATACCCCCACCCTTCATTATCACAATGTCTATAGTCTCCATACCCCCACCCTTCATTATCACAATGTCTATAGTCTCCATACCCCCACCCTTCATTATCACAATGTCTATAGTCTCCATACCCTCCACCCTTCATTATCACAATGTCTAAAGTCACCATACCCTCCACCCTTCATTATCACAATGTCTATAGTCTCCATACCCCCACCCTTCATTATCACAATGTCTATAGTCTCCATACCCCCACCCTTCATTATCACAATGTCTATAGTCTCCATACCCCCACCCTTCATTATCACAATGTCTATAGTCTCCATACCCCCACCCTTCATTATCACAATGTCTATAGTCTCCATACCCTCCACCCTTCATTATCACAATGTCTAAAGTCACCATACCCTCCACCCTTCATTATCACAATGTCTATAGTCTCCATACCCCCACCCTTCATTATCACAATGTCTATAGTCTCCATACCCCCACCCTTCATTATCACAATGCCTATAGTCTCCATACCCCCACCCTTCATCACACAGCCTTACAAAAGACAAAACCATGATGGACTCCATTTAAATGTAAAGTAGACTTTTGACAGTGACTGAAGTAAGCTATCGTCCCCCTCCCCATCTCCCCTCCTCCTCCCTCCCTCCTCCTCCCCTCTTCCTCTCTACCAGATGACCCCCGGGGCAGAGGTTCTGCCCCCCTGGAAACAGGCCGGCTTTGTGTCAGAGGCCAGCTACACCAGCATGACCTCCGCCTCCTTGGTCTCCTCGGTCTCCTCCTCCGCCCAGGTGCACATGGAGCAGCAGTGGGAGGGAGGCTACAGCCTCACACAGCAGCAGGTGGCTGGAGGAGCGATGAGACAGGTGAGACATGCTGCCCTCTGGTGGTTAGAAGGCTACATGGCAGGATACACTGATTCATTGTGTAGCCTTCTTCAAAACACTCCTGTTGTATTGTTGTCTACTCTACTCGAGTCTGGTCAGCGTTTACCACATCATAGCAGGAACACATCGATTATGTATTGACTACCAATACCTGGTACTCACCGCTTAACTGATACTACTTCTAAGAACGTGTGGGGCATCCAAAGTGCTTCTGTGGAGCGTGATGGCCCTTTGCAGTACAAGGTCAACGGGTCACCTTTGACCCCACAGGATGAAACCAACTCCCTCAACTCTGATGACACTTTTGATCTAGCGCCATTTAGTGGCTCATCTCTTGAACGTCCATTTGTATTGCATGTTTGAATGGGATTGTTTGACCTGATAACAGATTCTTGCTTGCTATTATTGAATTTTTAAAGGGAGAGTATTACTGATTCCATTTTTGTTTACTTTGGTTTCTCCTTTTAAAAGTGAATGTTTAAGTATTTCCACATTAAAACAGTGTACTAAATCAATGTACTTGTCAATGTGCTTTTGCCTCTTGATTAACGATTGAATCCAAAATGTCATGAACAAGCTTTTGCAGAATTTTGATGTTAGCTGTTCTAATGTAATGTAATTGTAAGAATTATTAATATGTAAACCCATATAACTTGACATTGTGGGTGTATTTCCCCAGATCTCTGTTGATTTTTGAATGTTGTTAATGACACACTAATATGCTGTGACCGTCAGAGTGTGCATGCAGGCCAGGGCAATAAGAGCGTTGCCGTGGCTACGGTGGTGGCAGCCGTGGACCAGGCGCGCGGCCGTCGATCCCAAACACAGGAAACAGCCGAGACACACCCCACTTCAACCATTACTACTGCTACTGCTACCACTGCTACAGCAGAGCAGGTAGACTATGATGTCACAGTCACTCATCCACTCGCCTTCCATAGCAGAAAGACTCAACTGAAACTCCTTCAATCTGAAAGTCTCTCTGAATCACCTTTAACCTGAGAGTCTTACTGAATCACCTTTAATCTGAAAGTCTCTCACTGAATTACCTTTAATTTGAAAGAGTCTCTGAAACTCCTTTAATCTGAAAGTCTCACTGAATCACCTTTAACCTGAAAGACTCACTGAATCACCTTTAATCTGAAAGACTCACTGAATCACCTTTAACCTGAAAGACTCACTGAATCACCTTTAACCTGAAAGACTCTCACTGTATCACCTTTAATCTGAGAGTCTCTCACTGTATCACCTTTAATCTGAATCTCACCGAATCACCTTTAATCTGAAAGGGTCTCACTGAATCACCCTCCATATTAGGAGCCTTTCTCCCCCTCACTAAATCACCTGGAGGTCTCTGTACAATGCATTATGGTCTTGCTAGAACTCACTTTTCTCCAAGATTGAAACCACAGGTTTCTTCTACCCAACCACCCTTCTTGTCTTGTAAACCACTCCACTGTCTAAGTCTTTGTTCCCTCTGATGTCTGGCTCAGTCTAACCATATACCTTCTGCCCCCTCTGCTCCGGGACTGCTCTAGACACCAGCAGCTCAGTCTTTTGCCCCACACACACCAATAGTCAGCCAGGCTGCTGTGGTGATGGAAACAGTCAGCCAGGCTGCTGTGGTGATGGAAACAGTCAGCCAGGCTGCCGTGGCGACGGGAACAGTCAGCCAGGCTGCCATGGCAACGGGAACAGTCAGCCAGGCTGCCGTGGTGACAAATAAATACACAAAGACACCACCACCAGTAGTAGCAGCAGCAGCAGGAGCTGATGATGATCTGACCACAGCCTCCTTCTCCTCCGTGCTCCAGACCTCCTCTGTCTTAGCAGTCCTTCAAACCGCCCAGCAGCAGCAGGAGGAGGAGGAGGAACAGCAGGAGGTAGATGAAGATGACAGATCCAGATAACTGCTCCTGGGAAACCCTGGTGTCCCTGACACCCTCACTCACCTGTGTGGCACTTAAGAGTTAAAAATCACATCCCGTTTCTACCTGCACTTTGGGTTATAATTGACATCCTGTTTCTGCCTGCACTTTGGGTTATAGATCACATCCTGTTTCTGCCTGCACTTTGGGTTATAGATCACATCCTGTTTCTACCATCACTTTGAGTTAAAAATCACATCCCGTTTCTACCTGCACTTTGGGTTATAGATCACATCCTGTTTCTACCTGCACTTTGGGTTATAGATCACATCCTGTTTCTACCTGCACTTTGGGTTATAATTGACATCCTGTTTCTGCCTGCACTTTGGGATTTAGATCACATCCTGTTTCTGCCTGCACTTTGGGTTATAGATCACATCCTGTTTCTACCATCACTTTGAGTTATAGATCACATCCCGTTTCTACCTGCACTTTGGGTTATAGATCACATCCTGTTTCTACCTGCACTTTGGGATTTAGATCACATCCTGTTTCTACCATCACTTTGGGTTATTAATCACATCCTGTTTCTACCATCACTTTCCCACCTGTACTGCGTGCGGTGAAGGTGTTTTTCTCGAACGAAGTTGTGAGTTACATCATCAGATCCGTGTAACTGAACCGCCACTTTGTTTTCACAGACAGTACATTTTAGACAGAAGGGACAATTGCATGCTCTTGTAAATGTTGCATCCTAAGCACCAGGTGTTCCAGGCCTTGATGAAGAAAAGAATGATGATGATGATGATGATGATGATGATGTGTTCAATGCAGTTCCATTGTTGTATTTTAATGTGAACAGATCTCTGTGCTGTGTGATGACTGGTGCTGGTTGTCAATATCTCTGTGTTGTTTTATGTATCTTGTGTTAAGTGTTATTATATGTTTCAGTTGCCATGGATGAAATCTATGTGCCGTGTGACACCCAGTGCTTGTTGTCTCCAGGGTGAGGGTGGTAAAAAAGCCGAGGCGGTGGCTACCGTGCTGGCTGCTGTCGACCTAGCACGTGTTGGGAAGCCTGTGCATGCAGAGGGGGGTCATGCTGAAGAGGAAGCTGTTGAGTCTGAGTCACAGCAGCAGGCCATCATGGCCGCCCAACAACAACAACAACAAACGGTCACTATGACAACGACCTTGCCTGTTCAGATATCTAGCACGGCAACTCAGGGCTCTGAGGAGAAAAGAATACAAGTGTCTCAGGTTCGACTGCTTTTCTCGTGAAGACAACGTCATGTTATACACACAAAATTCTGAATGAAAGATTAATTTAAAGGCTGGATCTCATTGGTTGTCTCAACTCAATTGAAACTCTCGTTGGTTAATTTAGATACAAAGAACTACAGAAACCATCAGCCATGTAGACGGTGGTCTCGCACCATCTCCAATTCCTCATTTTACAGTTTCTAAAGTTACTGTTCCTAAACCTGACCAGAGCTACGAGGTAAGCTCAGGGGCCAGTTGCTTTGCATATCATGTTTCATTTCATCTTAACCACCACCTCCTAACACACAGCTTCTTGTGGTGTGTGTTGTAGACACTGAGGACTCTTCATGACTTTCACCTCTCATCTTGCTCCACATCCCATCTTTCTCTCTTTCTTTTCTTTGTCTTGGATATTCTTGAATATTTGAAACTAATCCCAACTTTCCAATGGAGTGCCATTACCATCTACATCTTTTATTCTGCTAAACTAAACTCAAGACGTTATTTTGATGAAACAAAGCAGTATTGTGTTGTTGCTTTGTTTTTGTGCTGACAATGCTGTTCTCCCCGCGTTGGTCAGGTTTCAAGAGCAGGCTCTGCTATTGCCACACTGCAGAAAGAGTTATCCTCTTCCTCTGCTGCTCAAAAGATCATCAAGCCTGTCAAGCCTCCATCTCAGAAAATGGTTGTGGAGTCACGAGCGACGCCAGAGCCAACCCCTTCACCATTTAGAGATATCAGCGAGAGATATCAAAGTCATTTTGACACTCAGATACAGACAGGCGCTGCGTATTCAGGGGCTGTTGAGATTGAGGACTGGGAACCCCAGGTTTGTAGTGCGGTGGTGCTTATCTTCACTGACACTGTGTTTAAAACCTGAACTTCACTGTATAACAGCCAATCAGATGTCTCACTGACACCCATCATCATCACCTGCCTTATTAAGAAACCTGCACCTCCATTCCTCTACTTTCATCTCTCGCTCTCTCCTTTCATGTTCCTTAACAAGGAAACCTGCACCTCCATTTCTCTACCCTCCCTCCTTCCTGTCTCTGTTTTCTCTCTTCATTCTCTGTTTATCTGTTCCTACAGTGAACGTAATCTTTTCAGATTCCCATCTCAAGATTCTAATCCGTCTTGTTTCTGAGTCAGAATTAGATTGGTACTGGATCAGAATAATTTGATAGCAATTGGTTCTGTGTATTATGGGTTGAATCGATAGGACTGATTCATATTAATGAACACAGTGTAATGTGAACTGAATCAGAATCAATAGGACGGACTCATATTGATGAACACAGTGTAATGTGAACTGAATCAGAATCGATAAGACTGACTCATATTGATGAACACTGTATAATGTGACCTGAATCAGAATCAATCGGACTGACTCATATTGATGAACACAGTGTAATGGGAAATGAATCAGAATCAATCGGACTGACTCATATTGATGAACACAGTGTAATGTGAAATTAATCAGAATCTATCGGACTGACTCATATTGATGAACACAGTGTAATGTGAAATTAATCAGAATCTATCGGACTGACTCATATTGATGAGTGTTGTGTAATGTGAACTGAATGCGAGCGACTCCTCTTGGTCAGTGCTGTGTTGTGTGTCCTGCAGGTTATTGAGACAGCTGCTGTCCCCTCCCCCGCCTTAGAGCCGATGGCTCCTCCAACTCTTATCGCTGTAAGTCCTGGAGACTAAATGATTGAGCATTTTAGTCACCCTTTTCTTTTGGTTACTCAAATTATTGTATTTGTTAATGAAGTCACAGATGACTTAAGTGTTGCTAAGCCATTTCCTTATTTATTTTCCCTAACTTCTCTTCAGGCTTTGAAGAATGCGACAGTGACAGAGGGCGAGTCTGTGACTCTGGAATGCCAGATCAGTGGTCACCCAACTCCTGGAATCATGTGGTTCAGAGAAGACTACAGGATCGAGAGCTCCATTGACTTCCAGATCACCTATGAGAGCAACTACGCCCGCCTGGTGATCCGTGAGGCCTTTGCAGAAGACAGCGGTCGCTTTACCTGCACAGCCACCAGCGAGGCTGGAACTATCTCCACATCCTGCTACCTGCTCGTCAAAGGTACACACTGTCAGAGACTTTGTCAATTCATTTTATTGGTCTTGAACCTATTATTAAATTGAGTTGCGTTATTGAATGGGTTGTGTTCTGGGGCAGTGGATGAGTTGTGTTGGAAGTAAATTCTCGTGTGTATTCTCAACAGTTTCAGAGGAGATTGAGAGCAGAGAGGAGATGACGACTGTCACTGAATTTGGAGCCTCCCAACAGACGAGGTGAGTGTCCTCTGATCGGCTTCTGCTTTAAAAAGAACGACAAAATAATAATCAGGGTGTTTGTCCTGACCATGGCTGGTTTCAAACCAGAACTTTGTGTTATAATGAGGGTGTTTGTCCTGACCATTGCTGGTTTCAAACCAGAACTTTGTGTTATAATCAGGGTGTTTGTCCTGACCATTGCTGGTTTGAAACCATAGCTTTGTGTTATAATCAGAGTGTGTCCTGACCATTGCTGGTTTGAAACCATAGCTTTGTGTTATAATCAGAGTGTGTGTCCTGACCATTGCTGGTTTGAAACCATAGCTTTCTGTTATAATCAGGGTGTTTGTCCTGACCATTGCTGGTTTGAAACCATAGCTTTGTGTTATAATCAGAGTGTGTGTCCTGACCATGGCTGGTATCAAACCTTAGCCTTGTGTTATAATCAGTGTTTGTCCTGGTCATGGCTGCTCCTTTAGCTATGCTGTGGAGGAGAAGCAGAAGGTGCATTCTGAGGTCAGCGTGTCGGAGGTCAGCGTGTCGGAGGTCAGCGTGTCAGAGGTCAGCTCCGGAGAGACCACCACTCCCTTCTTCATTAGGACGCCCAGTGCCCAGAAGCTGGTGGAGGGAGGGAGTGTGGTGTTTGACTGCCAGATCGGAGGCAGCCCCAAGCCACACATCATCTGGAAGAAGAGTGGGGTTCCCCTGACGACTGGCTACAGGTACGCTGTTAGACACACACGCACACACAAACACACACACACAGAGTGGGGTTCCCATGACGACTGGCTACAGGTACACTGTTACACACACACACACAGAGCAGAGACAGAGCTGTAAACAGCAGGGGGATATTATGGACATAGATTGATCTACTCACCACCAGTTAACATACAGTTGGATGTTTAAGATCCTTTATGAACACCAACACATTTTCTCCTTTGTTTACCTTCATTCCTATTCTGAAATGCCTGTTCAACAAACCTTTGACCGTAGACATGCTGCCACTCTCATATATATATATATATATATATATATATATATATATATATATATATATATATATATATATATATATATATATAACTAGGGGAAAGTAACGGAGATACTCAGGATGTTACAATAAGCAATGTGTTGTCTGGGACCATCAGGTACAAAGTTGCCTACAAGAAGGAGACTGGAGAGTGCAAGCTGGAGATCTCCATGACGTTTGCTGACGATGCAGGAGAGTACACCATCTTCATCAAGAACCAGCTTGGAGAAACCTCGGCCTCAGCCACTCTGCTGGAGGAAGGTCAGTCCGTCAATGTTCATTCAACGCTTTACAATAATCTATTGTTTTTTTTTTATGTCTGAATGTATTAAAGTGTCATATTGTTTTCTCTCACACCTGTGAATGTATGTGTCTGTTTTGTAGAGGAATACGATGCCCACATGAAGACCCTGGACTCGACCTATAAGACTGAAGTGACAGCCATGGTGCAGAACGTGCCCCCTGTGGTAGTGACAGACTTTGAGTCTGACCAGAGAAGGACCACACAACAGATGTACTACTCAGAACAGGTACAGAGTTTCAAAAATAAGACCACTACCTCTCTACTCCATGCAGAAACGTAACATAACAACTATCTCTCTACTCCATGCAGAAACATAACATAACAAAATCACTAAGAATCCTTAAAGACAGAGGACCAGCCCCGTGTTAAAGTTGTGGTTGTTGTTCCCTGCAGGAGCTCCGTATCTCGGCCTTTGAGGAGAGAATCATCCATGAGATTGAGTTCCGCATCCTAAAGATTTCCTACCAGGAGATGGTCACTGAGGACGGGGAGCAGATGGTTCTGGATGTGGCTGAGCATGTGGCTGTCCCTCCAGCCTTCCAGACTCCCATCAAAAACTACCGCATAGTGGAAGGAATGGGAGCCACCTTCCACTGCAAGATGCTGGGACTCCCACTACCCAAGGTAACACAGCAGCAGGACAACCAAGGGCCTCCAGCCTCTCAAGGGAGAGGAAACAGCGACAAAGATCATCAAAATAATTCATATTTATCTATAGTTTATAAATATACATGTTTTTTTATGTCATCTATATGTATCCCCGCCAACATCATTATTGAAATCCCTGATAGTTCTTGTCAAATATTTAACTTTATCCCTCTCGATTTACAATGCTACGGTATTTGAACGCTTGGATTCCCACAGACTGAGAATTAGCTGAGCGTTGTTTAAGCTCATTCATCTTATAAACCTGTTGTCTCTCCTCAGATTGTGTGGTACAAAGATGGCACCCGCATCCGACATAGCGACCGTTACCAGATGGAAGTCCTCCAGGACGGCAGAGCCAGCCTGCGTCTCCCTGTGGTGCTGCCCGAGGATGAGGGCGTCTACACAGCCTTCGCCAGCAACATGAAGGGCAACAGTGTTAGCTCTGGGAAGTTGTATATAGAGGCAACTGGAAGAGGCACACCTCAGAGATACACACCCCAGCCAGCCATGCAGAGAATCAGGTAGGGTTTTCAACCAGGCAATCCTCCATGTACACAAAACATACCTATAGGTCATTATCAACACATAGCTTTGGGTAATTGTCAACAATAGAAGATACACACACATAGAAGATTGATTGGCTGGTTCCACCCACATTTGATATGTTTTCGTACATTGAATAATATTGTATACTGTAAATAATGTAAACTTAAACTGGAATCTACTTCTTATTGTCTCCTGGCTAAAATCACATTTAAAATATATTTAGAAATGTTTATTAATTGTCCAGCGATTGAGTCAGTTGTTAAGAAGTATCTTTTTTAGATCCTGAAGTGTTTTCTTGATGTTTCTGTGTTTCCTCAGATCCACATCTCCTCGTTCTCTGAGCCGCTCTCCAGGGCGTGCCTCCAGCCAGTCCCCTGGGCGCTCTCCTGCCCGCAGGCTGGACGAGACAGACGAGGCTCAGCTGGAGAGACTCTACAAACCTGTGTTTGTAATGAAACCTACTTCCTTCAAGTGTGTTGAGGGACAGACTGCAAGGTTTGACCTGAAGGTCGTAGGGAGACCGATGCCTGACACCTTCTGGTTCCACAATGGCAAGTGAACTTTCCTATAGTAAAATAAATACTAGGATCTAGTCTGTTCGCTTCTTGATAAACTTTTGTCCACTAAATTCAACATTTTGTTCTCTTTCCAGGACAACAAGTGGTGAACGACTACACCCACAAGATAGTGGTGAAGGAGGATGGGACTCAGTCTCTGATTGTGGTTCCAGCCATGCCCCATGACTCTGGCGAGTGGACTGTTGTTGCTCAGAACCGAGCAGGAAAATCCTCGGTCTCTGTCACTCTCACTGTCGATGGTAAGCTCTCTGTTAGCGTCTCTAATGGATGCAAGATGTCACTTTTATATTGCCTTTTTCATTTTCCGGTCACCTAACTATTTGTATTTCTACTTGAAGCCAAGGAAAACCTGGTGCGTCCCCAGTTTATCGAGAAGCTGAGAAACCTGAGTGTAAAGCAGGGCACTCTGGTGGAGTTGGCCGTCAAGGCCATTGGAAATCCCCTCCCAGACATTGTCTGGCTTAAGAACAGTGACATCATCTCCCATCACAAACACCCACATATCAAGTACGTTTTCTAACCATTTAAATGATGCTACATGCAATTGCGAAGTATTAAATATTAAATACACTGTTATTATAAAAAAAAAATATATATATTGCATGATGTCTTTTCCAGGATTGAGGGCACTAAAGGAGAAGCCAAGTTCCAAATCCCGTCATCGTCCGGTGCCGACAGCGCCTGGTACACTGCCACAGCCATCAACAAGGCTGGCAGAGACACCACTCGCTGCAGAGTCAACGTGGAGGTGGACTTCCACGAGCCCCAACCAGAGAGAAGACTTATCATCCCCAAGGGGACCTACAAGGCCAAGGAGATCGCTCCTCCAGAGCTGGAGCCCCTGCATCTTCGCTACGGCCAGGATCAATGGGAGGAGGGAGACCTTTATGACAAGGAGAAGCAACAGAAGCCTCAGTTTAAAAAGAAGCTGACTTCTGTCAGGATGAAGCGTTTCGGTCCGGTGCATTTTGAATGCAGACTGACCCCAATTGGCGACCCCACTATGGTAGTTGAGTGGTTGCATGACGGTAAACCCCTGGAGGCTGCCAACAGGCTGCGTATGGTCAATGAATTTGGCTACTGCAGTCTGGACTTTGAAGTAGCATATGCAAGAGACAGTGGTGTCATCACCTGCAGAGCCACCAACAAGTTCGGAGTGGACCAGACCTCAGCCACCCTGATAGTGAAGGATGAGAAGAGCTTAGTCGAGGAATCACAGCTGCCAGAGGGCAGGAGGGGAATACACAGACACGATGAGTTGGAGCGAATCGCTCATGAGGGTGGACCTTCAGGAGTCAGTCTGGATGACGAGACTGAGAAAACCAAGCCTGAGATTGTCCTCGTTCCTGAGCCAGCCAGAATCCAAGAAGGGGACATCGCCAGATTCCGTTGCCGAGTGATAGGTTATCCAACACCGAAGGTTAACTGGCACCTCAACGGACAACTGATTCGCAAGAGCAAGAGATACAGGCTCCGCTACGACGGTATCTACTACCTGGAGATCGTGGATGTGAAGTCGTATGACTCTGGGGAGGTGAGGGTGGTGGCGGACAACCCTCTGGGCACCACAGAGCACACAGTGAAGATTGAGATCACACAGAAAGAAGACTTCAGGGCTGTCCTCCGCCGCGTCCCTGAACCCAAGGCCCCTGAGCTGGTCCCCAGCTCCGAGCACGGACGCGTGTCCTTTGAGGTGGTGAAGGTGGACCGGCCTTTCGACTCCACCAAGGAGGTGGTCAAGCTGAGGAAGACGGAGAGGATCATCCATGAGAGGTCCACAGAGGAAACGGACGAGCTGAAGAGCAAATTCAAACGCAGGACGGAGGAAGGTTACTACGAGGCCATCACTGCTGTGGAGCTCAAGTCACGCAAGAAGGACGAGTCTTATGAAGAGATGCTGAAGAAGAGGAAGGAGGAGCTCCTTCATCACATGAAACAGCAAGAAGAGGAAGAGAAGAGGAAGAGGGAGGAGGAAGGCAAACTGACCATCCCTAAATACACCCCTGAGAGGCTGCTGCTGTCCCCCAGCATGGAGGCTCCTAAGATCCTGGAGCGCATCGCTAGCCAGACGGTCTCCCTGATGGAGGAGGTCCACTTCAGAGTGAGAGTGGTGGGGAAGCCGGATCCAGAGTGCCAGTGGTTTAAGAACGGCGTCCTGCTGGAGAAGACAGATCGGGTGTACTGGTACTGGCCAGAGGACCACGTCTGTGAGCTGGTGATCAGGAATGTTTCTGCCGACGACTCCGCCAGCATCATGGTGAAGGCTGTCAATGTTGCCGGGGAAACGTCCAGCCACGCCTTCCTCCTAGTGCAAGGTGCGGCGCTGCGTAGTACTAGTAGTATATTTACCATCACCACATAGTACTAGTAGTATATTTACCATCACCACATAGTACTAGTAGTATATTTACCATCACCACATAGTACTAGTAGTATATTTACTATCACCACATAGTACTAGTAGTATATTTACTATCACCACATAGTACTAGTAGTATATTTACTATCACCACATAGTACTAGTAGTATATTTACTATCACCACATACTACTAGTAGTATATTTACTATCACCCCATAATACTAGTAGTATATTTACTATCACCACATAGTACTAGTAGTATATTTACTATCACCACATAGTACTAGTAGTAGTACACTTACGATAACCACATAGTACTAGTAGTATATTTACTATCACCACATAGTACTAGTAGTAGTACATTTACGATAACCACATAGTACTAGTAGTATATTTACTATCACCCCATAGTACTAGTAGTAGTATATTTACTATCACCTCATAGTACTAGTAGTATATTTACTATCACCACATAGTACTAGTATTATATTTACTATCACCACATAGTACTAGTAGTATATTTACTATCACCACATAGTACTAGTAGTATATTTACTATCACCACATAGTACTAGTAGTATATTTACTATCAACACATAGTACTAGTAGTATATTTACTATCACCACATAGTACTAGTAGTATATTTACTATCACCACATAGTACTAGTAGTATATTTACTATCACCACATAGTACTAGTAGTATATTTACTATCAACACATAGTACTAGTAGTATATTTACTATCACCACATAGTACTAGTAGTATATTTACTATCACCACATAGTACTAGTAGTATATTTACTATCACCACATAGTACTAGTAGTATATTTACTATCACCACATAGTACTAGTAGTATATTTACTATCACCACATAGTACTAGTAGTATATTTACTATCACCACATAGTACTAGTAGTATATTTACTATGACCACATAGTACTAGTAGTATATTTACTATCACCACATAGTACTAGTAGTAGTAGATTTACTATAACCACATAGTTCTAGTAGTATATTCACTATCACCATGTAGAAATTATAACAATAAAATACAATTACAACACCAGATTCTTAATGTCAGACAATTACCCTGATCGAATGACTTGTTTGTATTTGTTTCAGGCAAGCAAATAGTTGGGTTTACACAAGAACTGGAGGATCTAAGTGCCAAAGAGAAGGACTCTCTTGTGACCTTTGAGTGTGAGACCAACGAGCCCTTCGTCAAGGTCAAATGGCTGAGGAACAACGTGGAGATCTTCTCCGGAGACAAATACAGGATGCACTCTGACAGAAAGGTTCACTTCCTGTCCGTGCTGATCATCGGCCTCAAAGACGATGCCGAGTACAGCTGCGCCGTCGTCGACGACGACCAAATCAGGACCTCGGCCCGACTCAGCGTAGAAGGTGCTTTACCTTAACATGGTGTACACATTTCCTCCAAAGCTTTACCTTAACAAGGTGTACACATCTCCATTGTAGCTTTACCTTAACATGGTGTACACATCTCCTCCATTGTAGCTTTACCTTAACATGGTGTACACATTTTCTCCATTGTAGCTTTACCTTAACATGGTGTACACATCTCCATTGTAGCTTTACCTTAACATGGTGTACACATCTCCTCCATTGTAGCTTTACCTTAACATGGTGTACACATCTCCATTGTAGCTTTACCTTAACATGGTGTACACATTTCCTCCATTGTAGCTTTACCTTAACATGGTGTACACATCTCCATTGTAGCTTTACCTTAACATGGTGTACACATCTCCTCCATTGTAGCTTTACCTTAACATGGTGTACACATCTCCTCCAAAGCTTTACCTTAACATGGTGTACACATCTCCTCCATTGTAGCTTTACCTTAACATGGTGTACACATCTCCTCCATTGTAGCTTTACCTTAACATGGTGTACACATCTCCATTGTAGCTTTACCTTAACATGGTGTACACATCTCCATTGTAGCTTTACCTTAACATGGTGTACACATCTCCTCCATTGTAGCTTTACCTTAACATGGTGTACACATCTCCATTGTAGCTTTACCTTAACATGGTGTACACATCTCCTCCATTGTAGCTTTACCTTAACATGGTGTACACATCTCCTCCATTGTAGCTTTACCTTAACATGGTGTACACATCTCCATTGTAGCTTTACCTTAACATGGTGTACACATCTCCATTGTAGCTTTACCTTAACATGGTGTACACATCTCCTCCATTGTAGCTTTACCTTAACATGGTGTACACATCTCCTCCAAAGCTTTACCTTAACATGGTGTACACATCTCCTCCATTGTAGCTTTACCTTAACATGGTGTACACATCTCCTCCATTGTAGCTTTACCTTAACATGGTGTACACATCTCCATTGTAGCTTTACCTTAACATGGTGTACACATCTCCTCCATTGTAGCTTTACCTTAACATGGTGTACACATCTCCATTGTAGCTTTACCTTAACATGGTGTACACATCTCCATTGTAGCTTTACCTTAACATGGTGTACACATCTCCTCCATTGTAGCTTTACCTTAACATGGTGTACACATCTCCTCCATTGTAGCTTTACCTTAACATGGTGTACACATCTCCTCCATTGTAGCTTTACCTTAACATGGTGTACACATTTCCTCCAAAGCTTTACCTTAACATGGTGTACACATCTCCATTGTAGCTTTACCTTAACATGGTGTACACATCTCCATTGTAGCTTTACCTTAACATGGTGTACACATCTCCTCCATTGTAGCTTTACCTTAACATGGTGTACACATCTCCTCCATTGTAGCTTTACCTTAACATGGTGTACACATTTCCTCCATTGTAGCTTTACCTTAACATGGTGTACACATCTCCATTGTAGCTTTACCTTAACATGGTGTACACATCTCCTCCAAAGCTTTACCTTAACATGGTGTACACATTTCCTCCATTGTAGCTTTACCTTAACATGGTGTACACATCTCCTCCATTGTAGCTTTACCTTAACATGGTGTACACATCTCCTCCATTGTAGCTTTACCTTAACATGGTGTACACATCTCCTCCAAAGCTTTACCTTAACATGGTGTACACATTTTCTCCATTGTAGCTTTACCTTAACATGGTGTACACATCTCCTCCAAAGCTTTACCTTAACATGGTGTACACATCTCCTCCATTGTAGCTTTACCTTAACATGGTGTACACATCTCCATTGTAGCTTTACCTTAACATGGTGTACACATCTCCTCCATTGTAGCTTTACCTTAACATGGTGTACACATCTCCTCCATTGTAGCTTTACCTTAACATGGTGTACACATCTCCTCCATTGTAGCTTTACCTTAACATGGTGTACACATCTCCATTGTAGCTTTACCTTAACATGGTGTACACATCTCCTCCATTGTAGCTTTACCTTAACATGGTGTACACATCTCCATTGTAGCTTTACCTTAACATGGTGTACACATCTCCTCCATTGTAGCTTTACCTTAACATGGTGTACACATCTCCATTGTAGCTTTACCTTAACATGGTGTACACATCTCCATTGTAGCTTTACCTTAACATGGTGTACACATCTCCTCCATTGTAGCTTTACCTTAACATGGTGTACACATCTCCATTGTAGCTTTACCTTAACATGGTGTACACATCTCCATTGTAGCTTTACCTTAACATTGTGTACACATCTCCTCCATAGCTTGTAGCTTTACCTTAACATGGCTGCTCATCCTGCTCTATCACCAAACAGTGATGGCCTTGTGGTAACTGTTTAGTTGGATCCGTTATAGATTCTCACCACCGGCCTCTCTGTCTGTCTCTAGGAGCTGAGCTGGACATAGTGAAGAGGCTGGAGAACACCGAGGTACCAGAGACCTACTCTGGAGAGTTTGAGTGTGTTTTGTCCCGGGAGGACGCTGAGGGGACCTGGTACTTTGGGACCAAGGAGATCTCCGCCAGCAGCAAGTATGTCATCTCCTCCCGTCGTGGAAGATACACGCTGTCTGTGAAGGACGTGAAGAAAGAGGACCAGGGAAAATACACTTTCGCTGTCGGAGAAATGAAGACCAGCGCCTCGCTGAAGATGAAACGTGAGCAGCTTCTCAGTGTTACAGGGGAGGGAAATAATGCCAAAATGAATGGGTGGGAAAAGAAAATGTAAATAGTAGATGAAACGATTTATACATGAATGAGTGAATGGGTCAATTAGTGAATTAACTATAAAAGTGATTATAAGTATTTGTAGCTGTTGATGTTAAGTCAACAGTATAAACAGTCTGTTATCCAATATTCCAGTCTTGTGATGAGTCTAATCAGTGTGTTTCTGACCCCGCCCACCCAGTGCGCCCCGTCACACTAATGCAGCCCCTCTCCGACCTGACGGTGTGTGAGGGGGATGTGGCCCAGATGGAGGTGAAGTTCTCCCAGGAGAACGTAGAGGGAACCTGGATGAAGAACGGCCAAGCCATCTCAGCCTCGGAGCGTGTCCACATGGTCATCGACAAGCAGGTGCACAAACTGCTGGTGGAGAACGTGAGCAGAGAGGATGCTGGGAGCTACTCCTTCATAGTGCCTGCACAGGATATCTCCACCTCTGGGAAACTTAACGTTCAAAGTAAGACTTTTCGAAGAGTTTTGTTGCATGGGATTGAATGTCCTATCCATTTTGTTTTTTATCAAAGCTTGGTCTGATTCTGAAGTCTTGTTTAAGCAAAATACTTGGGAGCTTTGTTGCTTGACAAAGTTTAGGACAAATATGTAACAACTCTAAATGCCAACCGTATCTTTTTTATTGTTAATATTCTCCTTTTATCTCCTTTCACATTTGCAGCCATTGATATTTTGATCCCACTCAGCGATGTGTCTTCAGTTGAAGGCACCAAGGCTGTCATGGAGACTAAGATCTCAGCTCAAGATGTTACCTCAGTGAAATGGTACCACAACGACAAACTCATGGCTCCCAGTGAGAGAATCCAGATGGTGGCTAAGGGATCCAAGCAGCGTCTGGTGTTAAACAGGGCCTTCGCCTCTGATGAGGGAACATACAAACTGGTGGTTGGCAAGGTGGACACCAGTTGCAAACTCACCATTGAAAGTAAGACGATTCCTGTTGAAATCAATGTGTTCACTATTGTGTCAGTGCTGGCTTGGCGATTATACATAAGGGAGTTTTAAGATATGACTTTAACATTATGGTCCACTGTTTCCTGATTGCTTATAAATACAATTTTAACTTTTATTTGTGCACTATAACAGAAATAAACAACATATTTTATAATGGTTTAATCTGATGTCCGTTCATACCAAACTGATCCAAACTGTGGTTCCCTCTGTTCAGAGATCCACATTGTGAAGCACATGCAGGACATGGGGTGCACTGAGACCCAGAACGTCACCTTCCAGGTGGAAGCGTCCCACAGCGGCCTCGACGCACTCTGGACCTTCAAGAAGCAACCGCTGAAGAACGGCCCCAAGTACAAGGTGGAGGCCAAGGGCAAAGTGTACACTCTGACGGTCATCAACGCCATGAAGGATGAGGATGGAGAGTACACCTTCGCTGCTGGAGAGAAGACCTCCAGCGCCAAGCTCACAGTGTCAGGTACGTCTGGAACACCATGTAAACATTATGACATGCTGAAATAAGACTTTTCACTTTAATCAAAGATTCCTAGTTTATTGAAAACAAATAGTTGTAACTGGTCACTGTAGTGTCAGGAAGCTTCTGCTTTAACTTTGATTGACTTTGTGTGTGTTCTCGCCTCCGTCCACTAGGTGGAGCCATAAACCGCCCTCTCCAGGATGTGACTGTGGCTGAGTCCCAGACCGCTGAGCTGGAGTGTGAGGTCGCCAACGCCAGCGCAGCGGGCAAATGGCTGAAGGACGGGAATCCTGTGGACTTTAATGACAACGTCAGGAGTGAAGACAAAGGAGCCGTCAGGAGACTGGTTATCGTCATCACCAGACCTCAGGACATTGGAGAGTACACCTATCAGGTGGCCAACTCAAAGACCTCAGCCAACCTCAGAGTGGAGGGTAGGTACCAGCTAACCCTAACCCTGACCCTCAGAGTGGAGGGTAGGTACCAGCTAACCCTTAATGCTTTTGAGCTAACTGTGGTATTTGCTTCCTTAGCTGTGAAGATCAAGAAGACTCTGAAGAACCAGACAGTGACAGAAACCCAGGAGTGTGTGTTCAGTCTGGAGCTCACCCACACCGACGTCAAAGGATCCCAGTGGATCAAGAACGGAGTGGAGCTGAAGAACAGCGATAAGTTCCAGGTCACTGTGGAGGGCATGGTTCACACCCTGAAGATCAGGGACTGTAACTCCCAGGATGAGTCCGTGTACTCCTTCAAGCTGGGGAAACTCTCGGCCAGTGCCAGACTCAATGTGGAGAGTACGTCTGAATTCATTGTTCACACTCAAGAAAACGCAATTTTTCATCAACTTTATATTAACTGACAAGAAAAAAAAAAGTGCAACAATAACATCCAAGGGTGTAAGGTAGCACTCACCAAGTGCCTCAATTTCACCAGTTTTATTTTTGGCCATCAAGCATACTAAAGTTTTGGCTTATAGTCAGCCTTCATCAGAGTATCAACTTTTTATGAACTGTTAATGATTTGGTGCTCATCTTAATGTCAAATATTTTCTTCAGGAGATCCCAAACACCTTTAAATCCTAAGCTTCTCCTGTGATACTGAAAGCTGTCCTGCATGTTTACTATCTATTTTTATATATGAATATAATTTTTTACTACATATTTATATGTTTATATATTTTTGTTTACAGCTATCAAGATTGTGAAGAAACCCAAAGACGTGACATCACTACTCGATGGCACCGCCTCCTTTGAGCTGAGCCTATCACACGACGACGTTCCCGTCAGGTGGATGTTCAACAACACAGAGCTGAAACCGAGCAACAAGGTGAAGATCCTGACAGAGAGGAAGGCCCACAAGCTGATGATCCAGAACGTGGACACACAGGACTCTGGAGAGTACACCGCCATGGTGGGACATCTGCAGTGCAGTGCCAGCCTCTATGTGGAAGGTAAAGCAGATCAACACCAAGGGACAGTTTCCTGGACTTAGATTAAGCCTAGTCCTAAACTCAATCTCACTGTCAACTGAGATTCTTCATTGAAAATGTTCTAGAGTATGACTTGGCTTAATCTTTGTCCGGGAAACCAGCCCCAAGAGTTTAGAGTGAGGACTTATGAGAGGAGATTAAAGCGGACAAGCTTTGGGTTATTCCTGTACCCACATACAGTGATGAAAAAGAAGAGTATTGTGTAATAATGGACTGTGTTTTCTGCAGCCCTGCGCGTTACCAAGCCCATAAAGAATGTGGCAGTGCCAGAGACCCACGTTGCCACCTTTGAGTGTGAAGTCTCCCACTTCAACGTGCCGTCCACCTGGCTGAAGAACGGGGTGGAGATCGAGATGAGCGAGAAGTTTAGGATTGTTGTTCAGGGGAAACTTCACCAGCTGAAGATCATGAACACCAGCAGAGACGACGCTGCAGAGTATACCTTTGTCTGTGGAAACGACCGTGTCTCAGCCACCCTCACCATCAGCCGTAAGCTCACTCTCCATATTATACAAAGAAATACTACAGTATTACTATTACTGTAGTCACCTTCATTTATTTGTTTGTTTTTCATTTGATACTATTTATACTTGTTTATTATATTTGGTCAAATTGGGCAACACGTAAATCATTATGTAGGGCCAGTTAGCAAATTATTTAGCTGAATTATTCATAAAGTATTTTCCACACAATGGCTGACTGTTTAGGTCATTGCAAATAGTTAAGTTTGTGATTTCTTCTGTTCCTCAGCGATCCTGATCACCTCCATGCTGAAAGACCTGAATGCCAAGGAGAAGGACACCATCACCTTTGAGGTGAACGTGAACCAGGAGGGCATCACCTACAAATGGCTGAAGAACGGAGTGGAGATCCGCTCCACCGACCGCTGCAGAAGTGTCAGCAAGCAGCTCACACACTCCATCACCATCCGCAACGTTCACTTTGGGGACGTCGGAGAGTACAAGTTTGTGGCTGGCTCAGCGGCCTCCTCTGCAAACCTCTACGTGGATGGTAGGTTTGAGCAGCAAGGGATAGAGCCATGGCGTTTGGAGGGGAGGTGGTTGTCATGCCAGTAGTAACCTAGTCCTCTTTGTGCTCCAGCTCGTTTGATTGAGTTCACCAAGCACATCAAAGACATCAAGGTCACAGAGAAGAAGAAGGCTGTGTTTGAGTGTGAGCTCTCTGAGCCCAACGCACATGTGACCTGGATGAAAGACGGACAGGAGCTGGAGATGTCTGAGAGGTACTTCTTATCCAGCACTATATTTCATTCATATTTGAAACTTTGATTTACTTGTTACTACTTATGTAATAATAGTACACTACCCAAAACTACCCAGCCAAGTGCCATTTACATGCATCCAGCCACACTGTAGCAGTTATATAAAACAATTACACCTGTATAAGAAATATTCTCTTATTCCATGTTGGGAAATCTTAAAAAATTCCAGCCAGAGGGATATTCATGGGTTTAATCCTCCTGTGTGTGTCTCTGCAGATTCAAAGTGATTTATAGTTTTAAAACACATCCTCTGTGATTCTCTGCAGATTGAAAGTGATTCATAGTTTTAAAACACATCCTCTGTGATTCTCTGCAGATTCAAAGTGATTCATAGTTTTAAAACACATCCTCTGTGATTCTCTGCAGATTCAAAGTGGTTCATAGTTTTAAAACACATCCTCTGTGATTCTCTGCAGATTCAAAGTGGTTCATAGTTTTAAAACACATCCTCTGTCTCTGCAGATTCAAAGTGTCCACAGAGCGGTGTCTCCATCGTCTGATGATCCAGACGGTCCGAGTGTCCGATGCTGGAGAGTATTCTGTGGTGGCTGGAGCCAGCGTGTCCAAGGCCCAGCTCACTGTGGAAGGCCGAGATGTCCGGATATCAGAACCTGCAGAAAAAGATATCACTGTGAGAGAATAAAACATTAAAACGTTTTTTTTTTTTTTTCATATAAAGTAGAATCCTTTGAACTGCCAGTCAGCCTTCTGCTACCTCGTGAAGAGTCCAAAGTAATTAACTAACTAACTTTGTTGGCATTAACAGACAATAAAGAGAGTCATGAAACGAGCTTTTGTGAGAGTCTTGAGGCGAATGCATGGTGCACTGATGTTTTGGAATTTCATGTCATATTATAACAGTTACATATGATAAATTATCTAGATATATTTGCACCAGCTTCTTCCAAAAAATTTCAATTCAGGCCAGTTGGAATTTAACTTGACTTTTTTTATTTATTTGAAGCTATACTGTATAAATGTTTTTTCCTGAGAGCTGATACTGTGGCCTATTAGAGGCTATTATTATGTTAATCCCTTACCAAACAAGATGTGAGCTAATGTTACCAAACAAACCAAGACCTCTGTCCTTCTAAAGGGCCTTAGTAATGGTACCACCCAGTAAGATTACAGATTACAGGTTACAGATCCTACCATGACTTAATGGAAGAGTTACACCTAGTCGAACTAATGTAAAATGGCTGAACATAGTCTTACAATTGTTTGACAATATTACACAAACATCTCGTAACAATTCTATACATGTTACAGAACCTCCTGCTAACAGGATATCACTGCTTTGTTGCTCAGCATGGTGGGAAATGGAGTCCAGAGTCTCAATAACGAGTAACTCTTCTAATAAGGAAACACTTGTTAACTTCATTAATCATGTAGTGTGTGTATGATTGTGCCGGTGTTCATAGCAACCAGAACAGGTTCAATGGAAGATTACATGGACTACTAAACTTGTACAAAATAACCTAACTAAAAAACAGTCATGTTCTGGTTAATATCACAATATATACTGTAGGTTTGGGCACAATCCTCCAAACATCTCAGTTTACGCTTCTACAGTAATAGTTTACCAAGAAAATGTAAAATATTTCTATAAATAAAAATATTTAAGATATAAATATGATATATAAAATTGCTTAGATTTAAAGCATCAAAACATGATGAACTTTGTTTCTAGGTCGTTGAGAAACAAAGAGCGACGTTTGAGTTTGAGGTCAGTGAGGAGGAGATTGAAGGTCGTTGGCTCAAGAACGGCGTGGAGATTCACTTTACACTGGAGGAGAGATTCAACTATGTTACCATCAGAAAGATTCACCGTATGACCATCGCTGAGACCTTCAGGGGCGATGCAGGAGAGTACACCTTCATCGCTGGCAAGAACAGAAGTGTGGTCACGCTTCGTGTTAACAGTGAGTCCAAATGAATGCTAGACTAGCGAAGTGAGTTGTTTACACCACAGAGCTGAACTAAATTGTGCCAGCCTAGTTGGCCATCCATACTTAGTAGAACTGCTGTTTTGACACACAGGATCAGGGCCAGTGGTGGTTGATGGATTTTAAGGGTCATGTCTTTAAAAGAATGTCTGTACTTATAATTTACATCTGATTAAATAAAGATCATTAGTGGTGTGGAAAGGCTTCTACAGAAAAACAGAACTATAGGAAAGTGTTTGTCGTAAATTGTCATTCCATAGTTACTTTGAGTTTGATGAGGGAGAATCAGTTAGAGAGATAGCTCTCTCCTCTCCTCAGATCTGTTCTCTGTGTCCTCCCGTCCCACAGCCTCCTCAGATCTGTTCTCTGTGTGTCCTCCAGTCCCACAGCCTCCTCAGATCTGTTCTCTGTGTCCTCCAGTCCCACAGCCTCCTCAGATCTGTTCTCTGTG
>CM030190.1:440307-492807 GCA_017639675.1 Aplochiton taeniatus
ATTAATGTAATATTGATGTTAATGTAATACGTATATTAATTTAATACTAATGTTAATGTAATATTGATGTTTATGTAATAAGTATATTAATGTAATACTGATGTTAATATAACCCCGATGCTCAGCTCTTCATACAGCCGGGCACAGTATGCACACACACACACACACACACACACACACACACACACACACACACACACACACACACACACACACACACACACACACACACTCGGATGGGCTCGGTCACTTTACCAGTCATTCATGCAGCATATGTGTACTATTTCTTTTAACTTAACTTTTAATAGTACATTCACAGATCATATTAGAATACAGACATCACTTTGTTGACTTAATAAATGTATCATATCCCACAGTATCACAGTGTTTTAACTCTGTGTGTGTGTGTGTGTGTGTGTGTGTGTGTGTGTGTGTGTGTGTGTGTGTGTGTGTGTGTATTTAGATGTGAAAATCACATGGTTCCACGGAGAGAGAGAGCTCAGACACTCTGACTTCTCCAGAGTGACTCAGTTTGATGACTGCTGCCAGCTGGAGATCCCTGTGGTGTACCCTGAGGATGAGGGCGAGTACAGTTGCGTGGCCAGGAACTCAGCGGGCATGGTGTCCTGCAGCGCCAAACTCAAACGAGATGGTGAGTCCACACAGGCAGCGAGGACTCCTTACAAACACTGTCTGTGCAATCTCTGTGCATGCTTTGAAGCTGAAGGGTGTTTGCGCGTTACATGCGCTGTAACTTTACGTTAAGTTCCCTGCTGGAGCTTATTCCCTTCATATTAGATGTTAAGGGAGAGGTAGATTATGAATTCTTCATTTTAGATGTTAAGGCAGAGGTAGATTATGATATTCTTCATATCAGATGTGATAGGTAGATTATGAACTTATTAAGAGATAGGTAGATTATGAACTTATTAAGAGATAGGTAGATTATGAATTTATTAAGAGATAGGTAGATTATGAACTTATTAAAAGATAGGTAGATTATGAACTTATTAAGAGATAGGTAGATTATGAATTTATTAAGAGATAGGTAGATTATGAATTTATTAAGAGATAGGTATATTATGATCTTAATAAGAGATAGGTATATTATGAATTTATTAAGAGATAGGTAGATTATGATCTTATTAAGGGATAGGTAGATTATGATCTTATTAAGAGATAGGGAGATTATGAACTTCTTCATATTAGATGTGATAGGTAGATTATGATCTTAATAAGAGATAGGTAGATTATGATCTTGTTCCCATGCTAACTTTGGTGGGGGGGGCGATATTGTCTTGCACGTCTCTAAACAGTCCTGCAGATTCAGCCTGTGGAGTGTCTCTCCCTATTGGTCACTCTACAGAGGGGTGTCCCCCATTAAAGACCAATGAAATGCTTCCTTTCAGAACGAAGACCTACTCCACCTCAACCTCACGTCTCCACCAGCCTGACCAGCTTAAAGAAACCTCCTGCTATTGGCCAAAAGCCTAAGTTTGACCACCCAATAGAGAGCTGTGTTGTTCCACATGGGGGCGTGGCTAGGTTTCATGCGTGTGTGTCGGGCACGCCCACACCGACCATTAGCTGGTTTCACCACCAGGAGCCCATCCAGTCCACCACCAACGTGGTGTTCCACTTCGACGAGCAGACCAACACGGCCACGCTCATCATCGTGGACGCCTTCTCGCAGCACGCTGGGGTGTACAGTTGCCGAGCGACCAGTAGCGCTGGAGAGGCCTTGTGTTCGGCCAAGCTGACCATAACTACTGAAGGTAAACCGGCTCCGACCGGCTAAGACCGGCCTGCTCCACTCCTGAACCTTCACATGACCCGGGGCTGTCGGGACAGCCATCACTCCTCCTCACTTCCTCACTGTCATTTCCTCTTCTTCTTCTGTTTGTCAGGACAGCTTCCTGTTTACGCTTTAGTTTCATCCAAACAATCGACTTCTTGTGATTTTGTTTCACTCCAATCAATCACTTCCTCCTCATCCTCCAATTCCTCTTCCTTCTACCATTCAATATGTCACTTCCTCTTCCTTCTACCATTCAATCGGTCACTTCCTCTTCCTTCTACCATTCAATCGGTCACTTCCTCTTCCTTCTACCATTCAATAGGTCACTTCCTCTTCCTTCTACCATTCAATAGGTCACTTCCTCTTCCTTCTACCATTCAATAGGTCACTCCCTCTTCCTTCTACCATTCAATAGGTCACTTCCTCTTCCTTCTACCATTCTATAGGTCGCTTCCTCCTCATTTCCTTTCCATTAACGATACAACAGCACAGAATGCTTCTTATTCACATCCTGCCTGTTCCGTGGTTCTGATGTGACACTCCCTACCTTCGCATGTCTCCATCTAACTTCTTCTTCTATGGTATTCCTGCACTCTGGACTCACCTCCTCCCTTCAGACCATGACAACCATGTCCCAATCATGACCGTGTCTACATGACTTTGTCTTCCTCCTCTAATACACTGAGGAAACAGTCATAATGTTGCGATTGCTACGGTTAAAATAAGTAGCATAAAATAAGTGATAAAGTGATTCAATATTTGAATCATAAACTATCGTTGTCTTTATAAGTCATATTACTTAGGATGACAAAATGAGAGAAGAGGGTTTTAGTTTGATGCTGATAATCTGCTGCCCTGCCCTATCTTATGTACTAATGGTCTCGTGTACTATCTTATGTACTAATGGTCTCATGTACTATCTTATGTACTAATGGTCTCATGTACTATCTTATGTACTAATGGTCTCATGTACTATCTTATGTACTAATGGTCTCGTGTACTATCTTATGTACTAATGGTCTCATGTACTATCTTATGTACTAATGGTCTCATGTACTATCTTATGTACTAATGGTCTCATGTACTATCTTGTGTACTAATGGTCTCATGTACTATCTTGTGTACTAATGGTCTCATGTACTATCTTGTGTACTAATGGTCTCATGTACTATCTTGTGTACTAATGGTCTCATGTACTATCTTATGTACTAATGGTCTCATGTACTATCTTATGTACTAATGGTCTCATGTACTATCTTGTGTACTAATGGTCTCATGTACTATCTTGTGTACTAATGGTCTCATGTACTATCTTGTGTACTAATGGTCTCATGTACTATCTTATGTACTAATGGTCTCATGTACTATCTTGTGTACTAATGGTCTCATGTACTATCTTGTGTACTAATGGTCTCATGTACTATCTTATGTACTAATGGTCTCATGTACTATGTACTCTCTTCTCGTCCACAGTGACCCACGTCAGAGAGCAGATTGAGGCCAAGATTGAGGAGGAGGTGAAAGGTAAGAAAACATACTAGGATTAGTAAGGACAGAAAACACACACGCACGCACACACACACACACACACACCAACACTCACAGACACCAACACTCACAGACCACAACAAACACACACAAACACACACTCACCCCAACACAGACAGGTATATTTCAGCTTATTGTTCAACCAAATTTCTAATAGACTAATTCCTTTTGGTACTGTGATTATGCTTCTATTTGAGAGTAATGTTTGATGCAACCATTGGTATAATATTTCAGCCTTACTCCCAGTGTTTTCCAATTCAACTCTCCTCGCTTGCAGACGCTATCAATTCAAAGAAATGTCTGCTCTATTATTTAGAGATTTTGTTGAACTACACCTTTAAAAGATTGTTCCCGCAGCATGTTCAATCTATGTTGATGTTGTTTCCTTCTTCTTTCAACGAACCCTGCTGTCCACACAGCACCACAGTGTGCTTCTACTCTCTCGCTCTCACACACACACACACACACACACAGGGGTTTGCATCTTATCAGTGTTCTCTGTTGGCATGAGGGGTCAAGCTGAACTGTTTCTCAGAGAGGAGCAGGATGTGGATCTTCTTTAGTTGACAGAAAACATGGAATCGCTCTTTAAAAGATATGGAAGCAGCCAGTCGCCATATCTTTTAATTGCTTCCTACGTTTCTTGCATCTGGAACTCTTTCCTCCTGAAACTATTTCTTAGACTTGGCTTGCAGATAGTGGTATGTGATTAATGTTGTTTGCTTTTTAAATAACATTGGTTATTACCTCTAAACTATATTAGTTCGAATAAACGCCTTCTCATTCAATTCTGCCTAGAGCTTCTTGAGAGCGAGTTTTAAAACGGTTACCTGTCATTAAACGGTTAATCCCCCTATTCTGAGGATTAGAAAGGGCGTTTATTCTCCAGTCTGCAAGTCAGGTAAGAAATGAACCTAAAAAGCCAAACAGCTTATGTCAGCAGCAGATCAGCTTACTTTTTGAAACATTTATGCCTTTTTATTAAGTAATTTATTTTTTGAAGAAATGTCCACAGAAGAAGGATCAAATCACCCAGCAGGTTTCATAAAAGTCTTGCGTTTATTCGAACAAATATGGTGAGTGAATTTATCAGTTTTTCCTCATGGCTTTGTGACATGCTGCATGCATTTAATATTTTCCATTAATTCATTCATTTTTTAAATTCCTGGTGTTGTGTCCTGGGAGTGTGTGTTTGTTGTTCTGACGGCTATGTGTTTCCCCTCCCTGTTTCCAGAGCTGTTTTACGGCCCAGGTGCGGAGGCTTCCAGTCAGCTTCCAGAAGCCTCCTCCGACACGGAGGCCTCCTGGACAGAGAACATCAAGCCCTCCTTCACCAAGAAGCTGAAGTTCCAGTCGATGGTGGAGGGGGACCCGGGGGAGTTAAAGTGTAAACTGTTAGCCAGTCCACCACCCACCATCCTCTGGTTCCACAACAACCGCCCCGTCCAGAAAGAACAAAGGCGCAGAGTCTGTAGTGAGAGCAGGGCTCAGAATCACACCACCAGCCTAGTGATAGACAACGTCAGAGAGAAGGACTCAGGCAGCTACAGGGTCATCGCCTTTAACTCTGAGGGCTCTGCTGAGACCACAGCATCTCTGCTCGTAGCACTCAGGGAGGAGCAGTCTGCTAACAGCATTAGCTACGCACGGCGCTCCACCCGAGTTCACCAGAGCTTAGACTCCATGGTGGAGGAGCAGAACAGGGAGAGGAAGTTTAGAGTGGACCTCAGGTGTGTCGGTTCTCCCTTTGACAAGAAGTCCAAGGTCCACCCGGGGAGGTCCAAGTCTAAGGACGCTCTGGTCAGAACCATGTACTTCAGAACCTCCTCTCCCAGCCGCGCTGACCCAGAGAAGAAAATGATGCTGGAGACGGCGTCCGAACGCGGCCGCTCCCCTCCCCCGATGTTTGACCGGCGGGAGAGAGAGAGGTTCAACGACCGCTTCAGTGACATCTACTGTGACCGCCGCACCGGGGGCCGCTTCAGCGACAAGTTCAGTGACCGCTGCAGTGACCGCTACAGCGAGAGGTTTAGTGATACAGAGAGCCTTCACAACGAGGTGAAGGCCAAGCTGTCCACCTTACAGAAGGCAGTGAAACGCAAGAAGAGGCTGTCCATCTCCACCATGTCCTCCTCTGAGTTTGACGTGGAGTCGCTCGCCAGTGAGTCCAGCTATGCTGACTACGTGCACACACTGAGGGCCAAGCCGGCCTCTCTACCGGATGTGCCTAACTTCAACCCACCTTTTGACCTCGGGGAACTCCCGGGTCGTACCTCAGGTCCGCCCTCTCAGAGCGGCGAGCCTGTCCGCCGCCGCTCTCGCCACTCGTTTGAGCCCCAGTCTAGGACCCGGGCGATCCAGATCATGAAGGGAGAGATCAATGAGATGGTGGGGGAGGAGAGGGAGGCGCTGGGGGAGAAGTTGGGAGAGGCTTGTCAGAAACAGCCACGTGATGAGAAGGTCTCTCCACCAGGGGGCGACCTCTCTGAGGGTGGGGTCACTCAGCACAGCCTGGCCTCAGAGGGGCAGACAGAGGCTGGTGACATGGAGACTAAGCTAACGTACTCTGAGACCAGAGAAACGGAGAGTTTAGCTACTCAAAGAGAGAAACCCTCCTATGCTCATTCACCTAAATCTAGTCCCAGGTCTAAGGCGCGTTTTTCTGGAGACACAGTAGCACAGGGGGCTGTGGAGAGAGGTGACAGGGAAGAGGAGGAGGCGGCGGCGGCGGCGGGTGAGGAAGAGGAGCCCGTCTCGCGAGAGAAGAGCCTTGACGCAGAGCGGATGGAGGTGGAGGAGAAGCTGCTGGCCCTGCGGATCAGGAAGTGGCAGAAAGGCATGCAGATGGAACAGGAAGACCCAGAGGCCGAGGCCCCGGCACGGGCTGAGCGGGAAGGCCCTGCAGCCCGCAGCCAGGAAGGGGAACACACCCTAGGGGAGGCCGCCACCTCCTCATCGTCCCCGTCACTGAAGAGGTCGCCCAGAGGTCAACCACGCGGAGAGAAGAGGAGCGGCCGCCAGGAGCTCCACCTCTCCAGGGAGAACATCAGTGAGCTGAAGAGCGGGGAGGAGCAGTTTGGCAGTGAGGAGGAGGCGCTGGCTCAGAAGATCATGAAGTGGCAGCAGGGGGTCCAGACCCAACAGGAGCCGGAGCAGGAGCAGGATCAGGGAGACTACTACCAGACCAGGAGGACCGCAGGAGAGAGCCAGGAAACTACAAGTCCCACTGACGCCCACCACGCCCCCGGGGAGAGGTCCCTTGGGAGCGAGGCGGTTCCGGGCGGTTTGGACTGGCCTCCGCCAGAGGAGGTGCTGAGCACTGCGGCCACGGAGGGCAGGGAGGGCAGGGAGACCCGGCTGCAGGCAGACAGCGAGTACATCGTCAACGAGGAGGAGGCGCTGGCTCAGAGAATCCTCAAATGGCAGGAGGACGTTCTGACAGAGCAGGAGGAGGTGGTGGAGCTGGAGTCAAACTGGGCCCTGGATCAACATGGACCACCACAGGCTGGTGTGGGCTCCCCTCTCCCGGCCCCCACCTCTCCCTATAAAGACCAACACTCCCCTCTACCAGCCCCCACCTCTCCTTATGCAGACCAACACTCCCCTCTACCGGCCCCTGCCTCTCCCTATGCAGACCAACACTCCCCTCTACCGGCCCCTGCCTCTCCCTATGCAGACCAACACTACTCCTTTGATCTTCCACCTCCACACCTGGGAGAGGAACGTAAGCTGTCCCGTGAAACCTCCCCCATTAGAATACCCTCCCCCATCCACCTTCCCCCTTTCCCATCAGACCGCACTTCTCCTCTGAGGCAAAGCTCCCCCAAAAGGCTGTCCCCCTCCTATGACTTTGCCTCTCCTAACATCAAAGAGCCCTCTCCCCCCCGCCTCACCAACGTCCCCTACGAGGGCTACGAGCTGGCCTCCCCTCCAACAGACGGCTCTCCTAGGCGACTGTCCCCTGAGACCTCCCCAGGGAGGAGGCGCTCTGAGGAGGACCGGAGCAGGGAGAAGGAGCGCTATGCCGTTTCCATGGGGAAGGGGAGTGTGCAGCGGTTCCAGGCGGAGATGAGGGAGGAGAGAGGAGCTTCAGGAAGAGCAGCCGCGGGGTGGGCAGACCCAGGAGACCTGGGGGGTGCTAGAGGAGATGAGAGGAGGAGGAGCAGAGAGGAGCTACACTACTCACCAGAGCACTCCCCTAAAGGAATAGGAGGTGATAGGACCCTGAAGGGCTCTCCTCCTGTGTTTATTAGAGAGATCTCCTCCATGACGGTGAGGATTGGTGAGATGTCAGAGTTCACCTGTCTGTATCTAGGAGACCCTCCACCAACCGTCACCTGGCTCAAAGATGGCAAGCCAATCGCACACAACCCGGATTATGACATCATTGCCAAACCTGAGGAATCTAAGCTGACGGTGTACTACCCGACAACAGACCACAGGGGCACCTACGACTGCATCATCACAAACCGCCACGGGAAGTCTGTCTGCAGCGCCACGCTGGAGACCTCCTCCTCCTCCTCTGACCAAGACGCCCAGAGGAGATCTCCCCTGGGACCCCAGGAGGTGCTTGTGACTGAGGAGCTGAGCGAAGAGCTTCAGGAGGAGGAGGAAGAGGAGCTGAAGTCCTACATGAAGGACTCACTCCAGGTCCCTCAGACGGGCTTCCACAGGGTTGTCTCAACCTCTGACCCCTCCTCCTATCACTCCTCCCCCGTGGAGATCCGCATCACGGCCCCAACCCCGCTGCCGGAGGCAATGGAGCAAGGGAGGGAGCCGTGTGAGAACGCAGCCAGCGACGACGACCCCTCCTCCCTCAAACACAAGTTCACCTTCTCCTTCGAGGAGGGCGCCGGCTTCAGGGAGGGGCAGCCAGCAGGGCCGATGAGTTCTTCTGATGCCTTCCATCCTGGGGGTGGAGTAGAGAGCTCTTCTGATGCCTTCCATCCTGGGGGTGGAGTAGAGAGGTCTTCTGATGCCTTCCATCCTGGGGGTGGAGTAGAGAGGTCTTCTGATGCCTTCCATCCTGGGGGTGGTGGAGAGAGCTCTTCTGATGCCTTCCATCCTGGGGGTGGTAGAGAGAGCTCTTCTGATGCCTTCCATCCTGGGGGTGGAGTAGAGAGGTTCTCTGAGGGAGGATTGGGAATGGGCGCTGACGTTAGTAGACCATCTACCTCTGTGCTCAAACAGCCTCCAGCTCTCATTACTGAGCCCATGTGTACAGAGACTGCAGGCATTCCTGGCAGTTCCCTCAGTTCTCCAGAAGGGGGAGTCAGAGCTTCAGACTCAAAGCAGAGTCCTGCCAGAGAAGCCGTTCTGTTAACAGGCTGTGGGCTGCAGTCCTCCGCTGCTGTGGTCAAAGTATCTCAGATTAAACAGGCCTTTGAGTCCCAGTCTCCTCTAGGCGCTGCCTCCGAGTCTCCTGAGGAGGCGAGGAGGAAGGCCGAGTCCAGTTTCCCTGAGGAGTTCATCCCCAGAGTATCTCTGGAGGGGAGGGAGGCCAGCCCATTGCAGCCTGGCCAGGGCTCTGACACACAGCCTGCCCTCTCAGCCAAGTCTGGTTCTCCTCAGTCCTTCCAGCCAATCTCACCATTGGAGGAAGACTGGGAGATCAGTCAGTTCTCAGGTCTGCCTGAAGGGGGCGACAGTAAGCAGTTTGGTGAGGAGGTGCAGGGCTCCGTCCGCCTGCTCAGACCCCAGCCTGTTCTACCTGCTAAGCCCCCCAGCTCCCCAGAGCACACAGAGGCCGCTTCAGGCTCCGTGGAGTTTGACAGGACCAGCAGCTTCATTCCTTTCCATTCAGACAGACCTCCTGTAGTGAAGCCTTCAGCTGGCGCTGTGGCAACAAGCAGTGAGGTGGTCAAACCCAAGAGGTCGTCTGCTGCCGCAGGGGTTTCTCCTCCTAGGAGAGAGGTCGTCAGGGACGAGTCTGGTAAGGTCGTTGAGGTCAGCGAAGAGGTTACAGAGGTTGTTGGAGAGGTTCTAGAGGTCAGCGAGGAAGTTGTTGCAGAAGGTCTAGAGGAGGTCGGAGAGCTCCGTAGCGCTGTTGCCACGGTGCCAGAGGTCAGTGAGGAGTTGCTGTCTAAGCCAGAGCTTTCCTTGGACAGTGGGGCGTTTGTCAGTCTGACCGAGAGTGATGTCCTAGCAGCGGAAGCTCACTCACAGAGTGATGTCACTCCTGACGCCGGGGCGGAGACGGCAGCGGAGGCAGGAAGTGATGTCATCCCTTCAGCTAAACCTGAAGCAGAGCTGGTGGTTGTAAAACCCAAGGTTGACAGCTCCCGTGCTGACCCTGTGGTTGTGAAGCCCAAAGTGGCCAGCACCCAGGCTGTGGCCACGTCAGACCTCCCCCAGTACGGACTCTCTGGTGCGGGGACTCAGGGTGGAGATGCTGGGCCCAGCCTGGAGGTGGAGGAGGTGACCTTTGGGGCTGTGTACGACTACTACAACCCCCCCTCTGAGTGGGGCAGGCCGCTCTCTCCAGAGTCAGAGATGTCCATCGAGATAGGCAGCACCTTCAGCGATGACGTCATGGCAGACGCGGAGCGGTTCTACACCCCGGCCTCCTCCAGCGTGGTCACCTCTCAGCTGCCCAAGTCTCCAGAGTCCATTCACACCCCGTCCTCAGGCACGCCTGCAGGCTTCATGACCCCCCAGGAGTACCCCTTCTCCCCCCTGGAGAACCAGAGGCTCTCCACGGGGAGCTCCGACGACATGCTCTTCTCCCCCACCAAGTTCCTCAGGTCGCCCGAGGACGAGGGCATAGAGACCACCCCGCCCATATTTGGTCTGGACGAGAGCAGCTTCCTGTCTGAGGGCCGAGGCTCACTCAGTTTAGGGACTCTCCAGGAAAAGGTGCAGGGCATCCCCCCTGCGTTTCTCAAACCCCTGGTGAGGAAGAGGGTCTACGAGAACAACACCCTCTCATTCTACGCCGAGGTCTTTGGCCTGCCGTCTCCCGAGGTCCGCTGGTTCAGGAACAAGAGCCGACTGGTGGCGGACCACAGGGTCCACATGGAGAGAGAGGGGGACATCATCACCCTGCAGGTCCAGGACGTCACCAAGGCAGACCAGGGAGAGTACATCTGTGAGGCGGTGAACTATGTGGGAGAGGCCAGGAGCGTGGCTCTAGTGGTGGTGGTGTCACAGGAAGTGAGGTTCATGCCTGCTCCGCCCGCCGTCACTCACCAGCACGTCATGACCTTCGACGTGGAGGAGGACGACTCCTCCTCCAGGTCCACTTCTCCACAGGAGATCCTGTTGGAGGTAGAGCTGGACGAGAGCGAGGTGAAAGAGTTTGAGAAGCAGGTGAAGATCATCACCATCCCAGAATACACGGCCGACAACAAAAGCATGATCATCTCCTTGGATGTCCTCCCCAGTATGTACGAGGAGGGGGCGCTGGACTTTGTCTCCCAGGACAACGATGATCTGAAGATAGCGTTTGAGGTGACGGAGATGCCCCCTAGGTTCATCAACCCCATCTGTGACATGGAGACCCCTGAGAACACCAGCGTGATGTTTGAGTGTTCCCTCATGGGGATCCCCTCCCCCATCGTCTCCTGGTTCAGAGGGGGCAGGAAGATACCTCACGATAACAAAAAGTATCTCCACTCCTCTGATGGAGACAACCACTTCCTGAAGATCTGCAAGGTGACGCCCCAGGACAGTGGCGTCTACACCTGCAGAGCCATCAATGTGGTGGGGGAGACTCTGTGTCGGGCCTCCCTGCTGGTGCAGAGTCCCAGTGTCCTCTCGGGTAAAACCAGGGGTCGGGAGCTGACTGCTGTGTCTCTGGGCAGCGCCAAGCTCCAGCCACAGAAGTTTGACATGGTGGTGGGGAACTCGTCGTTTGACGGCCAGCAGGTGTCTGAGATAGAGCTGGAGTTTGAGTTTGAACACGGCGAGGATGAGTCACAGAAAGCGGTCAGGCTGGTAGCCAACACAGACAGGGAGACCAGCGAGCAGGGAGAGAGATACATCAGCATCAACTTTGACGTGTTTGCCGAGCCAGCCAAAGACGATAAGATAGAGTTCAAGGGCAAGTCCTCTGAGATGTGTAAGTTCCATTTCCAAGTGACTGAGACTCCTCCTAAGTGTATCATCCCTCTGACAAACATGACGGTGGCGCTCGGGACGCCCGTCATCCTGCAGTGTCTGGTCAAAGGGAAGCCTCCGCCCACAGCAGAGTGGTTCAAAGACGGGGAGCTAGTCACAGACACACGCTGTATCATCCAGGAGAAGTCTGCTGGCCACTTTAACTTGCTCATCACTAACGTCAACCAGAGTGATGCAGGGGAATATAAGTGCTTTATTCAAAACACGACGGGCTACACAGAAACCAGCGCTCTGCTTAAAGTGTTCTAGGCTGGAACGGGCGGTTGATATGTGGAATCAAGGAGGAAAAAAATAAAAAATAATAATCGTAATAGTAAGGGTCTTTAAGTTGTAGTGTTTGCTCTTCTGTTTGTTTGCTTTGCTTTTAGGGATAGTTTCTTAATGTATGTTGTGTCAGAGTGTCAGGGTATGTATTTGTTAAATGTTTTCTTTACTGTCCTGCTTGTTGTTTGACTAGTAATATTGGTCTCTGTAACAGGTGATTAGATGATTGTTTAGTTACAAATGCCGCTTTTTTCAATGTCCGCCTGTATTCAACATATACTTTTTTGAATGGTTAATATCACAATTAAATATGTTTCTGTAATATAATTTTTAGTTGCTACAGTTCTAAGGTAGTATCATTAAAAACAAGAGGTGATTTCAGAGTTTAATGTCTGGACAGTAGTGTTTATTTAGGATACCTGACGTTATATTGCTGGTTTGCCATTGAACAGTGTATTTTAGATGGCTTGGGTTATTGAATTTAATTTGCACTGTGTAACTGATTAGTGGTACTTAGTCAACAAATACTGGTGAGTTATACATGTGATTGCATGCAGCATTACAAGATAATTCATGTTAAACACATATCAATATAATTTAAATATATGTATTTTTAGCTGCCTTAATTAAGGCTGAACTAATGTGAAGTAGAGATAGGTATCCTAAACGAGCTTTGACAAATAGAAGAGTGTAATATTTGAAAAAAAACAGAGATTCTAGCTCCTGTGTAACTGAACCATCTCCCCATCGTAACCAACAGTTATTATTGGTGTAGCTCTGCTGGGCATTGGTCGTAATTGTTTTACTTTCTCCCTGAATGTTTTATGAAATTATTTATTTTCTTTTTTTTGTTTTGTTTTGAAAACAGTCCATTACAGTACATTGAGAACTTAAAAGAGTAAAAATCCTAGGTTATTAATAACCTTGACTGTGAAGCCATTTTCCCCCTGAAAGTGGTGTTTTTAGCTACATGATGTAAATATACGTGTCATTGTCAGTAAGGCGGTTGTATTCTGCTGTAATACATACTACATAATACATATATTCTGCTGTAATACATATTACATAATACATATATTCTGCTGTAATACATATTACATAATACATATATTCTGCTGTAATACATATTACATAATACATGTATTCTGCTGTAATACATATTACATAATACATATATTCTGCTGTAATACTGTGCAGTTGGATAGTCTAGAGTGTTCCACACTGGTTAGCTCTTAACTGTCTGACTCAAAGTCCCAAAGCACTACAACAGTTTATTTAAGTTTGGAATGAGAGTGAAATTAAAATTAGTTATTTGTACAGAAATCACTTCATGTCTCAGAGTTTATATTGATTCTATATGTATAAATAAAAGAGATAATGAATTGATATTCAGTGTTTTAGTTTTAATTTCAGGTTTTTATTTTCATCTGAAGTCTTATTGAGTACAGTACAGTACTGTTATGTGTCCTGGCCTTGTAAAGGTAACTAACAGTCAGCTCGGCACACTAAGAGTTGACGATTTTTTTCATACAAACCTTGCAATGAATTTAATAAGGTTTAATTTAGCTTTAGTGTTGGCGTCAGCTATCTTACCTCTTTATGTGAAGGTGCATTACAATGATGATGTCACCAGGTAAACGGTTTCCCAGCACTAAACCTCTTTTCTTCTTTTCTTATCAACCATGACTATTATTTCCCGACAGAGAGTTCTAGCGTCACCGTGACGACCGTGAAGGAGCAGCGAGAGACCTACTCCTCAGGCCTCCAGCTCCCACAGAAAACCAAAACACTTGAACTCCAACCAGAGTCTAAACGTTTCTCTAGCAGTCTAGAGAAGCAGAAAGAAAAGCCAGTGTTCCTATGCCAGCTCACCCCGACCGCGGCCGTCATGGAGGGCGAGTCTACCCGCCTGACAGTCACCGTGTCTGGCCTACCTAGACCCATGGTCCAGTGGTTCCATAATGGCTGCGTCATACAGACCTCGTCAGCCTACAGACTGATGGAGGAGAGGGAGGAGTTCACCTTGATCATCACAGAGCTCACCTCAGAGTGCGAGGGGGAGTACACCTGCACCGCCAGTAACCGCCACGGCCAGACCACCTGCACCACATACCTGGAGGTAAAGAAGAAAGATGTGAGCTCCGCAGAGCAATGGATCGAGAAGATGTTCAAAGTGACGGGGCAGCCGCCCAGTTTCTCGGTCCAGATCCAGCCCGTCAGGTGCCCAGAGGGGGGCGAGGCCTCCTTCAGGTACAGGGTCGGTGGAGACCCCCCTCTGGAGGTCCGCTGGTTTAGAGGGGCCTTCCAGATAAGACCCAGTAGCAAGTGTTTCATAGTGAGCAACCCGGACGGGTCTGGCTCGATGACCCAGAAGAACCTCAGACATGAGGACGGGGGTGTCTACACATGCAGGGCCTCCAACCAGTACGGGGAGGCCTCATGCAATGCTGAGCTCTCTGTGTTCAGAGAGACTGTGTCTGTGTCTCGCCACCAGGAGGAACATACCTCCGTGCAGAAAACCAAAGGGTATAAAGTCACAGTGTCGGAACAAGCTACCGAGTCTCGATTGTATCAGGTGAGCGTTCCGGGCCAGGCTAGGACCGGGGCGGACCAGATGGTGTACACCATTGGCACTGAGGACAGGCAGATAGTTCCCAGTGAGCTGGTGGACCCCCTTAGAGAGGTGGACATCTCTGCTGCTACTCTCCACAGAGAGCGTCTCACCCACCAGGCTGCAGTGCTGCAGTCTCTGGAGGTGGAGGAGAGAGTGTCTGAAGGCGTCTCCCCTCCAGCCCAGTCCTCAGCCATTACTACAAAGCAGCTCCGCTCCACGGCCTTCACCTCCTCCGTCCAGGAGAGCACCGGCCTCACCGAGCAGCACGTCGACCGCATCCAGAGCCCGGAGGTCATCGAGCTGAGGGCCGCCAGAGAGCAAAAGGCAAAGGTCATGTCGGCCATCTCTGAGGAGGTCACTCCTCTGTTTAGCGTTAGCGTCGAGGCCTTAGCAGACAGGAAGTCGGCCATGGTTAAGCCGACCTCTGAACCCAAACATCTAGTCAGTGGTCACCAGGTAGAATCCCAGCTGTCAATCTTAAAGGAGCAGTCACATGACATTCCCAAGGCACAGGAAGAGAAAAGCTACGAGGTGACGGAGGGAGTGAAGATCTTATACTCCGCCACAGCCACGGAGAGACGTCTGATTACCGAGGGTCACACCACAGGACTGGCCAGCTCCGACTCCGCTGTTCACTCCTCCCTCAGCAAAGAACAGCCCAAACCCATTCTGGCCCCAGTCAGTGAGTCCAAGCACACCCTGACCAAAGAGACCAGGTTCTCCATGCACCGACCTGACCAGGAGAAGGCGGAGCTCCGCAGGGACGTGTTGACAAAGTCGGCCCTGATGGCCGAGGAGAACCGTCCAGTCCAGGCGGAACACACCGAGCAGCTCCAGAGCCTGGACAGCGCCGTGTCCGTCCCCGCCCAGGTGGAAGGGGAACGGCTGCTCCACCTCCAGGTGTTCATGGACCAGGACCCACTGCCCTCAGAGCAGAGCTTCACCTGTGAAACACCTGAGCCAGAGAGAGCCGGGGTAAGGAAGAGCCCCACTCTGCTTCACACTGTCTCCCAGGACGAGCAGAGGACCGTGCTCTGTCAGGACACGGAGGAGTTCTCTGCCCAGGCCAGCACTGTGACCATACAGCCTCAGAGACAGTCTGCCACTCCCATGCACCTCCAGTCCACCGAGCCTGTGGCCACGCTACCTAAAGAGGGCATCCTTGTAATTGATAGACCTGACCAGCAGGTGGCAGTACAGAAGCAGGAAAAGGCCAGGAGACACGCAGCCACCTCAGAGGACAGACGAGAACTCACGGCAGAGTATCACAAAGATCTCGACGTGTCGGTGACAGGGGTTCAGACTCGGCTCAGAACAGAACCCAGACCTCAGAACATTCTGCAGGTGGCCTCCCAGCCCATGCAGCTTCCTAAAGAGTCTCCGTTCACCAGCGACGTCAAGGAGCAGCGCGCCTTAGTCCAGAAGGAGGAGCGCTGGAACGTCATGCACGTCACTAGTGTAGCAGACAGCCCGGCTCTCCAGGAGGGGCATACGGACAGTCTGAAGCCTGTGGACAGGTTCACCTGTCAGGCCGCGGTGGAGCCCAAGGTCCCCACGGAGCCTGTCCAGGTGGAGGAGAAGGAGATCACCACTGAGAGCAGCTCGCCACTAGAGGCAGCAGAGAGGGACTTTGCGGTGCAGATCCAGGAAGGCCAGTCTGTCAGGCAGTCCATAGTGATGGACGAGAGGAGAGTCCTAATGGGAGAGCTCTCCAGAGAGATAGGCAGGTCTGAGTCCACTAAGGTGAGCGTCAGCACTCAGTCTAAACGGGCTGTTATGGCCTCTGAATCTAAAGAGACCCCGTCCCTTCCTAAAGAGATGACCTTTGTGATTCAAATCCCCAAACCACAAAGTCTGAACATCAGACACCAGTTGAAAGATGCTCTGCAGTCTGCAGTGGCCCGTGACCAGCCGCTGTTACTGGCCGAAGTGGTAGGCAGTTTGGAGACCGTTAAGGTACAGGAAGTTAAGGTTCAGAAAGAGCCCAAACGGGCTATGTTTACATACCTGATTACCACAACAGGTGCCCCCATAGAGATAACACTAGCGTTTGAAGGTGAGTATCCCCAGACAGCTGACCTCAGGACTGAACTCCAGGCAGCTTTCCATTCCATAGTCTACCAAGAACAGCATATTCTGACCTCAGAGCAGCCTGGCACTATGCAAATCGACAAGCCTCAGAGGCTACAGGTCAGCAGTGCACGCTCTAGAGAAATGCTCTCCTCCACGGTGGAGACTGTGAGAGTAGCGGAGAGCGCAGTAGATTTCACTTCCCTTAAGTCTCAGTCTGCTTCTGTTAAAACGGAAGTCAAGACATCGTTTGAGAGCGCTACTGTCCAGGAGCGCTCCGAGGTCAGAGAGGCAGTAGCCAGGATTGTTCCTATTAGGCTGCAGGGGAGGGAGGTGGGAGCAGTGGAGGGAGATTCAACTCAGACGGCTGCTTTCAAAATGGAGTCTAAAGTGTCTCGTGAAATGGCCACAACCGAACAGGAAGTGGTCGTTCAGCAGTCTGCTTCTGCTAAGGCCAAAGTCTCCACCCAGTCCAAAGTAGAGATCAAACAGTCCAGGCAGGAGGTCAAAGGTCACCAGAGAGACGTAGGGTTGGGTGACATGACAGTCACCCTGCCCCCCTTCCCTGACCCCAGAGAGCAGTCTGTGGATGTTAGGATCCAGAGGGAACTCAGAGAGGAGTTCTACTCCCAGGAGACCACTGTCCAGACAGAGCTCCCCCTGGTGGTCACCGATCTGCATGACATCTCCACAGAGGAGGAATCCAAGGTCACCTTCACCACCACCATCACGCTGGGCAAACAGGTCCGCTGGCTCTTCAACCGCAATGTGGTCAAATCTGGCAAAGAGTTCAAGTGTTCTCAAGATCATGACACCTACACACTAGTAATCAACAAAGTAGTGAAGGAGAAACATCAAGGAGAATATGTCTGTGAGGCTGAGAATGAAGCCGGCAAGACCACAACATCTTCAAGACTCACAGTAGTCTCCAGAGGTTTGATAATAGAAGAATAATGTCTAAAGTTCACCCATTAACTCACTCCAAACTAACTGAGCCATCATTTCACGTTCCACAGCCTTCAATTCTTTATGCTTTCACCACCATGAAATCAAACTAATATTTCAATTATTTATCACTCAATGGCACTTGTTATTATTTGTTTATTTTCATATTTCAGAGTTTTCATATTTCTTCTGGTCTTGTCTCTTTTCATTTGACTTCATAGGGAATGAATTCATTTCACTGTGAAAAACAACCACAACAACCACATTACTAATTCTCTGTCAAACTCATGTTTTGTGTTGCTTCACACCACCCTCTGCATTCCAGATATCTTCATGTCTTAAAGACTGACTCTGGGATTTGACAGGTTTAGTACAAGGGTTGGTCCCTTCACAACAACAGATAAATGTCATACATTTGGCCACAAACTCTTTCAAATTTGAAATGTCTCTGCTAAAAGTAGTCAGCTCTTCAAAACAATGCCAAATCCAAGAGTCAACCTTTAAGAATGTTTTGGTCAAATAAAAACAACAACATTTCTTTACCCACAAAGCATTGCATTTTCCTCTCCAGCCATTCTTCAACCGGGTAACCATGGTAGTGCATTCCTCATTAAGTCACTTCCTCCCTCTCTCTAACTCACCCTCCATCCCTTCTGCACAGTGCTGTCCAGGAAGTCTGTCAGGCTGCTTCCTGTGCTGCTGCTGACTGACTGGTGTCCCTCTCTCCCCTCCCCAGTGCCGCCTGTCTTCAGGTACAAGATTCAACCCATGGAGATCAATGTCGGCGGCCATGCCAAGTTTGAGTGCGAGACTGAGGAAGCGCCCAACGTAAACTTTAAGTGGTACAAGAACGGAGGCGAGCTCCGACAGGGAGAGAAGGTCCGGATCCTCAGCCACACCCAGACCTCCTCCTTGGAGCTACTGAGCCCCACCAAAGCAGACAGCGGGGAGTACACCTGCAAGGCCACCAATCAGCACGGCAGTGACAGCTGCTCTGCTGCCCTAGCAGTGACTGGTGAGTGCCCTGTGGGGAGGGGATGGGGCTGAACACCGTGCTTTGGTGTGGTGTTAGTACGGTTAGGGTTAGACCGTGCTTTGGTGTGGTGCTAGTACGGTTAGGGTTAGACCGTACTTTGCTGTGGTTTTATCACGGTTGGAGTTAGACCGTACTTTGCTGTGGTGTTATTACGGTTAGGGTTAGACCGTACTTTGCTGTGGTTTTATCACGGTTGGAGTTAGACCGTACTTTGCTGTGGTGTTATTACGGTTAGAGTTGCTTCATGCTTTGTGTGGTGGGTTTTTGTTTTCTTCCACAGGTTCACATGCTCTTAGGTATCAAAGGATTGCACCTCTTTACTCTGTTTACTTCATGAAAACTGCTGGGTTTATTGTGTGGTGGTTATTTTGATGTACTCTGGGTATTTTTGTTTTCACTTTCCTTTACATATCGTTCCTTGTTCTCCTTATGTTTGATCTATTCTCTGTAGAAATGTACCCACCTGTGTTTGTCACAAAGCCGGACTCCATGACTCTGTTTGTGGGTAAAGCTGCCCTGTTCCAGTGCTCCCTCACTGGCTCCTCCCCCATGGACGTGGTCTGGCACAAAGACAACATCGCCATAGCCTCAGGCCCTAACTATGTCATCAAGGTCGACAAAAACAAATATTCTCTTCAGATTAAAAGTCTTGAGCTGACCGATCAGGGGTTGTACCTCTGTAAAGCTTCTAACAGCGTGGGAACCGCGACCTTCACAACAGAGCTCAAGGTTGTACGTAAGCCCAGCTTTGTGAAGACCTTCCAGACGCTGTCTTTGGCTGTTGACCAGCCGCTGAAACTGGAGTGTCAGGTGGATGAGGACACAGGTGTCACTGTCACCTGGACCAGAGATGGAAAAAAGATCCATCAAACTATGGATTCTAAATTCTCTTTTGAGGATAAAGTGTCTCTTCTTGACATTCCCAAATCTAAGCTGAAGGATTCCGGGAAGTATGTGTGTACGGCCTCTAATGAGGCTGGCAGCTGCAGCTGTGAGGCTGTGGTCACAGTGCAAGGTAAGCTCTTAATAGGGACTTCCTGTAGTCTTCTTAAGGTCTACTTCCTGTAGTTATGAACTCTGTGCCACTACAGCTCTGCTTGCTTTTCCTTTTTTGTTATTTTAATTTTTACTTTTGGTAACAACTCTTTTTCTTAAATTCTTACTCTTCTTCTATCTTGGTGGTTATGTAACCCTTCTTATTTTTCTACCACATTAAATCAAACCTTTAGTGTTTTGCACTTCAATAATTCCTGCAGAGCCTCCTTCCTTTGTGAAGAAGATGGAGCCCAAGCTAACGTGGAAACAGGGTGTGACGGCCCGCCTGCAGGGCGCCGTCAGAGGCTCTCCTGAGCTCAAAGTCACCTGGTTCTTAAACGAGAGAGAACTCAGTGACGGAGATAAACACAAGATGTCCTTTAAAAGCAACGTGGCCGTCCTAGAGACGGGTAATCTCCTCGTGACAGACAGTGGCAGCTACACCTGTGAGGTGTCTAATGGAGCAGGCAGTGACAGCTGCAGTACACAGGTGTCAGTCAAAGGTTGGTTTAGTGAAACCTGGCTGGTTTGCAACTTAAATATATAGCAATGAGTGCTAGTACATGTGTATTTGCTTTATAAATATATATGGAATATTTTATTTTTCTCACTGGAGAAAGATTTTCAAGATTTTAAACTTTCAGAATCCTGCTTCATTCTTTTTTTTAATCTTTTTGAACCTCATATTTGTTGTTAGAATATGCATTAGGTCTGGGAAATGGTATTGATATTTCAATCATAGTTGTTACCATAGGTGTTAAACATAACCTTACTCCACTCAGAGCCCCCCTCCATAAGGAAAGAGTTGGAGACACTAGAGGCAGTAAAAGGATTCCCCGCTGAGCTGCAGTGTGAGGTCATGGGCACCGCCCCCTTTGAGATCACCTGGTTCAAAAACAAGAAAGCCCTTGTCAGTGACGACAAGAAGTATAAAATAGTGTCTCAGGATTCCTTAGCCTGTCTGGAGATCCGCTCCTTTGTGAGTGCAGACGTTGGAGACTATCAGTGTGTAGTGTCCAATGATGTGGGCAAAATCAGTACCAAAGCACTGGCCAAGCTCAAAGGTCAGTAGGGTTTAAGCCCCACGGTCATTTCTCCTCCTTGTAGTCGGGGTAATCTCTAGACAGCATTGCTAATTGATATTATTCTGTGTATAGAGCCGCCATCTTTCTCTAAGAGGATAGAGAGTGCCACAGCAATTCTGGGAAATGCAGTTAAACTGCAGGGCACCTTAAAAGGCTCGTCTCCGATTACTGTGAAATGGATGAAGGACTCGGCAACACTCAGAGACGATGACCCTAACATCAAGATGTTGTTTGAGAACAATGTGGCTAGTCTGTCTATCACTACTGTTGCTATCAGCCACGGCGGCAAGTACAGCTGCCTAGCAGAGAATGTTGCCGGGCAACAGAAATGTGACGCCACGCTAACTGTCCAAGGTTAGATAGCCAGTTAACAACATGCACACCTATGAAAACATTTCATGTACAATTTTAGGGCTTTAAGTATTTTTTTTAATATGAAATCCAATCCTTTCTATCTTACCTCAGAGCCAGCTAGAATCTTAGAGAAGGCTGAGTCTATCAGTGTGACTGTTGGGGATTCGGCCATCTTGGAATGCTCTGTGGCTGGAAGCCCTGACCTCAAAGTGAAGTGGTTCAAAGATAGCAAGGAGATGACGACCAGTCGGAAATATAAAATGACTCTTAAGGATAATGTCGCCATCTTAAAGATTCTTGCGGCAGAAAAAGGAGACACTTCTGAATACAAGATGGAGGTTTCAAACCGTGTTGGAAAGGATGAATGCCGTTGTTCTGTCACTGTTCTAGGTCTGGTCAATACGCCTACTTCCTACTTCCTACTTTGATTACAGTTAGTTTTTAATGTACTGATTAAAGCAAGCTTTTATTACATTCTACACATTTTTATCCAATAACATGTTTATCAGATTATTACCACCAAGGCACCATCTGTACAACTGAAATGAGGTGTATATTTCGTCATTTCTTTAATACAGTACAGACTGGTTTGGGTATTAAGTTGTATCTCTAATTTATCTTAAATCCATTAACCTTTGACCTGCTGCTGTTTCCTCTTCAAACTAACAGATAAGACAATGCCACCTTCTTTCACAAAGTCCCTCAAGAGAGTGGACGGAAACGCTGGTAGTTCAGTCTCCATGGACTGTAAAGTGTCCGGCTCCCAGCCCATGACTGTGGCTTGGTTTAAAGATGAGAAGGAGATACAGTTTGGGGAGAAGTGTGAGTGTGAGTTTAAAGACAGCTCCGCTACTCTGAGAATCACCCGGCTGGAGAAAGCTGACTCTGGAGTTTATACATGTCGGGCCACAAACTCCGCCGGCTCTAAAGACACAAGTGGAACTCTTTATGTCAAAGGTTCAATATGCTTCCATCTTGTTTTACAAGCTGTGTACTACCTTTCCCCCTCACTTTTTATATGTAGAGTTAATGAATTACAATATATTAAAGGCTAATGTAAGATATGATGGTTCTTATATTCTGGTTCTTCGTCTTAACACCTTCTAGAGCCCCCAGTGCTCACCTTAAAGCCTGGTTCTCAGGATGTAATCCCTGGGTCTACCGTGGTCCTAAAGGCAGGGTTTACTGGGACAGCTCCATTGGCTGTTAAATGGTTTAAAGAGGACAAGGAGATCTCAGCAAGAGGCACGTGTTTTATAAAGAAAGACGCCTCTTCCAGCTCCCTGGAGCTTCACTCTGTTAAAACCACCGACTCGGCTAAATACACGTGCCAGGTGTCCAACGAGGCTGGGAAGGTGGACTGCACCGCGGCCATCTTTGTCAAAGGTGCCTCTTCTTTATGTCCATGCTGCATACAACATTACCACAAGATCCAAGAGGATCTGTTAGCTCTCCTAAGGCTATTTATAGTAAATGTCTGTGACAATGGTTATCTTCCAGCAATTATTTGTATCATCTGACAACATGAACTCAAATCAAGCTATTTTGAATCATCTTAATGTGTATAATATATATAATCTATAATCCAATGTCTATACTCTTTTAGAGCCGCCTGTGTTTGTATTGAAGCTGGAGTCGACTAAGCTAGTGACCCAGGGCAGCTCTGTAAGGTTGGAATGCAAAGCCAGTGGCTCACCTGAGATCAGGTTCCAATGGTTCAGGAATGAGATAGAGATCAGCCCCAGTCACCCTCAGTACAGGATGAGCATGGCCAACCTCGTAGCCTCACTGGAGATGCTAAACTGCAGTGTTGATGACAGTGGGGAGTATGTTTGTGTGGCGTCCAGCGAGGCTGGTAGTGACCGCTGCAGCAGCACAGTCACCGTCAAAGGTTGGTGTCAGGATCAGAAGGTTAAAGATAATACATCACTCAGTTGAAGTAATACTTACTGAGTTTTAAAATGAAATGTATGGTTGTTTTCCTTATATGTATTCAACGGTTATGGTTTCACAAAGTATAAAACATTAAACTAACCTAGATTAGATACAAATATTTACAGTTTTACCTGCTGTTTTACAATCTTTTTTCATTTAGTTGTGGTAGTATGTTAGTTCTACAGTTCTAGCTCATATATTCAGACCTAGCTGTTTTGTTCTTCGTAGAACCGCCAGTATTTCAGAGAAGCTTTGTGAGCAGAGACGTGGTCAAAGGTTCCGACATCCTCCTGGAGGGTCAGGTGTCTGGGTCCGGCCCTTTCACTGTGTCGCTCTATAAAAACAGCAAACAGATCAGGAATGACAAACGACACCGTATCAACGTGAAGGACGGGCTAGTGTCCCTCCAGGTTCTGGCTCTGGAGCCAGGAGACACTGGGACCTACCAGTGCTCTGTAGAGAATGAGGTTGGAAAAGCCTCCTGTGAATGCCAAGTAACGCTCAAAGGTTGGTTTAGAGAGCTGTGGGTAGATTTGATTTATGTTTGGTAGTCTATGTTTGTTTCTTTTTGGTCGTTGTGACATTTTAAACACATTGTTATTCCTAGAACCGCCGTCCTTTGTGCAAAAGCTAGAGAATGTGAGTTCCCTGCTGGGCAGCGAGCTGTCTCTGCAGTGCCTTCTAGCGGGCTCTGAACCCATGACCGTGTCCTGGCTCAGAGAAGACCATGAGCTCCGAGAGCAGGAGCACATCCAGATCACCTACGAGAACAGGAGTGCTGTGCTGCGTGTCACTGATATACAGACCAAACACGCAGGCAAATACACCTGCCAGGCCCAGAACCAGGCCGGCAGCCAGAAATGCTCTGCTGTATTAACAGTTAAAGGTTGGTTTGTGTTCAGCAGCAAAGTTATTATAATACATAAATACTTTTTCATACGAATCAATAGAAGGAATTATTGTAAATATAGAGACATTGTTCTCAGTCTCAGTGTAAGCTTATTGCGGCCTGTTTTGTTGACGTCATCCCAGAGCCAGCTCAAATCACAGAGGAGGCCAAGTCAGTGAGTGTGACTAAAGGAGACCCAGCCACTTTAGAGTGCCGGTTCTTAGGAACCAAGCCTGTGAAGGCCAAATGGATGAAGGGAGGCAAGGAGCTGACCTCAGGCCAAACATATAAAGTACAGAATACAGACAAAAGCTCCATACTGAAGATTGTTGCTACTGAGAAAAACGATAGTGGTGAATACACATTTGAGGTCTCAAATGATGTTGGACGCAGCTCTTGCGAGGCCACAGTCACTGTTATAGGTCGGTTCATATTTTGGATCTTTTTAAATAATAATTGTAGATTTTGCTGCAGTGCTTTGAATAGAATAATTTATTATTTTACTTTTATTGACATCAGATCAAATACTGAAGCCATCTTTCACAAGAAAACTGAAGGAAACAGAGAGTATTAAAGGATCTTTTGCTCACCTGGAGTGTCTAGTTTCTGGCTCCCTGCCTATAACTGTACAGTGGTACAAAGATGAGAGGGAGATTCAGGCTGACGAGAAGCACAAATGCACATTCTTTGAAAATGTTGCTTTCCTGGAAATCACTCGTCTTGACAGTTCAGATGGTGGCAGCTACACCTGCATAGCCAGGAACAAAGCAGGCACAGACCAGTGCTCTGGTGCCTTGTTGGTCAAAGGTTTGAATGCATTATATATATTTTGATCATGTTTTTAATCAGTTTACTGTAGGCCAAGTTTAAAACAACAATTACAGCAATATTTGTATTCAGTCCTCTTTTATCAAAACTAATATCTTTCTTTAACAGAGCCACCTTGTGTTCTTGAAAAGCCTGAGTCTATGGATGTCTTGCCTGGATCAAAGGTCCAGTTCAATGTCCTATTTTCTGGCTCTCCACCCTTGACCATTAAATGGCTGAAAGACAAAAGGGAAATCTTTGCGAGCTCTGACTGCTCTGTGATAAAAGACAACACCTCCAGTTCACTAGAGCTCTTCTTTGCCAAGTCGTCAGACTCTGGGGACTATGTTTGTGAAATAAAAAATGATGTGGGCTCAGCGGTTTGCCAGGCAACACTCTTTGTCAAAGGTTTATTTACATTTTTTTACTGCCTCTTGTCCTAATGTTATTTGTCTTTTACATTTTTCATTGATCTTACAGTTATACTTGTTGATCTGTTTCATTAATTTGTGAACTTTCTGACATTCCAACGTATCATTTCATCCTCCAGAGCCCCCTAAGTTCACTCAGGTTCCAGACAGGCTGTCGGTGGTGCGTCTGGGCCAAAGCAAAGTGTTTGAGTGCCTGGTCACGGGCACCCCAGAGATAGACATCTACTGGTTCAGGGACAGGTCTGAGATCAGCCCTAGTGACAAGTACAGGATGTCGTTTGTAAACTCTGTGGTACGTCTGGAGATCAGTGCAGCTGACTCCAAGGACAGCGGTGTGTTCTTCTGCGAGGCTCGTAACCAGGCTGGCAGTGAGAGCTGCAGCATGGAGCTCAGGGTGAAAGGTCAGGAGGGTTCATGAGGACCTTATGCACAGGGTTACTAAAAGACTCATTGGATTCATAACATTAGATGGACATGTGTTTTGGCCTAGAGGAGCACTTATAAGAATGCACAAAATACTTTGTAATGGAGTTAAATCAAAAAAGTTTAATTCAGTTATGTTTTTAACGTTACACACATTTTAAAGTAACACACAACTCATTGTAGCCAAAATCTATTTGTACACCTTTCTGGCTTTGAACCATTTGATTCATTGGTTTATTTGAAACATTTCTTGGCTTACTATTTGGTGGTTTACCTTAATATATTGCTACCGTGTTTTCTCAGAGCCTCCGTCGTTCTCTCGCCAGTTAGCACCAGCTGACGTGGTCAAAGGCTCTAGCGCCGTGTTTAATTGCCATGTGTGTGGCACGGCTCCCTTTGATGTTTCCTGGCACAAAGACGCCAGGGAGCTGAACCCCAGCGCTAAGTACAGCTTCTCTCAGGTCAATGACCTGCTCAGTCTGGAGGTGCAGAAGTGTGAGGCCCTCGATTTGGGGGAGTACCAGTGTACTGTTTCCAACGAGGTCGGAAGCTGCACCTGTAAGACCACACTACACATTAAAGGTTTGTTTCTATAGCAGTGGGAGCAGTATTGTATTATTAATATAGATATCTTTTTCGTGACATGACTTCCCACTGTAGTTGCTAAGATTAATTAACGCTGTTCATTGATTTGATCGTCAGAACCCCCGTCGTTTACAAAGATGCTGCAGAATGCGGTCACTGTTCTGGGCAGGCTGGCAGAGTTTCAGTGTGTTGTACAAGGCTCACCAACTCTATCCGTGCAATGGCAAAGAGATGAGAACTGGATCATGGAAGATCCTAGGATTGAGAGGACATTTGTTAACAATGTGGCCACTCTCAGGATCCCTGTGTGTGAAGCGAGTCACAGTGGGAAATACACCTGCCAGGTGGTAAATGAGGCGGGGCTGGACAAGTGCTTTGCCACCCTCACGGTGCAAGGTTGGTCTTTAATTCTACCAGCCCCTTTTTCCCATTAGACAGAATGATCTCTACCTGCCTAACACTGTGGTGGTGGTGGTGGTGTGTGTGTGTGTGTGTGACAGACAGACTGATCTTTACCTGCCTAACACTGTGGTATTGTGTGTGTGTGTGTGTGTGTGACAGAGCCCCCAGAGATCACAGAGAAACCAGAGGTCATTAAGGTCACGGTGGGAGACCCTGTGAGTCTGGAGTGTAAGGTCACAGGCTCCCCTGACCTCAAGGTCAAATGGACCAAAAACGGCAAAGAGGTCACTTCTAGCGGGCAGCACAGGTTGGTGTTTGACAACAACCTGAGCCGTCTAAAGATCCCCTCCGCTCAGAAGGAGGATGAAGGAGAATATGGCTTTGAAGTGGCAAACCACATCGATAAACGAAGCTGCAAAATCAAACTGGTTGTGCTAGGTTCGTTTAAAACAAGTTTGCATGGATGCATAGCTACAGTACATCTTGAGGTTTGTTGAATGGGGATTTGATTGTTTTTGTTGTTATGACTACAGACCAAATGATCCCCCCCAGCTTCATTAAGCCGCTGTCTGACATGCAGGAGATACTGGGCAGCTTTGTCCAGGTTAGCTGCAAGACATGTGGCTCCCGGCCCATCTCTGTAGAGTGGCTGAAGGATGGCAGCAAGGTCACTAGCGGGGTCAAACACAAGCTGCTCCAGTCAGACAACTCCGTTACCATGGAGATTGAGGTTTTAGAGCTGGCGGACGCAGGAACCTACTTGTGTAAACTGACCAACAAAGCAGGAAGTTGTGAATGCAGTGGATTACTTAGGGTCAAAGGTCAGATATGCTTGTAGCTCATTGGTCCATATTATCATGTGGTTTAGGGTCTGGTTCAGGGCGCTGCTTTAACCGGGTCATGTGTGTTTTTGTACCTCCAGAACCTCCCAGCTTTGTGGTGCCACCAGACTCTCAGGTGGCACTGCCCAAAGCCAACGCACGCTTTAAGTGCACGTTTAAAGGAACCCCTCCTTTCACGGTGAAGTGGTTTAAAGGAGACACAGAGCTCATGACGGGCCCGACCTGTTTCACGGGACTGGAGGGTCTGAGCTGCTTCTTGGACCTCTACTCTGTGGGGGTCCTTCAGAGCGGCCTCTACTCTTGTCAAGTCAGCAACGACGCCGGCTCAGTGCGCTGCAGTGCAGACCTCACAGTCAAAGGTTCCATTCCCATCTTATTCCAAACGCCTTCCTCCATCGCCCATCTTCATGTAAATCTTAATAGCACCTCCATCTTTTTTGTCAACGCTTCCTCCTCATCACAGCTCTTCTTCATGTGGTGTCTGTACTTTTGTTGCATTTGCTTCCTTGCCTCCATCTTGCCTGTCATCTCATCTTAACATCACCTGACCATCAGCGCATCTCTGCAGCCAATCACAGCTCAGCAGTGTGTCCCTGATCTCAGTGTGCGTCTTGTGGCTAACTTTGTAATGTTTTGGCTTTCCAGAACCGCCAGAGTTTGTGCTGAAACTTCCTCCTACTAAGTTTGTGAAGAAAGGCGAGCCGCTCCGTCTCGAGTGCAAAGTCAGTTTAGCAAAGTCTCCTATCAGAATGACATGGTACCAAAACGACACCAAAGTCATGGACGGCGGGAACTACAGGACGTCGTTTGTCGACTGCGTGGCGGTGCTGGAGCTGCTGGCCAGCGGCTTTGATGACAGTGGTGTGTTCACGTGTGAAGCCCAGAATGACGCCGGGCTGGTCAGCTGTAGCTCCACGCTGACAGTGAAAGGTACACACACCCTCTGAGAGACCGTGACCACCACAACACACACCCTCTGAGAGACCGTGACCACCACAAAGGAAGATACCCTTCATGTCAACATCTTGCTGCATCCTCCTGTATGTATGTAACAAACGGTTTCGCCTCTAAAAGTCAATTCATGTTTTTTTTAGACCCCCCATCTTTTGTCAAAGTACCTCAGCCTGTCGAGGGCACCAAGGGTAAAGATGTCCGCCTGTACTGTGAGCTCTCTGGCTCCTCCCCCTTCGAGATCACGTGGTTCAAAGACAGGAAGCCGCTTATGGAGAACAGGAAGTATAAGATGGTGGACGAAGGTAGCGCGACTACGCTCCACATCATTGGACTCGAGGCCCCAGACGTTGGCGAATACGAGTGCAAGGTGTCTAACAGTGTAGGAAGTGAAAGCTGTCGCACTGCAGTGAAACTCAGAGGTCAGTAGACCACGGCGCACAGGCTTGAAAAAACAGGTTTTTTTACCTTTTTTTGATGAATTGTTTCTCAGATTTCTAATATTTCATGACCACACCAAAAATTGGATGCATCCCCCCCAAAATAATCCTTCCCTTCTGCCCAGCCTAGTGGCAGGTAGTTTTTTTTCATCTTTGAAATATCAGGAACTTTCTAATTGAGACCCGACTCTTCAAAAAAAGGCGCTGACGTACTGTTCACTACAAAATGGAGTTTCAATGGTGTGTGAATAACTGGTCGTTTCCTCAACTTAAACCACCATGTTTTCCTTCTCCACATGTTTTTCCTACATTCAGAGCCTCCATCATTTGTCAAGAAGCTGTCTAACTTGACAGCCATATTTGGAGAGGAGGTGTCCCTATTGGCCACAGTCAAAGGCTCTGAGCCAATGACTGTGTCCTGGGTTCAGGATAAGGATCACATTCTCAGGGATGGCGACAACAGGAAAATCACCTTTGTGAACAACCAGCTCACTCTTAAAGTTTTTCAGGCAGATTCCACCACGGCCGGCAGATATACCTGCCAGGTCAAAAACGATGCTGGAGTTGTGGAATGTTTTGCTAACTTAACTGTTCTAGGTTTGTAAGTCTTCTATTTTTGCCCCCCTCCTCTCCTACTGCAGTTCGTTGATTTTCCGTCGTGCCTCAGGTTTGTATGAACACCCCTGTGCTCCTCTGTTGACTGTTTCAGAACCCGCTAAGATAGTGGATAAGCCCGACGCACTCAGTGTGACTGCAGGTGATATGGCTGCTTTAGAAGTTACAGTACGGGGAACGCCTGAACTCAAACCTAAATGGTTCAAAGACGGAGTGGAGCTCTCCTCTGGGCAGAAGTATAAGATCTCCTTCTCTAGGATGATATCCAGCCTAAAGGTGCTGTCAGCCGACAGGATAGACACAGGAGAATATACCTTTGAGATTATGAACGAGGTCGGGAAAGACCTCAGCAAAATTAACCTCACAGTCCTAGGTTGGTGTACTGATATGACCTACATTCACAATTTAACAGATTCTCTCAGTGTGTCTGTGTGTATGTGGTGTGGTTACTAATGTTGTCCTTCCAAACAGATAAAACCATTCCTCCAACATTCATAAGGAAACTGAAGGATTGTAAGCCTATTGTGGGTAAGCCTGCTGAGATGGAATGCAAAGTGTCTGGTTCTCCCCCGTTCACCATAACGTGGTACCACGACGGTCAGGAGGTCCAGAGCGGTCCTAACTATGAGGTTGCGTTCAGTGACAACACATGCACCCTCAAAGTGCCCACTCTTAAACTGTCTGACTCTGGAGTGTATCGGTGCAAAGCCGTCAACAAGGCAGGGAGCAGTGAGAACAGCGCCTCTCTGACTGTGCAAGGTCAGTACGGGAGTCTGCATGCTGTGGCCCTGGCCCTCACCTTCTGTAGCCTAGCTCCTCGCCTGCTGTCCTGCCATGTTCAAAGTCCCCCCTCCAATGTCTTTCTGTACCCAGAACCGCCATCTTTCGTGGTGCAACCCCAGCCTATGGAAGCCATGCCTGGCACTAATGTAACATTCTCAGCCCTGGTTAAAGGAAGTGCCCCTCTGAAGCTCAAATGGTTCAGAGGAACCCAGGAGATGCACTCTGGCGGGCAGTGTGAGATTTCTCTCAGAGACAGCAAAGCCTCACTGGAGCTTTTCAAAGTTGATGCGTCTCATGCCGGGGAATACATATGCCAGATCATTAACGATGCTGGCAAGGAGAGTTGTCCAGTTAACCTGTTTGTCAAAGGTTGGTTAACTAACAATACATCCCTTAATGTCCCACCATTATGAATTGAATCATAATAATAGTCATAATATATAATACTCTTTGATGAAACTAAATATTAATATGGCTAATAAACATTAATAATGTTAATAGTGATGAAACGTCATTAATATTCCCACTAAAAGGACTAGACTAGACTCTACACTAACCAGTGTCTCTACTCCTCTTGCTCAGAGCCAGCACGCTTCACTAAAAAGCTGAAGGACCAGTCAGTTGAGAAAGGCAAACCTCTGGTGCTGGAGTGCTCATACTCTGGCACCCCTAAGATCACGGTGAACTGGTACAAGGACGGCCAGCCGATCTTTGCTTCTTATAAATACAACCTGACTACCACAGAGAGCTCCTGCATTCTGGAGTGTCTGAGCACGGAGGTCAAAGAGGCAGCAGGGAGCTTCTCTTGTGAAGTGTCCAATGATGCTGGAAAGGACTCATGCCAGGCCTCTGTGGCTATACTGGGTCAGTTAACCTCCAGCTGTGTGGTAATGTATGCAGGCGGCCTGCCTTTGTGTTCTTGATGGGACTAACTGTTTCCTTAATAACTAAATCGTGTGTGTGTGCTGTGATCACTGTAGAACCCCCCTATTTCATTGAGAACCTGGAGGCCATGGAGGTGACAGCTGGTGATGCAGTGTGTCTGAAGTGCCAGGTGGCTGGCACACCTGAGATTAAGGTGTCTTGGTTCAAAGCCGATGGCAAAGTGAGGTCCACAGCCACCTGCAAGATAGAGTACTCTAAAGGCGTGGCCTGTCTGAAGCTGAGTAAAGCAGCCAATGCGGACGTCGGGGAATACACCTGCAAGGCCGAGAACAGCATAGGCTCCGCCTCCTCTACCTGTCGGCTCACCGTCCAAGGTGATGATCGTTCTGTTCTGCAGACAGACACCTGAAGTTAACATCAAATGGAGTCCAATAGTATACTTTACATCAGGTTGACAATGTATCTGATTTACACAGCAGATTCTCCAAACGTTGTTAAGACAATCATATTTGACAAATTTTTTACTACGAAGATTTTCAGTAAATCGTTATAATATTATTATTTTATATTTTTGAATTTTTTATTAATAATTCCTGAGGGTTATTTAACCAGGGCGTCAACTTGTTTTTAGTTTTACACTTCAAATAGTTTGTACTGTGATTGTATAATGGTGATTTTTGTTTCCTGATGTAACTTTCCTACAGGTTCCTCTTGACCTTTAGAATAACGTAAATCTGTCCATACTCTATGGATAGTTGTCATTCTAAGTCAAAGTCAAAGCCCCCACAAAGCATCTCTGAATGTTTACCAGTGCCTTTAAAGGTTTAGGAAAACGTTGATTGTAGCCATCTCTGTTGCTGTATTTATAACCTGCTGACTGTCCACACCCTACTGTTTGCAGATAAACCCGTTCTAGGTTTAATATCTCTATGATTTGCAGCATGATGTGAATATACCAGCTAACGACTCTGATTCTTTATGAAACCTGGCCACTCCAGAGGTCAAAACACCGCCATCCTTCCCAAAGAAGATCACCAGTCTGCAGCAGACTGAGGGCCTGCCCGTCAGGTTTGAGTGTCGCGTGGCGGGCTCCTCCCCCATCGAGGTGTCGTGGCTGCGGGACGGCGAGGCAGTGAAACCCGGGGGCGGGTTCACCATGACGTACGATGATAACACCGCCGTGCTGCTCCACAGCAGAGGCCAGATGAGCCACTCTGGAGAATACAGCTGTGTAGCTACAAACAGTGTGGGAACAGCCTCCTGCAGAGCCAAGCTCACTCTGCAAGGTCTGTCCACTTAGACAATAGCAACATTACAGAAGAAATACACCCTCTATATAAAAAAAAGCTGTTTGTCTTGATTTATGTATAGGAAGTAAGATTGTCTTTGTTTATGTATAGAAAGTAAGATTATTGTCTTGATTTATGTATTTAATGTAACATTATTGTTTTGATTTATGTACATAAAGTAACATTGTCTTGATGTATGTATATTTATGTATTTACAGTTTGATGGATACAGATACTTTAAAAACAGAAAGGTCCTGTGTACCTGATGCTGTGGTTCTTGTTATTGAATGGTTTTGATGTTCTATTCTCCCTTCTTCAATGGAAACGCGCAGAACCAAGATACGCCCCAGTCTTTGACAGGAAGTTGTCACCACAGGAAGTGTCAGTGGGTGACAGTGTTGAGCTGGAGTGTCACATGACAGGCTCTCAGCCAATGAAAGTCACTTGGTCAAAGGATCACAAGGACATCCGCTCAGGCGGGAATTATAAAATGTCCTGTGTGAATAACACAGCCCACCTGACCATTCTCAAAGCTGACAAATCCGATACCAGCCGGTACTTTTGCCACGCCAGCAATGACATGGGAAAGGATTCATGTTCCACAGACATTACTGTCAAAGGTAGTAGGCATCATCTTTTCAAAGGCTCTTTCTCTGGATCGGCTGTTAATCTAACTGAATGCAGATTAGCAGATTGTGATCCACTCTTTTAAACCTGCTCATATTAACTATGAGTTACTCTTTGGATCTCTTCAGACGTATCATTTCAATCCATGTTAATAACCATCCATTCTTGAAATTCTTATTTCAGAGCGTAAAGTACCGCCCAGCTTCACTAAGAAGCCCTCTGAGACCATGGAGGAGACTCAGGGTAAACTGGTGAAGATGGAGGCCCGCCTGGCCGGATCTCAGCCAATCAACGTCGTCTGGCGTAAGGACAACAGAGAGATCCAGCACTCTGAGAAATACGAGCTGAGCTTTATGAGCAACGTGGCGGTGCTGTGCATTAAGAGCTGTGAGGTGGCAGACACTGCCAGGTACAGCTGTGAAGCCTCCAATGAGGCTGGCAAAACCTCCTGTGACATCAACCTCAGGATCTCAGGTACACTCATATGACAGGCTTTCACACATGGTTCATTGTTCAATAAGAGTTCATTGTTATTAATAAAAGTTTCAAATAGTACCATTATTGTGTGTTGAACGTCTTTTATATGTTTTGCAGAGCACAAGCAGCCTCCTGTGTTTGACGTGTCTCTGAAGCCAGCGGCGGTGAACGAGGGTGAGAAGCTGAACCTCGTGTGTCATGTGAGGGGCTCTCCCCCTCTCAGCATCCAGTGGATGAAAGACAGGAGAGACCTGACCTCCACCGGGAACACCAGGATCACCTTTGCTGACGGCACCGCCTCACTGGAGATCTCCCAGAGCTCCAGGAGCGATGCTGGGGACTACCTCTGCAAAGCCACTAACCAGGCCGGCAGTGAGTTCACCAAGGCTAAGGTCACCGTCAAAGGTACGCTGGGAATGCTGCACTCATCATTGGTTATTCATATGGAAGTATTTAAACGACATTACCTGCTTTTTAAACAGATTGATAATCACTCTGGACCTTAATGTTAGGCACTAATGATTTAAACAGTTTCAGATTAAGATACACACTGGACCTTAATGTTAGGCACTAATGATTTAAACAGTTTCAGATTAAGATACACACTGGACCTTAATGTTAGGAACTAATGATTTAAACAGTTTCAGATTAAGATATACACTGGACCTTAATGTTAGGAACTAATGATTTTATACAGTTTCTCTGCATGGAAACCTTTTACTTGTGGCACAAGTATTTTTAGTACGTTATGGTCCTTTTATTTTAAAGACAGGACTGTTGTCTGATTACAGTACAGTATTAAAGACTATTGTCTGATTACAGTACAGTATTAAATAGTGTTGTCTGGTTACAGTATTACATAGTGTTGTTTGGTTACAGTATTAAATAGTGTTGTTTGGTTACAGTATTAAATAGTGTTGTCTGGTTACAGTATTAAATAGTGTTGTTTGGTTACAGTATTAAATAGTGTTGTTTGGTTACAGTATTAAATAGTGTTGTCTGGTTACAGTATTAAATAGTGTTGTTTGGTTACAGTATTAAACAGTGTTGTCTGGTTACAGTATTAAACAGTGTTGTTTGGTTACAGTATTAAACAGTGTTGTTTGGTTACAGTATTAAATAGTGTTGTCTGGTTACAGTATCAAATAGTGTTGTCTGGTTACAGTATTAAATAGTGTTGTCTGGTTACAGTATTAAACAGTGTTGTTTGGTTACAGTATTAAATAGTGTTGTCTGGTTACAGTATTAAACAGTGTTGTTTGGTTACAGTATTAAATAGTGTTGTTTGGTTACAGTATTAAATAGTGTTGTCTGGTTACAGTATTAAATAGTGTTGTCTGGTTACAGTATTAAACAGTGTTGTTTGGTTACAGTATTAAACAGTGTTGTTTGGTTACAGTATTAAACAGTGTTGTTTGGTTACAGTATTAAACAGTGTTGTTTGGTTACAGTATTAAATAGTGTTGTCTGGTTACAGTATTAAACAGTGTTGTTTGGTTACAGTATTAAATAGTGTTGTCTGGTTACAGTATTAAACAGTGTTGTTTGGTTACAGTATTAAATAGTGTTGTCTGGTTACAGTATTAAATAGTGTTGTCTGGTTACAGTATTAAACAGTGTTGTTTGGTTACAGTATTAAATAGTGTTGTCTGGTTACAGTATTAAACAGTGTTGTTTGGTTACAGTATTAAATAGTGTTGTCTGGTTACAGAGAAAGCTGGAGCCCCCGCTCCGGCCGAGGCTTCCCTTGCGGTCCCCGCTAAGAAACTAGACAACCTGTTCTTCATCGAGGAGCCCAAGACCACCAACGTCACAGAGAGTAAGTCATGAGACTATTCTGGTCATCACATGGTGTTGGTGACAGGTAAGTCATGAGACTATTCTGGTCATCACATGGTGTTGGTGACAGGTAAGTCATGAGACTATTCTGGTCATCACATGGTGACAGGTAAGTCATGAGACTATTCTGGTCATCACATGGTGACAGGTAAGTCATGAGACTATTCTGGTCCTCACATGGTGTAGGTGACAGGTAAGTCACGAGACTATTCAGAACATTCTTTAGGTGAAAGATAACTGCCAGGTTATGGAGACAGCATTTATTTAATCAAACAACAACAAATACAATATGTCGGTAAGGGTTAACTGCTTTGTTTACGATTCATATTAAAAGGTCACATGTCAAGATTTAGTATCTGAACATCTGTTGTGTTTTATGTTCCCACCAGAAAGCACCGCTACCTTCATCGCTAAGGTGGGGGGTGACCCCATCCCCAACGTGAAGTGGATGAAGGGGAAGTGGAGGCAGGTGACCCCCGGCGGTCGCATCACCATCGAACAGAAGGGCCAGGACGCCAAGCTGGAGATCAGAGAGGTGACCAAGTCTGACTCGGGTCAGTACAGATGTGTGGCCTCCAACAAACATGGAGAAGTGGAGTGCAACCCCGAGCTTCTGGTGGAGGAGAGGAAGGACTCTACAGGCATGGAGGGAGACTTCAGAGCCAAACTCAAGAAGTCAGTATTTCGACTTTATAAAACAACACTTCAATAACAGATGAATAATTATGATTTAAACACTGTACATATGCAAACTAATTTTACTGTAACGTGTATTATTGTATGTTCAACTTTCATATTAAATTCATACTAAAAGTTGTGTTTAGAATATGAGAATGTTTCTGACGTCTCAGCTCTCTGTGACCTCTGTGTGTCAAACTAATACTTCCTGTGTGCCTTTGTCCTTTTTGTCCCTTCCAGGACCCCGTCCAAGCAGAAGAGTCCCCAGGAAGAGAAGGACATAGACATAGTGGAACTGCTGAGGAACGTGGACCCTAAGGAGTATGAGAAGTACGCCCGTATGTACGGCATCACTGATTACAGAGGCCTTCTGCAGGCCATCGAGCAGCTGAAGAGGGAGAAGGCCGAAGAGACTGGAAGACCGGTAAAATCAAACAGATTAGCTTATTTATTTGTGCATTTATCTACAGTAGCTTTTTTGTATTGTCTTATTTATTTAGTGTACGTACTTGCTAGTATCTGCAGATATCCCCCCACTAGGGGAGCTGTAACTCCTTTCCGTTCAAAATAACACCATAGTTGAAGAGCAAAAGAGAATTTGTTTTGATGCCTATGTACCGTAGTCAAACTATCCTTTTCATCTGTGAAGTAACCATGTGAAGTGTGTGTGTGTGTGTGTGTGTGTGTGTGTGTGTGTGTGTGTGTGTGTGCAGGAAGTGGATCGTGGAGATAGAGAGTCAGATGAAGACATGGCCAAACTGGTAGCTGACCTCCAGAAGAGAATGGAACGCACTGAGGTCTCCTAGCAACACAGTTACACACAGACACTTTCATAAGATACAACTATCTGTAACTAGTAACACCTTCCAAAACACACAATACCACAATACAATAAAGTCTAAGTAGTAACACAATACACGTAGACAATATACTAAGATATAACTATCTGTAACTAGTAACACCTTACAAAACACACAATACCACAATACAATTAAGTAGTAACACAATACACACAGACAATATATTAAGATATAAGTAACTCTTGTGTTTAGAATGAGCTGTAATGTAGTTTTAATGTGGAATATTGTATAATATTGATTGATTAATGAACTAGGTAATTCGTTTTACAATTTACAATTTATTCGACAATTTGAAATTTTACAATTTGTTAGAATTTTTTTTTACCCATTCCGGAAGACAAGCGACGTAAAACGTAGCATATTAATTCATTGACCTTACAGTTTTGATGACAGTGTTAGTACAGTGTTTTGCTTGTCCCCTGTGTAGCCAGTGACGGTAGTGAAAGACGTAGCTGACCAGTCTGTAACCTCTAAGAAGGAGGCCACGTTTGAGTGTGAGGTGAAGATCAACTACCCGGAGATCTCCTTGTCCTGGTACAAAGGAACGCAGAAACTCGACCGTAGTGACAAGTATGACATCAACATCATTGGAGACCGCCACCTCCTGAAGATTAAAGAATGCCAGTCTTCAGACCAAGGAAACTACAGAGTCGTGTGTGGACCACACATCTCCAGCGCCAAGCTGGTGGTCACCGGTGGGTAGAAACAAGCATCTCTAGGCCTCATTATGAAAAGAAGGAATTCTGACACTTATCTTCCAACGACTGCTTCTGGTCACAGTTTGATGCAAAATTGTAATTCTTCTTCAGCACTGGTCTTTATACACATTCTGTTCTGTGTGTGTGTGTGTGTGTGTGTGTGTGTGTGTGTGTGTGTGTGTGTGTGTGTGTGTTTCCAGAAGCGGAGGTTGAGAAGCACCTTCAGGAGGCAGCTGGTAAGGAAGGCCAAACGTGCACACTGTCCTGTCAGTTTTCTCTCCCTAACGTGCAAACACAGTGGTTTAAAAACGGCAAGCATCTAGAGCTGAAAGGCAGGTTCAGCTCGGAGGTGAAGGGCAAGGTCCAGAAGCTGCTAATCGCTGACCTCCGGCCTGAGGACCAGGGCAGGTACACCTGCAGATATGACCAGCTGGAGACATCAGCAGATCTCTGGGTGGAAGGTCGGTATTCTGGGAGCACAGCTCAATGGGGTCGTTCTAGAACCCTGCCTAGCGCTGCTCGACATTCCAACTTCACTAACCTCTTCAATCTCCAAACTACTTTGACATTAACTTGGAAGATAGTATTAACCTCTTCAAACTACACACTACTGTGGTATTAACTTGGAAGATAGTGTTAACCTCTTCAAACTAGACACTACTGTGGTATTAACTGGGAAGATAGTGTTAACCTCTTCATACTCAAACCACTGTGGCATTACATTACTCAGAAAATTGTGTTTCCATCTCCCCTCTTCTTCAACGTTGGCATCATCTCTCTTTCTTCCTGGAGTTGCTCCCCCTATCATGTTGTTCAGGTCCTTTTTTAACACTGCTGAATCATTCCTCATTCCATCATTTGACACTTTTCTTCTCATCATTAACTTCTAAACACATTCTAACCTCAAAACCCATCGAGCTTCTTCCAAATGTAAATTACGTTCAAATAGTTCTAGCATAACCATGATGATAACAACACAGCCCTTACCCTTCACTTGCTGTCTGTTTTAGCCGAACAAATTCATTTCACCAAACGCATCCACAACATCGAGGTGAACGAGGGACAGTGTGCCACCTTTGAGTGCGAGGTGTCGTTTGACAACGCCATCGTGTCCTGGTACAAAGACACGTGGGAGCTCAAAGAGAGCCCAAAGTATAACTTCAACAGCCAGGGGCGAAGACAGTTCATGGTGATTCGCAACGTCAACTCTGAAGATGAAGGTGTGTAGCTGGTATCTGGAGCTCCCCCATGTTTCTGGATTCTCTGGCTGTTTAAACAGGGATGTTTCTGGATTCTCTGGCTGTTTAAACAGGGATGTTTCTGGATTCTCTGGCTGTTTAAACAGGGATGTTTCTGGATTCTCTGGCTGTTTAAACAGGGATGTTTCTGGATTCTCTTGGTGTTGAAACCTTAAACCTAGCTGGTTACTAATCTCTTCTTCAGGTGTGTATTCAGTCATTGTGAGGCTGGAGCCACATGGTGAGGCTAAGAGCAGCGCAGAGCTTTACCTCTCAGCCAAAGGTACAGTGTCTAGTCAGCTCACTACAGCTGTGTGTCCACCTGTTACACCGTCCTCCGTTAACACTCTTCCTCTTCCTCTTCCTCAGAGATTGAGTTAGGAGAGGTCCCCACTGGTGAGTGACTGTCTTTAAATTAGTACCCTTAATAAGAAATGAAATAATAATACCATTAACACGTCAGTACTGAAATGAAGGTACACTGTGTCCTGATGAAAGTTCTGTGACATTTTGTTCAGATGTGCCTGATTGGTCCGTTAGACCCAGCCTGCCTTGCTCAGTGGTTCTGCAAGGTAGGAATGGCACTCCAGTCGTTTCATTTCAATGTAGTTAAGCTCACATGATCAGCTGGACATTACACATCCCTAAACCACTTCCATGTATGTTTTTTAAAGAATCTTCTGAATCCTATCGATATGAAGAAGAGAGGATGCAGCAGAGAGGTATATGAGCTGACCTTTTGATAAAGTACATCAGTTATATAAAGGATGGCTGTGGTTTTCAAACTCCGCTAACTACAGTAGCTTTAACTTGCCTAAACTATTTTTGCACCTTGACAGATAAAAAGGCATATAATGTTTGTATTTGAACACATTTCGTTGTAGACTTTTTGACGTCTTTAAACACCAAAGATGAACAGGAATGAGAGCTAATAGGAAACATCTAAAGTCCTTATTAGAGCTAAACGTTAGAGAACACAGCTAGTCCTTATTGGACCTGTCCTTGTCTTTTTGAAGAAACCTCTGAGCTCTCCTACCACTATGAAGAGGCCGTGGAGCAGAGAGGTACTTCATGAACGCTGTTTCTTTATAACATTGTTGCTCCTCCTTCGTCACTTTAATTCTCCTCGTCTTCACCATATCTAATAACACCACCTTACCATCTTCAACATAACGAGCAGTCCTTTCTTACAGATTTAGATTAGATGTATTTGCATAACGCATTCGATAGTTGAACACAGTTGTTGTCATGTATGCAGTGATGTGAAGTCCATTTGAATTGACCACGTGTTCTTTGTACTCACTTACCCGTGACGTTAACCACTCATGAAGACGTGCCACCATCTTAGTAGTCCTCTCATCCTGTTCTGCCATACCATTGTGGAGTTCCTCCATCTTGTGTGTGTGTGAATGTGTGTGTGTGTGTGTGTGTGTGTGTTTGTCCTAACAATCGTTTTCACTGTGTTTTGGGTTGCCAGCACTGTGTGACTATTGTGTTTGTGACCTCACCTTCACTAGAATATCAGAGTTGGGAAGAAGAGACAGTAATGCAAAGAGTCTCCACTTCCAAAGGTATCTCATAAATGCACACCCTCCCTCATAACCCTGTGTATATTTTACTCTGTGTGTGTGTGTGTGTGTGTGTTTGTGTGTGTGTGTGTGTGTTTGTGTGTGTGTGTGTGTGTGTGGAAATGAGTCATCCACTCTTTAAGACAGTCTTTCCATAATACTGGCTCCCTCTTTCTGAGTTTCCCTAATCTTGCTCCTATTAATGTGTGTTTTGGAAACCAGTTCACAAACCTCCACTCTTATAACGGTCAGTTTTTTTCCCCACAGCATTTTTATTTGTGTGTGTTGTATATATTTTTGTGAAATTACCCTAACCTCTCTCCATAGCATCCATCATGTGTCTAAAGTTGTTCTTGTTGTTCTGTCAGCCTCCAGAACTGCTGTTGAGGAATCCGTCCAGTCCAAGCAAGTAGGGATGAGAGAGGACGTCCCAAGCAAAGGTATTGAACGCCGGCCGCCTGCCCGTCTTGGCTTATGGCTTACGGCACTGGTCTAGGTCATAATCTTGTTCCTGTGTCCTTTTCTAAACTCTTTGAACACTCAGCTGTCTTTTAACCATGGTGTCAGTTGTCATAAATGTCAATAACAAGAAGAGATTTTCTTCCTGCTGTTCCAAAGTTAACTTTTTGTATGTTGATTTACATATTCTTGATTTGATCTGTCATTAAATCTTAATTCTTCAGTTTTGAATGGTTAGTGTAATAGGTCCAGTTTGCTTTGGCGGGGTTTGATTTATTGTTGTTGCTGTTTACGTGTGCTTCTTTACTCTACACCTTAATCCATCCTTTGTTGTAATGGGCTAATCGGCTAACATGGTTGGCAGCACAATTCTAACACAGTTAGCAGTGCTGGGCTAACATTGCTAGCAGTGCAAGGCTAATACAGTTTGCAGTACAGACCTAACACAGTTAGCAAGACAAGGCGAATGCAGTTAGCAGTACAGTCCTAACACAGTTAGCAGTACAATGCTAATGCAGTTAGCAGTACAGTCCTAACACAGTTAGCAGTACAAAGCTAATGCAGTTAGCAGTACAGTCCTAACACAGTTAGCAGTGCAAGACTAACATTGTTAGAAGTACAAGGCTAATACAGTTAGCAGTACAGTCCTAACACAATGGCTGTCTTTTAAGTGCCTGAAGCTGAAACTCAGAAGAAGATCGAGGAGAAGCCCAAGCCTGAAGTAAAAGAGCCGTCCCCAGCTAAAGGTACCTTAAAGTCTTCATGTCTGTAATAGTGTTGCTTTCTATGTGCTGATGTGTTAAAGGTAGCATTTATAAGCGCCTCAATACCTTGCCAACAAACTCTTAATGAAAACTTACTTAACGGTTTAAAATGGTTCTCAACTTGTGTGTATGTTTTCTTTACATTTTGCTTTCTGGTTTGGTCTTTTACGGCTTGTTCTTTTACGTCTTGTTCCTTTACTGTTTGTTCCTTTACTGTTTGTTCCTTTATTGTTAGAGTTCTTATGTAGACCAGAACAATATTAGTGGGTGGGGTTTTCTTTATCATTTATCAATGAGTGAATTATTTCCATTAACTTGAGTTACTGATATTTTGGTAGTCCCTGAAGCTAAAAAGCCTGTTGAAGAGAAGGTTTCAACTAAAGTTGTTCCAGAGAAAAAAGAAACTCGCAAAGGTAAAGTTGCTCAGCAACCATAGTGTAGCCATCTTTACATTTCTAATAATACGTCTTCTGTCTTTCAACTAAACCCCCTATTTGAGTCTTGTTAAAAAATATAAAAAATGTCTGTCTATTTGTTCGTAAATTTGATCATAATGTTGTCTTTTTTGTGTGGTTCTTTTGATCTTGCCCCCTCCCCTGTTTACAGAATTTCCCTGCATGAGTGCTGTATCAGATGTTTTCATCTTTTTTGTGTGTTTTTGTGAACGCTTACTTTAAATCTCTTAAGAACCAGAGGAGTTGAAGAAGCCTGGCGCCAAGCCTGCAGAAGCTCCCTCTCCTCCGGCAGAGAAGCCAGGTCCGGTTCCGGATAAAAAAGGTACATGGTGGCTCTTCTCTTGTTACTCTGCCTTAACCTCTGTGGCTTACCAGGAGTCCTGGGGGCCTGTCTTGGTGTCTATTCATGTCACAATGTCTGTCAACCTAATACGTCTTACGTCAACAAGGATTCACCCCTTAACCTTCTTTAGATCTTTGTCCAAATTTGTAGTTCTTAAAGTGGCCTAATCTTTTGCCCGTGTTTGTCCATATTTGTCATTGTTTTAACTACTAAAATGTTTGTCTATATTTCCAATGAAATACTTGTTTGTCTATACTTCTCATTCTTTTATATAATGTACGTTTTCTTGTTTGTTATTGTTCTGATTGAACAGTGTTTTACTCGTCACATAGCGTAACACCTTTACCTTCTTAAGAACGGCTGTGGTTCACTAGCTAATGGTGTTGTCTGTGTTGTGTGAAGATGGGGGGCCTAAGGCTCAGGTCCCAGCAGAGCCTAAAGCAGCCCCTGGGGCCAAGCCTGCTCCCAAGGCAGAGCCCTCAAAAGTACCTTCTAAGGCTCAGCCAGAACCCAAAGCAGACGATTCCAAAACACAGCCGGAGCCCAAACCAGTCGCTGTAAAGAAACCAGAGTCCCCCCCAACCAGAGGTATTTCCTGTTTTCATGTCTGTCTTATGTTCATTTTGTTTTTGTAACTGTGTTGTATGCTATCTGTTTGTGATGCATAAACAGCTTCTGTCATGGAAGCGAATCTTTGATCTTTATTCTTTGTATATAAAATGCTGTCTAAAGCTATGTGCATGTTACTTTAAGTCCCAGAGGAGGTTAAAAGACCTGAGGTTCCAAAGCAAGAACCAGCAAAGATCAAGCCAGCAGCAACTATTTCCAGACCAGAACCAGAAGCCAGAGCACCAGAACCAGAGTTTAGAAAACCACAACAGGACGTCCAAAAACCTAAACCGGAGTTGAGAAAACCCGAACCAGAGGTCAGAAAACCTGAACTTGAGGTCCGAAAACCGGAACCTGAGGTCCGAAAACCGGAACCTGAGGTCAGAAAACCGGAACCTGAGGTCAGAAAACCGGAACCTGAGGTCAGAAAACCTGAACCTGAGGTCCGAAAACCGGAACCAGAGGTCCCAAAGCCAGAGCGAGTGGTCAGCAAACCAGAACCGCCGGAGGTTAAAAAGCCTGAGCCAGCAGTCAGCAAATCCAAGCCAGAACCAGCACCAGCACCAACAGCAACTAAGAAAGGTATAAAGGAGCTTTCATAGGAGAGCCATCATTGAGCTCTTTGAATCCTTCATACCCTAACTCATTTTGAGTGATTCTTATCAATATGCTTGCCTGCCTCTTAACTCTTAACTCTTCATATGTAGTCTTTGCCAAGCAAACTCTTAAGCTTTCTTTAACTTGTGTATGGGCATCAGAGCTTTAATAGGTGTTAATGGTGATATCTCTATGATATATGTTGGCTCTCTTAAGTTTTGGTCTGTCTGTGCTAGTGCTGTTTAGATTACCGATGTATTTGAATTGACACCTACTATTTCAAATGCATCTAGGGCTAACATAATCTTATAAGAACACACACACACACACACACACACACACACACTTGCATTCTATTGTTGTGTTGTCCGTCACATTTTTGGTTGTCCTTCTGTTTTTTCTGTTTGTCATGGTGTGATATCTGTAAATGTCTGATAAATGGCATGTTCTTTCAAAGTGCCAGAAGCACCCAAAAAACAGGAAGCAGCTCGCCAGCCGCCTCCTCCTGCCGTCCAAAAGGTGGAAGAAGAAGCAGCAGCAGCTCAAAGCAAAGCTGCTGCAGCTAAAGGTATCTATAAGGGTCAGAGTCCAGACTGACTGAGTACCAGTGGTGCTACCACTTAGTACTGACTCACCAAGACGTCCCTGTCTTATTCTAACCTCTTGCTGCTTTCACTTTGGTGTCTGCTCTTTGCTCTTTACTACCGTCTAACCTCGGTTTAAAAACTGTTTTATGTTATGTGTCCTGTAGTTATGTGTCCTGTTGTTGTCCTATGAAATAGCTTTTACACACAATTCTTTAACTCTTGAGTGTGACTTTGTGTTGTGATGTCACCGCCCCCATCTCTGTGTTCACTCGTTAGAGTGTGGTTTGTGAAAGTCTTTCTTCAACTTGCCTTCATATCTAACCAAGCTGAATGCTCTTTTAAGTGTGGGTGGAGGAGAAGGCACCAGATCCTTCAGGACCCACCAGACAGCCTCAGGTTGAGGTTCGCTCTCCACAGGAGGACGTTCCAAAGAGAGGTAGAATCCCCGACTACCTGTCACACCTTCTTGTACTAATCTATGTCTGCAATGAAAACACAAGGTGGTCAATACTTCAGTCAAATCAGTCGGCTGAGGAAATATAGTTCTTAGTAGAGACCGTGTATTAAGTTTAAAATGAACTTAACATTGAAATGAACTACTACAATGTGCTAAATGATCAAAACAGTAGATATATGCCTATCCTGTTTTCACCTGCATTGTCTATGCGTTGTTAGTCTATGGTTTGGTTGGATGGCCATCTGACTGAAGTTTTTACCTCCGTGTGATTTGTCATTGGTTGTGTGTTAGCACATTAGTTCTTCTCCATAGTTGATGTCTACTGTGTGTGTGTCATATCTTCTTAAAGTGCTAAAGCTCAAACCTAAAGGCGTACCTGAGGAGGTCTGTGAAAGACCGTCTGAGATATTACCTTCTAGGGAGCCTCAGAGGGTAACAGAGAAGATACCCATACCTGAGAAAGGAGCAGAGAAAACACCTGTACCTAAACGTACACCTGAGACGGCACCTGATCAGACACCTGAGAAGATATCTAAACATTCACCTGATACGGTATCTAAACGTACACCTGAGACGGTACCTGATCAGACACCTGAGGAGGTTTGTAAACATACACCTGAGCAGACACCTGAGAAGGTCTCTAAACGTATACCTGAGAGGGTGGCTGAGCGTATACCTGAGAAGGTGGCTGAGCGTATACCTGAGAAGGTGGCTGAGCGTATACCTGAGAAGGTGGCTGAGCGTATACCTGAGACGGTACCTGAGAAGTTATCTAAACGTACACCTGAGAAGGTGACTGAAAAGTTACCTGACAGACCGTCAGAGAGGGTGTTGGACAGGAAGCCTCAGGAAGGAGCGGAGAAGGAGAAGATTCCACAGATGCCTGATAGATTAACAGAAAAAACACCTGAGAGATTAGCAGAGAAAACACCTGAGAGATTAACAGAGACAACACCTGAGAAGGTAGCTCAAAGAGCCCTGGAGAAACTTCCTAAAAAGTTGCCACTGAAGGCACCTGACAAGGTAGCTGGGAAAATACCTGAGATGGTACCAGAGATGGTGACAAAAAGGCAATCTGATAAAATTGAGAAGATTCCTGACAAGGTCCATACAGGGACACCCGAGATGCTGCCTCAGAAGATACCTGAGGCTGAGCCAATGAGAGATAGGGAGGAAGCTCTTCCAAGAGGTATATCTTTAGCTAACCTCTTTATCAAGATGTCTTCTTCCTGTTCTGTGTCGTTTGTGGTTTGTGATGTCTTAACACAATTCTTTACGGTCTTTAACTTTAACAAAACAATAGACAGTTTTTTTTAATGTGTGCTGTATGTTTGTCTATATTCTTTTCAATGTGTTACATGTCATGTCTAAATTCTCATACTACCCTAGCCTAGCCTCTTGCGTTAAAAAGCTGATTATTCTTTAAAGAACCAGAGGTTAAGAAGAAGCCTGGAACGGTCGGCATGCCAACGTCCATCTCCCTGGCTGAGAGAGGGGTGGAGCCTCAGGGTCAAGCCACGCCCACAGACAGAGGTATCCTAAGCACATTGTGCTGTATGCTACTGGAGTCTTTCTTAATCCATAACGATAATTCACCTCTGTTTCTACCCTCCTAATGCGTGCTGTTTCTTTAAACCAGATGTGTGTCTGTGTTGTTGTTTTTGTCTTCACCTCTTGGTGCCGCCACATGGCACCTTTCTCTTCCATCTCCTTCACTCTTTAAATCCTCCAGCGTCTGTGAGTCTTGGGAAGGTGAAGCAGAGGACACCTTCAGGCGCTGAGAAGATCCAGGAAGTTTATTACGTAACAGAGAGATACTCTCCTGCTGAGGCAGTCTGCCAGTATGAGGCAGCGCTGGAGGAACAGGCAGAGTTGTCTTATGAGGAGGGGGGTGTAGAGGACATAGAGACAGTCAGTGATGAAAGGAAAGGGGCGGCAGTCAAAACACACAGTCCTGACAGAGGACAGGCTAATGAGGCTGAAGACTACTTTCCTGTCAGAACAGAGACCGCCATTAGAATGAGTCCGCTGCAGAGGAAAGATGAGGTCATTACAGGGGCACCCAAAGACACAACTGTGTCGAGGAAAAGGCAGGAGAGGACAAATACAACACTCAATCAGAATCAAATAAATGTTACTCCACAGACAAAGACAGAGGAGACCAAAGAGAAAAAGAAAGCAACACCAAAACCATTTATTGTTGAGACTTCAGAAGTTGAAACTAGGAGGAAAGTAGGAACAGCTTTTCCAGAAAGCGTGCGTTCAGTGTCGTCCCCTAAAGACAGAGGGGTTCAATCATTAACAACAAAACCAGTTCAGGACATTTTGTCAGATCCACAGGGTAAGACAACGGTCAAGCCAGCTGAAGTTATTCCCACAGAAGAAGCAGTTAGACAGGCCTCAGTAGACAGTAGAGAGCCTGTGAGTCCAGACACTGAGACCTACGATGCACCTTTACAGCAGGAAGATATGGATGATGGACCACTCACTGTTAGTGATTATCCTAAATCAGTAGAAAAGAAGGACGCTGTGGAGAGGGAAAAAGAGAAACATTTGGCTGAGGATATATCAATAGAGAAGGTTACTTTAGAGAGAGGAAAGATATTTTCCAAAGCCAGAACAGATTCTGATAAGATAGGAATAAATACAATTGACTACAAACAATCCCCACAGGATGTCCCTTCAAAGAAAGCTGAGGTTGTTTCATCAAGGGAAACCAAGACGATTCCATCATCAACCGTTAAGGACATTTCTGTAAGGAAAGTTGAGGATACTCCATCAATAACCGCTAAGGACATTACTGTAAGGAAAGTTGAGGATATTCCAACCGTTAAGGACATTACTGTAAGGAAAGTTGAGGATACTCCATCAATAACCGCTAAGGACATTACTGTAAGGAAAGTTGAGGATATTCCAACCGTTAAGGACATTACTGTAAGGAAAGTTGAGGATACTCCATCAATAACTGTTAAGGACATTACTGTAAGGAAAGTTGAGGATATTCCATCAATAACCGCTAAGGACATTACTGTAAGGAAAGTTGAGGATACTCCATCAATAACTGTTAAGGACATTACTGTAAGGAAAGTTGAGGATATTCCATCAATAACCGCTAAGGACATTACTGTAAGGAAAGTTGAGGATATTCCAACCGTTAAGGACATTACTGTAAGGAAAGTTGAGGATACTCCATCAATAACTGTTAAGGACATTACTGTAAGGAAAGTTGAGGATATTCCATCAAAAATACCTAAGGACATTACTGTAAGGAAAGTTGAGGATACTCCATCAACGACAGTTGAAGAAATTACATTTAAAACAGCTCAAGATATAACATCAAAAAAAGTTAAAGATATTAATATAGAGAAACTTAAGGTTATTCCATCTAAGAGAGTTGAGGTTATTCCATCATTTCAAGTTGAGGATATTCCATCAGTGAAAACTGAGGATATTCCATCCAAAAAAGTTGAGCCCCCTAAAACAAAGTCAGTCACTATTGAGGAGATGAGGTATGAACAGCCAGACACTGTTAAACCTGGTGGAGTAATACTCCCTAAGGACAAAGTAACAGACACTGTTAAACCTGGTGGAGTAATACTCCCTAAGGACAAAGTAACAGACACTGTTAAACCTGGTGGAGTAATACTCCCTAAGGACAAAGTAACAGACACTGTTAAACCTGGTGGAGTAATACTCCCTAAGGACAAAGTAACAGACACTGTTAAACCTGGTGGAGTAATACTCCCTAAGGACAAAGTAACAGACACTGTTAAACCTGGTGGAGTAATACTCCCTAAGGACAAAGTAACAGACACTGTTAAACCTGGTGGAGTAATACTCCCTAAGGACAAAGTAACAGACACTGTTAAACCTGGTGGAGTAATACTCCCTAAGGACAAAGTAACAGACACTGTTAAACCTGGTGGAGTAATACTCCCTAAGGACAAAGTAACAGACACTGTTAAACCTGGTGGAGTAATACTCCCTAAGGACAAAGTAACAGACACTGTTAAACCTGGTGGAGTAATACTCCCTAAGGACAATGTCAACAGGAAGTTAAGCAGACAAGAATCAGTGGACAGGATGGAGGCACGGTCACCTGAGAGGTCAGAGGTCACTTATGAAAGGTCGTACATAGAGACAGATCAGGACAGGACATCAGACGTTCCCTCTAAGTATACTTCCACCCATGACATGAAAAATGAAAAGGTTGAAATCAAGCCAGACAGTACTTATTCAAAGAGGAAGGACTCACCAAAACAGAAAGTGGAGAGAGAGATGATTAATGCTGCTAAGGACATCCAGCCAGTAACACAGAAAGGGCAGAGAGAGATGACTGATACTACTAAGGACATCCAGTCAGTAACACAGAAAGGGCAGAGAGAGATGATTAATACTGCAAAGGACATCCAGCCAGTAACACAGAAAGGGCAGAGAGAGATGATTGATACTGCTAAGGACATCCAGCCAGTAACAGTTACTACTAAAGGCCAAGCTACAGCAGCCACTCCACCCCACATTGAGCATCTTGATAAGAAACCTGCCACGCAGGAACCCACTTTAAGAAGGGACTTGGTAACAGAAATCAGACCTAACACTCAATTAACGGACAGGAAGTCAGAATATGAGCCTCGGTATCCTGAATATGAGGAAGCCACTCCAAAAAGACATACATTAGAAACAGATGAGTCTCATAGGAAACCTGCAATTAAAGAGCCTTCCAGAGAGATGCCACCTCAGAGAGATGTCACTACACGTCAAGAGGCGGGAGAATACACAGAGGAAACAAAATGGCCGACTCAAACGGAAGAAAAGAAGCAAAGGGTCTCAGCTAAGGAGTTAGTCAGAGGTATAAAGGCACATCATCATATAAAATATATTATTGTCATCCTCTCTACCACCAATCTTGGGACTTCATCATTTTCATCCATTGTTTGGATACATGTGACCTTATCCTCTCTGAAGAGCCTCCATTTTCCAGCGTATCAACTTTATACCATTTCCACAACATACTGTCGAATGAGACAGCCTCTTATGCTCGTTTCCACGTCATATTTCATAACGTTCCTCATTAATGTTGTCCGTCATCCTTTGTGTCCCATTTTTTTACTTCATCCCACCTCTTGGTTTCTAAACTCTTACTGATATTAATATTCTTAAAAGATTCAATGCCAGAGAAGATGGCTGCCACAGCTGAAGATGAATCTCTCTCTTTCAAAGACGGTGTACCTCCTAAGAAGAGAGGTATTATAATAATAACACTCTTCAAAATGGTATTTTTTCTCGTGTCCGTTTGTGTGTTTGAATGTTACGTGTGACATTTTGTCTGTGCTCTGTGATGGCTAGCCCCATCCGTCTGGAGGTTATCCTGACCTTAGTGTTCTTTGATTTGAAGTTCCGGTTAAGGAGAAGGAGTCTCCTCAGTCTCTCAAAGAGCCGCTGGTTAAGATGGCCAGCCCCAGTGAAGGTACATGTCTCTATCTCTCCTTCTAACGCATGTCTCTATCTGTCCTTCTAACGCATGTCACGTCTCAGCTTACTGGATTTAATGTGATCTCTGGCAATATGTAATTATTGACAGAACTTTTCTTGGGTAAATCTTAATTTTTTTGATGTGTCTTAAAGTACCTCAAGATGCAAAACCAACAATGAAGAAAGAAGAGAGCAAGACAGGCATTACTGATCCTAAAGATAAAATTAAACCAGGTATTCAGTTGCTGCGGTTACGAATAATCTGAAAATCCACGAGCAAACTCATTTCTTTTAATGCTAAGAATGTTACATTTACAATAACACACGCATGATCATTCTTATCCACAACAGTAAAAATATCACAGACATTTAATTTTATGTTGAATGTTTTCTGAACTCTTTAAACATATGCATGTACTATTTTACTTGAAGCTGCAAAACCACAACCTGTCTTAAAAGATAAAGAAGCCAAAAAGCCTGAAGACAAAGCCCAGCGTGTAGAGAAGAAGGGCCCTCCTCCAGAGGAGAAGCCAGGTATTCAGACAAGGACTTCAATAACAGCAAGATTCACCTACAGCACAAAAGGGCAATCTTGTGAAAAGCACATTCACTCTGCCCTTCTATATTAGTGTGGAATGGTTATTATATTCTTCTATATTAGTGTGGAATAGTTATTATATCCTTCTATATTAGTGTGGAATAGTTATTATAATCTAGCCATGCTCTTCACTCTTATTTGGTTTTTGTACTTGAAGAGGTGAAGCCACAGTCGGTCTTAAAAGTGGAGGAGCCAGCAAAGAAGCGTGACGCTGAAGACAAGCCTAGTGTTACAAAGACACAGACGTCTCCAGAGACAGGTAGAGGAAGCCACGGCTTCAGTCATCTTACCCAGACAAGCAAAGGACCTGTTGCTTTTAATTCTTCTCTCCTTCCAATGTCACTTCATCTTCAACATCAAACTAACCTGGTGTGCTGTCTTGTCGTCACTGAAGCATTTCTTGTGCATGTTTTTATCTGATCTTGTATATTCTTATGATTTCAGCCTACCTCTGCTGAAATACATTAGTGGTATAGTTGTAGTTTATTGAAGTCATTATTACATTTTCTTAACTAAGGTAGCAAGCTTGAATGACACAAATAAATGCATGTGTTATACTCTTGCAAACCTAACTGGATTGCTCTCGCCTTATCTTGGGTTCAGTCAAATGCCCAGTTATCGGTTGCTTTGCTGAGTGGAAGACTCAGTGTCCTGACTGGGCTGGAAAGGCTCCACAGGCACATCAACCTGGAATGTATTGTTATCTTGTCTAGAGCCCTATTTTTTACACCCTTTCCATTTTTACATTTGGCTCTAAATGGTTATTAACCATATTTTGAACATAAGGATGCAAATAAATATATAATATTTAACTCTTAGAACGTGTTTGAAAACACTCCGTCAGTTTGAGATTCCCCATCCCAGTCGTAACATGTGTGATTGTGTTGATTAAATTACCTAATGGATCTCTTTGTGAAATAATCTGTGTACTAGATGAAACCAAGGGACCCGTGACTGCCCCTGGTGGAGGAGTCAAGAAAGGTAGGCTCCTCCCTTAACACTGACACTCATTACACCCTATCATACACTGTGCACATACATTGTTACTCGTGAAGTTTGTCTATTTTTTGTTTAGTTTTTCCGTTTGTTTTCTGGTCAGTGTGAAGTTTGTCTATTTCTTTTTGTTTTATTTGTTAGTTTGTTTGCTGGTTAGTGAATGTTTTTTTTGCCTTTTCTGTGTTGTCCTGGTAAGTGCAGTTGTTTTTGAATGACTGTTAAATGAGTTGAGCAATGTTGTGTGGGAATGTCTCCGCGTTGTGTATTTGTTATGAGTAATGTCAAACCTTTACCGCCTCAGAACCTATTCTCCGCAAAAAAGGTCAATCTCCAGCTCAGGAGGAAGGCACTTTTGAAATCCCCACTTTGAAGAAGACCACCAGGATTTCCAAGAAGATCGAAGAAGAACAAGAATTGATCAAACTAAAGAAAATCCCCTCGGTTCCTTTACAAGACGTTGAAAAGGAACCCAAGCCAGCTCAGAAGGTCAGCAGGACCACTGTCTACGACCAAGAGGAGAGAGTGTACGAGGAAGAAGTGTCTGAGAGGTCTACCATCAGCAGGAGACAGGAGGCTGCCCCTAGGCGGGAGGGGGAGGAGCCTGTGGTGCCTAAGGCGGGGCTAAAGGCTCCTAAAAAGGAGGAGCCTAAAGACTCCACCAGAGACTCCTGGACCAGGAAACAAAAGGAGCAACCAAAGGAGCAAGCGGAGGATAAGATCTCTCTGAAGAAAGGGAAGGGAGGAAAGGAGGAGGCACCTGTCTCACCCCCCACAGCACTGAAGAAGCCCAAGATACTCCCCAAGGAGGAACAGGAGCAAGAAACGGTGAAGTTAAAACCGTTTGAAAGACCCTCCAAACCAGCGGAGGACCTGGAGAAGGACAGGAAGGAACGCCAGGACAGAGAATCAGTGGCTTTTAAGCCAGGAGAGAGAATCCCCAGAGACGACCAACACATGGACCCTGAGAAGAAGGCTGAGAAGCCCTCGGTGGACAAAGAGGAGCCCACGCCCGCTGTGAGGAAGCCTGCAGTGAA
>CM030190.1:497807-752500 GCA_017639675.1 Aplochiton taeniatus
CCGTGAAGAACTGCCAGCCTGATGATGTGGCAGAGTACTCCATGGAGGTGGAGGGGCAAGTTTACTCTGCTAAGCTGACGCTTGGAGGTGGGTTACACACACACACACAGATACTCACATATTTACTCACACACACACACACACACACACACACACACACACTCATACTCACACACACTATCAATCACTTAGTACTCCCTCACACACTCCCTCACACTGCCGGGTCTACCCCTAATGACTGATGAATGGAGATGTTCACTACCGACCCTGTCCTCCAGAGCGTGAGGCTGAGATCCTGAAGCCCCTTGCCAGCATGGAGGTGGTGGAGAAGGAGGAGGTGACGTTTGAGACAGAGATCTCTGAGGACGATGTTCCTGGAGAATGGAAGCTTAAAGGAGAGGTTCTTACCAGGTCACCGGTAAGACACAGACCTTTAGTTACGTTCATAGATCATCAAGCATGGAATATTGTTACAGCATTTATTTTATTATTTCTATGTATGATTTGATCTTAATCTTAAAGAATAACAAAATATTTATTTTATATAATTAAAATGTATATAAAATCCATGGCATCTTCTAGACGTGTGATATTAAAATGGAGGGCACCAAGCGTATCCTGACCCTGAAGAATGTGCAGCTGGACCAGTCTGGAGAAGTGTCCTATCAGGCTCTCAACGCTGTCACCACAGCTGTGCTCACAGTCAAAGGTAGGTCTTCAGAGCTGTTACTAGGGCTGTGCTCAGAGTCAAAGGTAAGCCCTGAGCTCAACGCCATGACCAGCGTTGGGCTTAGGGTCAAAGGTCAGCCCTGAGCTTAACGCCATGACCAGCGTTGGGCTTAGGGTCAAAGCCCTGAGCTCAATGCCATGACCAGCGTTGGGCTTAGGGTCAAAGGTAAGCCCCTGGCTCAATGCCATGACCAGCGTTGTGCTTAGGGTCAAAGGTAAGCCCTGAGCTCAACGCCATGACCAGCGTTGTGCTTAGGGTCAAAGGTAAGCCCCGAGTTTAACGCCATGACCAGCGTTGGGCTTAGGGTCAAAGGTAAGCCCCGAGTTTAACGCCATGACCAGCGTTGGGCTTAGGGTCAAAGGTAAGCCCCGAGTTTAACGCCATGACCAGCGTTGGGCTTAGGGTCAAAGGTAAGCCCCGAGTTTAACGCCATGACCAGCGTTGGGCTTAGGGTCAAAGGTAAGCCCTGAGTTTAACGCCATGACCAGCGTTGGGCTTAGGGTCAAAGGTAAGCCCTGAGTTTAACGCCATGACCAGCGTTGGGCTTAGGGTCAAAGGTAAGCCCTGAGTTTAACGCCATGACCAGCGTTGGGCTCACAGTCAAAGAGAGACCCCTGTCTCAGAGCTCAGCACAGCAGACGGCAAGCTCCTGTTCCATCTCCAGATCTGTTTCTGGTTCATCTCCTATATAGAACAGGACTGGATAGATCTGTTTCTGGTTCATCTCCTATATAGAACAGGACTGGATAGATCTGTTGCTGGTTCATCTCCTATACAGAACAGGACTGGATAGATCTGTTGCTGGTTCATCTCCTATATAGAACAGGACTGGATAGATCTGTTGCTGGTTCATCTCCTATATAGAACAGGACTGGATAGATCTGTTGCTGGTTCATCTCCTGTGTATAGAACAGGACTGGATAGATCTGTTTCTGATTCATCTCCTGTGTGTATAGAACAGGACTGGCTAGATCTGTTTCTGATTCATCTCCAGTAAAGAAAAGGATGGGATAGATCTGTTTTCAGTTCATCTCCTGTATAGAACAGGACTGGATAGATCTGTTTCTGGTTCATCTCCTGTATAGAACAGGACTGGATAGATCTGTTTCTGGTTTATCTCCTGTATAGAACAGGACTGGATAGATCTGTTTCTGGTTTATCTCCTGTATAGAACTTGACTAGCTAGATCTGTTTCTGGTTCATCTCCAGTATAGAACTTGACTGGCTAGATCGGTTTCTGGTTCATCTCCAGTATAGAACTTGACTAGCTAGATCTGTTTCTGGTTCATCTCCTGTATAGAACTTGACTAGCTAGATCTGTTTCTGGTTCATCTCCAGTATAGAACTTGACTGGCTAGATCGGTTTCTGGTTCATCTCCAGTATAGAACAGGACCGATTAGATCGGTTTCTGCCACAGCGCTGCTTTGTTCCTGGTCTTGTAATTTCCTGTCATACTCACCTCTTTTTCCGACGGTAAATATCTGTTGTAAATGTCTTACTGTCTGTTGATATTGTTTGTTGTGACTGACAGTACATTTGAATGGTGTATGTGTAATATTTCGTCATCTACCCTCCAAACCCGTTAACGTATTTGCTCAACAGGCACAGCCCAGTTGTTGGTTTGCCAGTATTGCCAAAGTGTGTAATTATCCGTTTAATGAGGATATGAGAAATATTACAAAAAACTCCTTTATTGTTTGTACAGTAAATGTTTATTGTGAATGTGTGTCACGACTGTACAGTAAATATTTGTTTAAATGTGGACAGTTAAGTGTCATTTACTTCTTAGTCAAGGCCTCAATAAGTTAATGTCAAAGTTGCTTATCAGGGCTTTAAGAACTAAGCAAGTGAATGTGTTTGTTTGTCATTCTGAACTGTTTGTTTGCCATTCTGAACTGTTTGTCTGTCGGTCATTCTGAACTGTCTGTCATTCTGAACTGTGTCTGTCATTCTGAACTGTTTGTTTGTCATTCTGAACTGTGTGTTCGCGCCTCCCAGAAATGGAAATGGACTTCACCGTCCCTCTGAAAGACGTGTCAGTGCCTGAAAAGAAACAGGCCAAGTTTGAATGTTCCATCACAAAGGACGTGCCTAAAGTTATGTGGCTCAGAGGGTCAGACATCATTACGCCCGACCAAAAATACGACATCATTTGTGACGGGAAAAAACACATGTTGGTTATAAACTGCTGTGAGTTTGACGATGAGGATGAGTACACCATTGAGTGTCTGGGGAAAACGTCATCAGCTAGATTGAGTGTGGAGGGTAAGTGTCATCCTTACAGAATATCACCAGCTCAGAGTGACTTACTGTGGTCTCTGAGCTAACTCCTCCTCCACTATCCGTCCTAATAACTGGCAGGTATCAGGCTCAAACTCAGCTCCCCTCTAAAGGACCAGACGGTTAAGGAAGGTAAAACAGCTCGATTTGAGCTCGAGCTCTCTCACGAGAATGTACCCGTGGTGTGGTACCGGAACGATGCTAAGGTCCACCCCAGCAGAACTGTGCTCATACACGTGGAGGGAAAGAAACACATTCTAGAAATTAAAGAGGCCACTCTAGACGATACCTGCCAGGTCAAGGCAGAGGCTAAAGGAATGGCCTCCATGGCTAACCTGACGGTCATAGGTAACAGCTACTGTCCACCCTACCTCTCTCTCTCTATGTCTCTCTCTCTCTATGTCTCTCTGTCTCTATGTCTCTGTCTCTCTGTCTCTCTCCCTCTATGTCTCTATGTCTCTATGTCTCTCTCTCTCTCTCTCTCTCTCTCTCTCTCTCTGTCTCTATGTCTCTGTCTCTCTGTCTCTCTGTTTCTATGTCTCTGTCTCTCTGTCTCTCTCTCTCTGTCTCCTTGTCTCTCTGTCTCTATGTCTCTGTGTCTCTCTGTCTCTCTGTTTCTATGTCTCTCTGTCTCTGTCTCTCTGTTTCTATGTCTCTCTGTTTCTATGTCTCTCTGTCTCTATCTCCTTGTCTCTCTGTCTCTATGTCTCTCTGTCTCTCTCCCTCTATGTCTCTATGTCTCTATGTCTCTGTCTCTATGTCTCTCTGTTTCTATGTCTCTCTGTCTCTATCTCCTCTCTCTCTCTCTCTCTGTCTCTATGTCTCTCTGTCTCTATGTCTCTGTCTCTCTGTCTTTGTCTCTCTGTCTCTATGTCTCTGTCTCTGTCTCTATGTCTCTCTGTCCCTATGTCTCTCTGTCTCTGTCTCTCTGTCTCTATGTCTCTGTCTCTCTCTCCCTCTGTCTCTGTGTCTCTGTCTCTCTCTCCCTCTCTCTCTCTCTATGTCTCTCTGTCTCTCTCCCTCTGTCTACCCTACCTCTCTCTCTCTCTCTATGTCTCTCTGTCTCTCTCCCTCTATGTCTCTCTCTCTCTCACCTGTTCTGCTCTTCCTCCCTTACGTTCTATCATGGTGTTTCAGTTGATTCCACTCATTGAGTCTTAGTTAACCATCCCTGTGTGTGTGTCTCCATCTGTGCTTTAACTAATGTAGAGACTACATCATCTGTGCTTTAACTAATGTAGAGACTTCATCATCTATGCTTTAACTAATGTAGAGACTTCATCTGTGCTTTAACTAATGTAGTGACTTCATCATCTGTGCTTTAACTAATGTAGAGACTACATAATGTCGGTTTTGAGTTCACTTTGTTTTCAGTATGCCGTCTTCCTTTCATTTACTTCACGATCTCTATGGCGTCTTAATTTCATTTACTTCACAATCGCTATGGATTCAAACTCATCGACTCCACAATCTCTTTGGTGTCTAACTCTTACCGACCGCTCATCAAGACCACCCTCTGTATGGAGCTGTAACTCATCCACCAAGTCTGCTTAGCCTTAACTCTCATCCACCCACGGCCTGTAGAGTGTTAACCCTACAGACGGTTACAGAGTGTTCCCCATACCCCCACAGAGGGAGACGCCTACTTCACTGTGAAGCTGCAGGACTACACGGCCGTGGAGAAGGACGAGGTTAACCTGGAGTGTGAGCTCAGTAAAGACGTACCCGTCATGTGGTACCACAGCGAGACCGAGATCAAAGCCTCCAAGATGGCAGTCATCAGGGCCGAGGGCAACCGCCGAGTCCTCACCATTAAAAAGGTGCAAGACAAAGACAAAGGACAATATGTCTGTGACTGTGGGACGGACAAGACAACATGCCACGTCAACATCGAGGGTATGTCAACCGTTAGATCATCTTCATCTTCCTTCTTTAAATGTTTGTTTGATCTGTCAAATGGGCCATGTGCTCAGCTTTGCTTTTCCTCAAGCTGCTGCATTAGTTCCAAGGGGCCTTGTCCACCGAACACTTCATTACGAGGCGCTGCGTTTTCTTCATAGCATATGAGCATTCGTTTTAGCGTTAGCATATTATTAGCATTAGTATTAACTATTTCAGGTTTTATGAAACAGCTAAGCTTTTGATTTATGACCGTACAGCTCCAGGAAATAGGAGACTGCAAAAATATATTTTTCTTCCAGGGCAGTATTTTTTATTTTTTTGTCCCGCCTTCTTATCGATGTGATTGGTTAGCTTACAAAAAGTGACTTTGTTTGACGAGTGACGCGCCTCGGCAAAATTGTGACTTTTTTCAATTTGAGCGCTCCACCACAAATACAATGGTGAACTGGTGCTCCCATCTTAAAGATGTGCCGCTTTGAAAAAGGAGCTTGTACTTTACCGTTGCAAACAATAATACAAAGGTAGTCTTTACCATAGTAAATAATAGTACCAAGTCTTTACCATAGTAAATAATAGTAGTCTTTACCGTAGTAAATAATAGTACCAAGGTAGCCTTTACCAAAGTAAATAATAGTACCAAGGTAGTCTTTACCAGAGTAAATAATAGTAGTCTTTACCATAGTAAATAATAGTAGTCTTTACCAGAGTAAATAATAGTAGTCTTTACCAGAGTAAATAATAGTACCAAGGTAGTCTTTACCATAGTAAATAATAGTACCAAGTCTTTACCATAGTAAATAATAGTAGTCTTTACCAGAGTAAATAATAGTAGTCTTTACCAGAGTAAATAATAGTACCAAGGTAGTCTTTACCAGAGTAAATAATAGTAGTCTTTACCAGAGTAAATAATAGTAGTCTTTACCATAGTAAATAATAGTAGTCTTTACCATAGTAAATAATAGTAGTCTTTACCAGAGTAAATAATAGTACCAAGGTAGTCTTTACCATAGTAAATAATAGTACCAAGTCTTTACCATAGTAAATAATAGTAGTCTTTACCAGAGTAAATAATAGTAGTCTTTACCATAGTAAATAATAGTAGTCTTTACCAGAGTAAATAATAGTAGTCTTTACCATAGTAAATAATAGTACTAAGGTAGCCTTTACCAAAGTAAATAATAGTAGTCTTTACCAGAGTAAATAATAGTAGTCTTTACCAGAGTAAATAATAGTACCATGGTAGTCTTTACCAGAGTAAATAATAGTAGTCTTTACCATAGTAAATAATAGTACCAAGGTAGTCTTTACCAGAGTAAATAATAGTAGTCTTTACCATAGTAAATAATAGTAGTCTTTACCAGAGTAAATAATAGTAGTCTTTACCAGAGTAAATAATAGTAGTCTTTACCATAGTAAATAATGGTACCAAGGTAGTCTTTACCAGAGTAAATAATAGTAGTCTTTACCAGAGTAAATAATAGTAGTCTTTACCATAGTAAATAATAGTACCAAGGTAGTCTTTACCAGAGTAAATAATAGTAGTCTTTACCATAGTAAATAATAGTAGTCTTTACCAGAGTAAATAATAGTAGTCTTTACCATAGTAAATAATAGTACCAAGGTAGTCTTTACCAGAGTAAATAATAGTTGTCTTTACCATAGTAAATAATAGTAGTCTTTACCATAGTAAATAATAGTAGTCTTTACCAGAGTAAATAATGGTACCACGGTAGTCCTTACCAGAGTAAATAATAGTAGTCTTTACCATAGTAAATAATAGTACCATGGTAGTCTTTACCAGAGTAAATAATAGTAGTCTTTACCATAGTAAATAATAGTACCAAGGTAGTCTTTACCAGAGTAAATAATAGTAGTCTTTACCATAGTAAATAATAGTAGTCTTTACCAGAGTAAATAATAGTAGTCTTTACCATAGTAAATAATAGTAGTCTTTACCAGAGTAAATAATGGTACCAAGGTAGTCTTTACGATAGTAAATAATAGTAGTCTTTACCATAGTAAATAATAGTAGTCTTTACCAGAGTAAATAATGGTACCAAGGTAGTCTTTACCAGAGTAAATAATAGTAGTCTTTACCAGAGTAAATAATAGTACCAAGGTAGTCTTTACCAGAGTAAATAATAGTAGTCTTTACCAGAGTAAATAATAGTAGTCTTTACCATAGTAAATAATAGTAGTCTTTACCATAGTAAATAATAGTAGTCTTTACCAGAGTAAATAATAGTACCAAGGTAGTCTTTACCATAGTAAATAATAGTACCAAGTCTTTACCATAGTAAATAATAGTAGTCTTTACCAGAGTAAATAATAGTAGTCTTTACCATAGTAAATAATAGTAGTCTTTACCAGAGTAAATAATAGTAGTCTTTACCATAGTAAATAATAGTACTAAGGTAGCCTTTACCAAAGTAAATAATAGTAGTCTTTACCAGAGTAAATAATAGTAGTCTTTACCAGAGTAAATAATAGTACCAAGGTAGTCTTTACCAGAGTAAATAATAGTAGTCTTTACCATAGTAAATAATAGTAGTCTTTACCAGAGTAAATAATAGTAGTCTTTACCAGAGTAAATAATAGTAGTCTTTACCATAGTAAATAATGGTACCAAGGTAGTCTTTACCAGAGTAAATAATAGTAGTCTTTACCAGAGTAAATAATAGTAGTCTTTACCATAGTAAATAATAGTACCAAGGTAGTCTTTACCAGAGTAAATAATAGTAGTCTTTACCATAGTAAATAATAGTAGTCTTTACCAGAGTAAATAATAGTAGTCTTTACCATAGTAAATAATAGTAGTCTTTACCATAGTAAATAATAGTACCAAGGTAGTCTTTACCAGAGTAAATAATAGTTGTCTTTACCATAGTAAATAATAGTAGTCTTTACCATAGTAAATAATAGTAGTCTTTACCAGAGTAAATAATGGTACCACGGTAGTCCTTACCAGAGTAAATAATAGTAGTCTTTACCATAGTAAATAATAGTACCATGGTAGTCTTTACCAGAGTAAATAATAGTAGTCTTTACCATAGTAAATAATAGTACCAAGGTAGTCTTTACCAGAGTAAATAATAGTAGTCTTTACCATAGTAAATAATAGTAGTCTTTACCAGAGTAAATAATAGTAGTCTTTACCATAGTAAATAATAGTAGTCTTTACCAGAGTAAATAATGGTACCAAGGTAGTCTTTACGATAGTAAATAATAGTAGTCTTTACCATAGTAAATAATAGTAGTCTTTACCAGAGTAAATAATGGTACCAAGGTAGTCTTTACCAGAGTAAATAATAGTAGTCTTTACTATAGTAAATAATAGTAGTCTTTACCAGAGTAAATAATAGCAAAGAAGAGCTTGCAGTTGAAAGAACGTGTTCAGTGGAAAAAGCCCCTTGTTCGAGATCGTCTGCCTAACCTACTTTAGCTTTGCCAGTCATATGCTGTTCATTTATTTTCTTAATTATTTGTACACGTGGTGTACAGTGTTCCTAGTAGCAGTAGTAGAACGTCTTCATTTGCTAAAGTTCTCCAAATGGTTTTGTGTCTGAAGCTCGTGACATTAAGGTGGTCAGACCCATCTATGGTGTGGAGCTGTTTGATGGTGAGACGGCTCGTTTCGAGGTGGAGATCTCAGAGGACGATGTCCATGGACAGTGGAAGCTGAATGGAGAAGTCCTCACTGCTACACCCGTGCGTGCTTGGCATTATTATTATGTTTCATGGATTGAAAAGGTTTACATTATCATCACACCACATGTATGACTTTTTGTTATAATATAAACTGGTTGTGTGGACAGGACGTTGAGATTGTGGAGGAAGGTGCCAAACACACATTGACTCTTTACAACTGTAAAGTGTCCCAGACGGGCGAGGTGGCATACTCTGCTGCTAACGCCAAGTGTGCTGCCAACCTGAAAGTCAAGGGTTAGTGTTAAGTTTGTTGGAAGTGTAGGAAAACCAACTGCACAATCATTTGTTCTTTGTTCATATGAGCCTACTAAGATCATGTGATCATAAACAGGATTCGATTTTAAACGTTCACTGACTAATTTGCAGCAAATCCCGTGACGTTTGTAACTCCTCTGAGTGACGTGCACGTGTATGAGAAGGATGAGGCTCGGTTTGAGGTGGAGCTCAACAGAGACCCTGCAAGCTGGCGCTGGCTCAGAGGATCCCAGGAGCTGAAGACTGATGACAAGTATGAGATTTTACAAGAGGGAAAGAGGTACACGCTGGTCATCAAATCTGCTGCCTTTGATGATGAAGCAAAGTACACGTTTGAAGCAGAAGACAAGAGGACCGCCGCTAAGTTGGTTATCGAAGGTATACCGAACGATACGTTTTCTCAAGGTTTCTGGTAGACTAACTCGGATTAAATGATGCAAACAAAATCGGATTCCTATTCATTTCGATTGGCTAGCTCGGATTAAATGATATTAACAAAATCGGATTCCTATTCATTTCGATTGGCTAGCTCGGATTAAATGATATTAACAAAATCGGATTCCTATTCATTTCGATTGGCTGTGCAGGTATTCGCCTTGAGTTTATCAAGCCCATTAAGGACGTAACGGTTAAGGAGCGTGAGACGGCAGAGTTCAGCATTGAACTTTCCCACGACAAGATCCAGGTCACCTGGTATAAGAACGATGTGCGTCTGCACCCCAGCAAGGTGGTGCACATGGCGGAGGAGGGCAAAGTTCACACCCTGGTGTTTAAGGATGTGTCCATCGATGACACGTCCCAGATCAAGGTGGAGGCCATGGGGAAGACCTCTGGGGCTATGCTCACGGTGCTGGGTCAGTACATAAAATTATTATAAGAATAATATTAATATTATGCTCACGGTGCTGGGTCAGTACACAACTTTATTATAAGAATAAAATGAATATTATTCTGACTGTGCTGGGTCAGTACACAACATTATTATAAGAATAATATGAATATTATTCTGACTGTGCTGGGTCAGTACACAACATTATTATAAGAATAATATGAATATTATGCTCACGGTGCTGGGTCAGTACATAACATTATTATAAGAATAAAATGAATATTATTCTGACTGTGCTGAATCAGTACACAACATTATTCGATGAATAATATGAAAATTATGCTCACGGTGCTTGGTCAGTACATAACATTATTATAAGAATAATATGAATATTATTCTGACTGTGCTGGGTCAGTACATAACATTATTATAAGAATAATATGAATATTATTCTGACTGTGCTGGGTCAGTACATAACATTATTATAAGAACAATATTAATATTATTCTGACTGTGCTGGGTCAGTACATAACATTATTATAAGAATAATATGAATATTATTCTGACTGTGCTGGGTCAGTACATAACATTATTATAAGAATAATATTCATATTATGCTCACTGTGCTGGGTCAGTACACAACATTATTAGATTAATAATATTCATATTACTACTATAGGGCACAGAATTAGTATGTGTTAAGAAAGTATATGCCTAATAGAGTGAATAGAAACTGATAGAAATTACTGATTGCAAGGGCAAAGTTCTCTTTGGAGGAAGTGTGAGTAATTGGATGTGTGTGAATGTGTATTTGTGTGTGTGTGTGTGTGTGTGTGTGTGTGTGTGTGTGTGTGTGTGTGTGTGTTAACAGAGGGAGAGGCCTACTTCACCATGAAGCTGTCCGACTACACAGCAGTGGAGAAGGACGAGGTGAGGTTGGTGTGTGAACTGAGCAAGTCCAAGGCCGAGGTCAAATGGTTCAAGGACGGCCAAGAGGTCATTCCCTCTAAGAACCTGGCCATCACATCTGATGGGAAGAAACGCATCCTGACGGTGAAGAAGGCTGAGAAGGGGAACATCGGAGCCTACACCTGTGACTGTGGCACTGATAAGACCACTGCCAATCTCAACATTGAAGGTGAATCTCCTCTAATAACACCTGCCTTATCTGTGTCAAGAAAGGCCACCTCTATTCATTTAGGATTTGATGGACATTTGGTTTGACTTTTGATGTATTTTTCAAGGAAGTTATAGGGTAGATCTGATCACTCGCTTCCAAAGTTAGCTTGGTAAGGTAGTCTAAACAAACCTCCCAAACTAAATGTCTGCCCTTTGACCTCCTCCGCAGAGCGTGACATTAAGGTTGTGCGTCCACTGTACAGCGTGGAGGTAACAGAGACTGAGACGGCCAAGTTTGAGACAGAGATCTCAGAGGACGACGTCCATGGTCACTGGAAGCTGAAGGGAGAGGCTCTCCAACAGTCAAATGTAAGACCAGATGTTTTTCTCATGTTTCTCTGTTCTTAATGCTTCTCTGTCTGTCCCTCTGTCTCCAGGACTGTAATATTAAGATGTGTTCCTAATGCTCCTCTGTCTCCAGGACTGTAATATTAAGATGTGTTCCTAATGCTCCTCTGTCTCCAGGACTATAATATTAAGATGTGTTCCTAATGCTCCTCTGTCTCCAGGACTGTAATATTAAGATGTGTTCCTAATGCTCCTCTGTCTCTACGACTATAATATTAAGATGTGTTACTAATGCTCCTCTGTCTCCAGGACTGTAATATTAAAATGTGTTCCTAATGCTCCTCTGTCTCCAGGACTGTAATATTAAGATGTGTTCCTAATGCTCCTCTGTCTCCAGGACTATAATATTAAGATGTGTTCCTAATGATCCTCTGTCTCCAGGACTATAATATTAAGATGTTTCCACATGTTTCTCTGTTCCTAATGCTCATGTCTGTCCCTCTGTCTCCAGGACTGTGAGATTAAGGAAGAAGGCACCAAGCACATCCTCATCCTCTTCAACGTGAAAATGGCCATGGCCGGAGAGATCGACTTCTCTGCTGCTAACGCTAAATCTAACGCCCAGCTCAGAGTCAAAGGTGAGAACAACATGACACCTCTGATCCTCCCTACATATGTATTGTGATGTAAGGAGTTTACTGTACCGCCCAAATCTCCCTTTCTTAGTCTAGAAACCTGACTGGGGATATTACCTGCTCTTAACTTTTCTTTGCTATATATTAATAATACATTTCATATTATATTATTATTATTATTATATTTTGTAACATATTCATTTCATAACACGATGATTATGTTATAACAGGGTCCTGATAGTCCTATCTCTGTCCCTCCTGACTGCTTAAGGCTCAGAGCAGAATGAATGGTTGAACAGGAGACATGTCATCCTAGTCTAATGGTGATGGATCCTGAGTGATGACAGGCTTTGATTAATAAAGAGGGCTGTTGTCAGAGCCGAGGCCAGGACAGAGCTGGTGCCTTACGGCTGTCAGTTTAACAGGGTGTTAAGAGGGTTTATAGTGGGCATCTAAAGAAGGCTGTAGTAAATAGTTGTGGCCACTTGTTAATCTCCGCCCACGCTCTCTATCAAAGTGATATCCCTCCTGCCTCTCCAAACTTCCCAAACGGAGACCAAGAGAGACTGTTATGTCACGGCTACCTCCTAAGTCGTGATGTCCACATTTACAGTGTTGCGTAAGTCCCGCCCCCTTCCTTTCCCCTGCATTCTTCTTTTCCTGGAAAAAAATTCCAAGGTGTTGATTGACAGCAGCAGATTGTCTGGCTGGTTGGTTTGGCAGAGGGTGGGCTTCCAGCCAATCAGGTGTCGTGGCTTATTTTAGAAGGCACATGCCTTATCTAGAGTGGGCCAGCTGTGATTGGCAGAGCTGGAGCGTGCCCCCCCTCCTGATGGAGATTCTGCTGACCATACAGATCTGGAGGAACTCCGTATGCTAATGAGCTAGGCCCCTCAATGCCCCCTTCCCACAGTGGCCTTTCCACAGTTGTCCTGGAGGCTCTGAGGCTCCAGTCTTCAGCTCCTACACACCATGAGGATTAGCACATAAAGGATTAACTGTTTTTTCTCCTGGAGGTTTTGTTGTGGGGTTGACTAACCATGTCTACTCCTCAATCCAAAGCCCGGGTGATAGGCTTGCTGCGGCCTCTCAAGGATGTAACGGTTACTGCTGGAGAGACCGCCACCTTTGACTGCGAGCTGTCCTACGAAGGCATCGCTGTCGAATGGTTCCTTGGGGGTACCAAGCTGGAACCAAGCGACAGAGTAAGTCCCTACTACACCACCAAGAATATTAACACAAACACTCAACACAGACCGACAGGCCAAGGGAGACCACGGCTTTAATGGATTGTCAATTATGTCACTTGTCAATAAAGTTGATTAGGGAAACCACTTCCTGGAAGCTACCTGACATAATCAACATACCTGAAATACGTAACAGTTTGGAACATTAGTCCACATTCTCACAACGTCTCATAAATCCCTGGCTTCACTTATACCTTTTGCCATTGAACTGATTATTTTTCATTCTTGCATCTTGCATTTATATTTTATATCTTATACATTTATTATATTTATGTTGCATTTCCCTTGCATTAACCAGCTGGCGTCCAGGCTTTCTGCTTATAAGGGCCTGTGAGGGTTGGGATTCCAGCAGAGCACTTGATCTGGCTTTTCAGATGTGGCAGGAGCCTTTTCTGCTCCGTAGGCGTTCTTCTGGTTATTTTTAACTGCTTCCAGAGTGCTGGTCCTGTGGCAGGTGGCAACAGAAACCATTGACAGATTTCATTTAAACAAACTTGTACGTGTTGTAATTTTCACGCTGAATGGACATCGGCCTGGCCCAGCCTGTAAATGGTTGGTTCTGAAACTGGGGGACAAGTTTAATCAGTGCGTGTAATTCAATCTGCTTCTTTTTATGGTCCCAGGGTTGTGCAAGCTGTTTTCCTGCTGTTACATCACAGCCCTCAATATTCAGAATTCTTGTCATGAAACAGTGATACACTTAGGATGCAGAATGTTAATACAATATGTGTCATATAGGTTATTGAAGTGAATGGATAATTCAATAATGAAATATTCCATGTAACTGTACAAGGCTTAGCCCTTTAGCATTAGCCAACAGCAATGGCTGACGTCCTAATGTTATACACTGTACATGGCCATGTGCTGAAATTATATAATATTGTTCCTCAATGGTTGAAAACATTTGAAGTACATGCTGGTGATGAATAGCTACACCGATAATAGTTCTGTTGAGTTTTGGTATTAATGACCCCCTGCATAGCAAGCCTCCAACACTGTCGTCCAGCGCTGTCTTTAGGCGGGGTTGATATACAGCCCTCTCCTGTTCTGACGGGGGGAGCAGCCTGAGCCCTGGTTAAGTAAGGCTCCGGCTCTACAGTAGGCAGGGAGTCAGGTAGCAGAAAAGGGTTAAATGCAGTGCACTGCCTTGCCCCCGGCTGCCTGTGTTCATCAAGCCAGCACAGCAAATAGACTGCCACCCCCTCTAGCTGTCACTCAAGCTAAGATTTATCAATGTGTTTGATTTGCACAGGTGGTGTCCAGGGCGGACGGGAAAATCCACACCCTGACGCTCAGGGATGTGAAACTCACAGAGGCTGGGGAGCTGAAGCTCACAGCCAAGGACTTCAACACAAAGGCCAAGCTCATCGTCAGAGGTATGCTCCTGCTGCCAAGAGTCTGCTGGCCTGATGGGCTTCATTTGGCCTTCAGCATGTTCCAGAGACACGGGGCCTGGTCCAACTGAAGGAGGGACGGTGTTTGTGTGATTACACGCTGTGAAAAAGAGATGTTTTATAGTACAAAGGAGTGGACTGCTCCACAGGTGTAGCATTGGACTCCAAAAGAAAGCTCCTTGAATTAAATGTTAAGACCTAGATAGTTAATCCAGACAAGATCAATCTGACTGAACAGTGCAGACCTCAGGTGTTCAGCAGGAGATATAAACTAAATAAGGACCCTAAAAACACAGAGAGGGCTAAGTGGAGCTGTCACAGTAGTGTTGAGCATCTTTGATGTGAATACAAGCTGTTCTGTTCCCTGCTGTGTACATCTCTCATCACTAGAGGGCACTGTTGATCATAGAGAGTTACATACAAGAAAATGGCACCTGCTGTCTTTATTATAGAACCACTTTGTTTCCTTGTGGGAGCTCTTGGAGCTGCGATTTAATGATTGTTTTGGTAATACATGTAAAATGACATGTCAGCCATAATCAATTGAGCACACTGCTGCCGATCAGAATTTGCTGTCAATGTGAAATGAAATGTCACCTAAAATGGCTTGACAAATTCACAAAAAAAAAAATAGTTTCAGTTGTTAAATTGTTTGTCAGTGTGTGTTGATTCATTTGAAAGGTCTGTGGTAAAAGTATTTCTAGACTCACTATGGATTAAATACAAAAAACGTGTACAAGATTTTTGGCTGATATTATTCAAATAAATCTGTATCTGTTATCAATATGCATGAGTAAATGAATAATGTATGATGAAATGAACAGTGTATGTTAAAATGAAGTAATTTCTCTCATCAGAGCCTCCGGTTGAGTTCACCAAACCTCTGGAGGACCAGACCGTTGAGGAGGAGGCCACTGCTACTCTGGAATGTGAAGTCTCCAGAGAGAATGCAGAGGTCAAATGGTTAAGGGACGGACAGGAGATCCGCAAGACAAAGAAATATGAACTGATAGTCGATGGGTGCAAGAGAAAACTCATCGTCCACGACTGCACTTTGGATGACTCTAAGACATACAGCTGTGACGCTAAGGAATTCAAAACGAGCTGTTTCCTTAACGTTGAACGTAAGTAAACAACAGCTCTCACTCCATTCAGGCCATGAGATTAGATTAACGAATGAACCAATGAAATGATGCTCCAGAGATCAGAATGAGAAGAGATATGAATGGCAGGCTGCATCCAGGTTTCTATGACAGTCTAATGCTCTAGTCCAGTCTACTTGCTCTACATCCAGTCTGTGATGGACAAAAAAGTCTATGATGTGGGTTTCTGATGGATTGCCCTGAAAGCAAAAGTCATATTTTTAGAATATAGATTGTATATATATATATCTACGCCCTCCAATGTAACCCCCATTGTGATGTCAGTCAATAATCCTCTGGATGTGACCTTTGACCCTCCCAGCTCCTCACGTTGAGTTCTCTAAGCCTCTCCATGACGTGGAGGTCAAGGAGAAGGACTCCGCCAGGTTTGAGTGTGAGGTGTCCAGAGAAGATGTCAAGGTGAGCTGACAGCCAAGTATTAAAGATCACCAACTACGGTTGACTTTGGATTCTTCATGTATAGGGATACATAAGTATTGATAGTAATATTGTATGTGATTGTGATTATTATGTTTGTATCACAAAATGCACTATATTTATCACTATTATAAACGTCCTGTTGATATGACAATGTGTTCTCTCTGTAACCTCAGGTTCGCTGGTTCAAGGATGGAGGTGAAATTAGAAAGGGGAAGAAATATGAAATAATATCTAAAGGAGTTCAGCATATTCTCATAATCCACAAGTCAGTGTTTGATGATGAGGCAGAATACGAATGTGACGCAAAGACATCAAAATCCTCCGGCATGCTTACTGTTGTTGGTGAGAATACTTTTCATTTCACAAACTACACAGAACAACTGTACTTTTCACAAGCTACACAGAATAACTACTTTTCACAAGCTACACAAAATAACAGTTTTTTTCACAAGCTAAAGTCCTCCTTAATTTCTATGTAGGCATGATTTAAACCTATACCTTGTTTTACATCTATTACAAAACTGACTTTAATCACAAATGATACAATGTTCTTTAGAGCTTTACGTGTGCTATTTCTATCAAAAGTTTAAAATGTTCTAAAGGGAACACACACACATACACATACTTTTTGTGTAGTTGCTTCAATCGGTTGACACACACAGTAGGTGAGGTCCTTTCTAAGACTTTGAATGACGTTAGTAGATCCAAAGTCTTTGTTGATGCCACCATGTTAACGAATGCCCTTCCATCTCCTCCTGCCCTTCAGAGGAAGAGGCTCGCTTCTCTAAGAACCTCTCCAACGTGGAGGGCACAGAGACGGACAGCGTGAAGATGATCTGTGAGGTTTCCAAGGCCAGCGCTGAGGTCACATGGTATAAGGGCGACCAGGAGCTCCCCGAGGGCGGACGCTATGACCAGATAGTTGACGGAAGGAAGAGGATCCTCATCATCCAGGATCTCAAGATGGAGGATGCAGGAGAGTACAACTGTAGAATGGGAAGTGCCAAGACGACAGGCACACTCAAGATCAATGGTAAGAATACATTACATTGACACTATCCTGAATTAATGACATTATCCTAGATCAATGGTAAGAATACATTACATTGACATTATCCTGGATTCATGACATTATCCTAGATTAAGGGCATTATCCTGGATTAATGACATTATCCTGGATTAATGACATTATCCTAGATTAATGACATTACCCTGGATTAATGACATTATCCTAGATTAAGGACATTATCCTAGATTAAGGGCATTATCCTAGATTAAGGACATTATCCTAGATTAATGACATTATCCTAGATTCAGGACATTATCCTAGATTAAGGACATTATCCTGGATTAATGACATTATCCTTGACATTCCTTGATTATTTTTTATATACTTAATTATTACAAATACACACCAAAATCAATATATGTATAAAGATTCCTTTTTTGTTTCTCTTTCCAGAACTTGCCGCTGAGTTTATTGCCCGACCTCAAAACCAGGAGGTGGTTGAGGGAGAGAAGGCTGAGTTCGTCTGCTCCGTCTCCAAGGATACCTTTGAGGTGAAGTGGATGAAGGACGGCAAGGAGCTCCAGGCCGGAGACAAATACCAGATGATAAGCGACGGCAAGAGGAGGACCCTCGTCCTCAGGAACTGTGAGCCCAAAGACGAGGGCGGCTACGTTGTGATGATCGGCGCCACCAAAGCCACGGCCGACCTCATGGTGCTGGGTAAGTCTGAGGAAGCACCTCGCTGTCCTGTAGGAGGGGGTTGGGATGTTATGTTACCAGCAGACCTCATGGTGCTGGGTAAGTCTGAGGAAGCACCTCGCTGTCCTGTAGGAGGGGGTTGGGATGTTATGTTACCAGCAGACCTCATGGTGCTGGGTAAGTCTGAGGAAGCACCTCGCTGTCCTGTAGGAGGGGGTTGGGATGTTATGTTACCAGCAGACCTCATGGTGCTGGGTAAGTCTGAGGAAGCACCTCGCTGTCCTGTAGGAGGGGGTTGGGATGTTATGTTACCAGCAGACCTCATGGTGCTGGGTAAGTCTGAGGAAGCACCTCGCTGTCCTGTAGGAGGGGGTTTTGGATGTTATGTTACCAGCAGACCTCATGGTGCTGGGTAAGTCTGAGGAAGCACCTCGCTGTCCTGTAGGAGGGGGTTGGGATGTTATGTTACCAGCAGACCTCATGGTGCTGGGTAAGTCTGAGGAAGCACCTCGCTGTCCTGTAGGAGGGGGTTTTGGATGTTATGTTACCAGCAGACCTCATGGTGCTGGGTAAGTCTGAGGAAGCACCTCGCTGTCCTGTAGGAGGGGGTTGGGATGTTATGTTACCAGCAGACCTCATGGTGCTGGGTAAGTCTGAGGAAGCACCTCGCTGTCCTGTAGGAGGGGGTTGGGATGTTATGTTACCAGCAGACCTCATGGTGCTGGGTAAGTCTGAGGAAGCACCTCGCTGTCCTGTAGGAGGGGGTTGGGATGTTATGTTACCAGCAGACCTCATGGTGCTGGGTAAGTCTGAGGAAGCACCTCGCTGTCCTGTAGGAGGGGGTTTTGGATGTTATGTTACCAGCAGACCTCATGGTGCTGGGTAAGTCTGAGGAAGCACCTCTCTGTCCTGTAGGAGGGGGTTATTCCCTTAATGTGAAGAGGAACATCCACCTGGAGCTTTAGTTGAATGGAATACATAGCATGTCTCTAAGCTGTTTAACACATGGCTCCTCCTACAGAGAAACTGAGGATCATTACACCAATCAAAGACACCGAGGCAAAGGAAGGACAGGAGATTGTGTTGAACTGTGAAGTGAACACTGAAGGAGCCAAAGCTAAGTGGATGAAGAACGATGAGACCATGTTTGAGAGCAGCAAGTTCATCATGGTCCAGAAGGACAACGTCTTTTCTCTGAGGATCAAAGACCCCTCAAAGAGTGACGAGGGGAACTATACTATTAACCTGACTAACCAGCGCAATGAGCACGCCAAGAGCTCAGCCAAGCTCACCGTCAAAGGTACAGCACACACACACACACACACACACACAAATACACACACACACACACACACACACACACACACACACACACACACACCACGGCTCACTCTTCTGTTTCATTTATCACACTTATCTCGTTTTACAGTGGTAGAACTAATATTAGTGTCACTCAAACCATTTATTTATTCATCATTGTTTGGGTTTCTATTTGTATTCTTACATCAACTATATATCTCACCAACTTTTTCATAAGGTCTACTGAAAGATGTCATTTAGATGTACTATCCTGTCTAATAGCAGCTCCTCTCTACCCGTCTGTAACCGCTGGCTTGTTGTGTCTGCAGAGGAGAGCTTGAGGATCATTGTCCCTCTGGAGGACATTGACACCCAGGAGAAGAAGACAGTGAGCTTCTCCTGCAAGGTGAACCGACAGAATGTGACAGTGATGTGGATGAAGGGAGGTCAGGAGATCACCTTCAGCAAACGTCTGGTCTACAGGACGGACAAAGACAAACACACCCTGACCATTAAGGACTGCACCCTGGGAGACGAGGGCGAGTACACAGCCAGAGCTGGAGAGGACAAGTCCACCGCCGAGCTGATCATCAGTGAGGCGCCCACAGACTTCTCCCTGCAGCTCAAAGACCAGACCATCACTGAGTTTGAGGACGCAGAGTTCAGCTGCAAGCTGACCAAGGAGAAGGCTGAGGTGAAATGGTACAGGAACGGACGTGAGATCAGAGAAGGACCAAGGTAACACAACAACGTTAATTATTGTTGACCTTATCATATTATACTACATATATATTATATTAGATCTATTTAATACTGAGAATAACCAACATAATACAAACATGTTAGAAATACCAAGATAATTCATCAATGTTAAAGATTATTGATGACACTTACTACTTACTGAAAGTTGTACTACAGTATATCATTGCATTTTATGAATTGATTGATGCATGCTTCTCACAGTTTTTCTGGACTGTACGTAATAATCCCATTGGTCTCTTTTGCCAGATATATATTTGAGAAGCAGGGTAAGATGTGCACCCTGCGCGTTAAGGAGTGCAGACCGGATGATGAATGTGAATATGCCTGTGGTGTCGAGGACAAACGCTCCAGGGCCCATCTCTTTGTGGAAGGCAAGACCCCCTAACAGCAATTCATAACTGTTCTTTTTTTCTTTATCATTTCACTTTTATTATTACATTATTATCATTTTTGCTCAGTTCCTAGTTGTCTAAAGCAAACAATACAATTTAAATGTTTAGATATCTTAAAAATACCTTTTTATTTTCGGATCGTTGCAGTAGTAGTATTTTTTACATTATTTCTAATGTTCTGGTTTGGTTCTCCTTTTCCTCCAGAGACCCCTGTGGAGATCGTCCGACCCCCACAAGACGTGTTCGAGCCCCCAGGCTCAGACGTGGTCTACGAGGTGGAGCTCAACAAGGACAGAGTGGAGGTGAAATGGCTGAGGAACAACATGACCATCGTCCAGGGGGATAAGTACCAGATGATGAGTGAGGGCAAGGTGCACAGACTGCAGGTGTGTGAGATCAGGCCTCGCGACCAGGGAGAGTACAGAGTCATCGTCAAGGATAAAGACGCCAAGGCCAAGCTGGAACTGGCAGGTAAGCCTCACACCCCTTCTCTTCTCAACAGATATGCTGTGGGAATGTTATTGTATGTAGTATAAAGACCTCACACCCCTTCCCTTCTCAACAGATATGCTGTGGGAATGTTATTGTATGTAGTATAAAGACCTCACACCCCTTCCCTTCTCAACAGATATGCTGTGGTAATGTTATTGATGTCCAAAGACGCTTCACGTTGTAATGTGAATGTAAAGTTATGTGTTACCAAGTAGGAGCTAAAATAGGTTGTCTGGTGTTAGCTTCCCCCTCACTCTAAAATGTGAAGCAGTTCATAGTTTCCTGTTGTCTTTCATGCCCGCTAAGACGAGATATGGAAGTAAAAATGTCCTTTACCTCAGTCCCTCTCCGTAGATAACATGGTTTGTTTTTACCACAGCCGTGCCAAAGATCAAGATGGCCGACCAGACTTACACCACGGACGCTGGTAAACCCATGGTCATGGCAGTGCCTTACAGCGCCTACCCCAAGGCTGAGGCTAACTGGCTGTTCAACAACCTGAGCCTGCCCACGGACAACGTCTACATCTCGGCTGACAGGACGGAGTACCGCCTGAAGGACACTAAGAAGTCTGATGAGGGACGCTACAGGGTGGCCATCAAGAACAGACATGGAGAGGGAGAGGCCTTCATCACCCTGGAGGTTATCGGTGAGACTCAACAGCTACAATCACTCTTCATTATGTCACATTTCCCTTCAACAACCACATTACAGGGAAATGAGAATCAACTTTTTTAATCAAACTTAGCTTTTGATAATCGACCATATTTGTGACATAGGAGACCATGTTGACTGTTCTACTTGCATTACTTAATGCTTAAAGTTGACTCCATCAAAATCGAATCAATCGCTAATAAAAGTGCATTCATGAAGTAACATGGTGTTCAGTTTTGGTTTCTTTACAATGACTGTGTCCCTCTCTTTCTCTCTTTCTCTGTTTCTCTCCCTCCCCTCTTCCTCAGACGTCCCTGGCCAAGTGAAGAACCTCCAGGTTGTGGACACCGCCGACGGTGAGGTCAGTCTGGCCTGGGAGGAGCCTGAGAGCGATGGAGGCAGCAAGGTGAGCTGTTCACAACAACTTAGTAACTACAGAATTACAACACACTATTCACTATAAAGGAGACCCAACAACAAGTATAGATTCATTTATTAAATTACAACACACTATTCTCTATAAAGGAGATCCAACAACTATAGATTCACTTAGTAACTACAGAATTACAACACACTATTCACTATAAAGGAGATCCAACAACACGTATAGATTAACTTACAAAATTACAACACACTAATCACTATAAATGAGATCCAACTACAAGTATAGTTTAACTTGTTAAATTACAACACACTATTCACTATAAAGGAGATCCAACAACACGTATAGATTAACTTACACAATTACAACACACTAATCACTATAAATGAGATCCAACTACAAGTATAGTTTAACTTGTTAAATTACAACACACTATTCACTATAAAGGAGATCCAACAACACGTATAGATTAACTTACACAATTACAACACACTAATCACTATAAATGAGATCCAACTACAAGTATAGTTTAACTTGTGAAATTACAACACACTATTCACTATAAATGAGATCCAACAAGTATAGATTAACTGAGTAACTACAGAATTCAGTGTAAAGGAGATCTAACAAGAGGAAAGTGGATGTTTACCTAAAAGAAGGCACTTTTGTTTTTGTGTGTGGATGTTTTTCTCTTTCTTGTCAGTGTTACATAACGTATATAAAAGAAGCAATCAAGCTAATACGAGGTGTTGTTTCTCCAGGTGATAGCTTATGTGGTGGAGCGGCGTGATGTGAAGCGCAAGACCTGGACCCTGGCCACAGATCGCTCTGAGTCTACAGAGTACTGTGTAACTGGCCTCCAGAAAGACTCCATGTATCTGTTCAGAGTCTGTGCCCGTAACAGAGTGGGCAGCGGCCCCACCAAAGAGACAGACAAAGCCGTACAGGCCAAGAACAAGTTTGGTGAGGAATGCTGGGACATTTTCTCTTAGTTATTCACTGACTCACTCACTGTGGTTGGACTAAAGCAACCATATTTACATTGTTATTTTTGGGGGGTTATAATTTATATAATAATTTCCTAATCTAATTCATTTATAATTGTATAATTTATAATTATAATGATTTATCTTTTCTAGTTCAATTCGTTTTAAAGTAGTCTCTTTAATCCTTTAAATTGACGGTCCTAACCGTTTTAACGTGCCTGTTGTGTTGCTAGACGTGCCTGAGGCCCCTGAGAACGTTAACGTTGGAAACGTTAGTAAGTTCAGCGCCACGGTTTCCTGGGAACCCCCCAAATCAGATGGCGGCTCCCCCATCACAGCCTACATCATCGAGCTCCGAGACAGAACGTCCGTCAAGTGGGCCGCAACCATGGTGACCAAGCCCGAAGACCGCAGCGCCATCATCAATGATGTCATTGAGAACAAGGAGTACATCTTCAGAGTCAAGGCGGAGAACAAGGCGGGCATCGGCAAGCCCAGCGCCGCCACCCACCCAGTTAAGATCATGGACCCCATCGGTACGTCCTGTCCGTTATAAAGAGCATAGCCCTCATCTTGACCTAACACTGGAAACACTCACACATTATCTCTAGGTGTCACGTCATTAGGCTGACCTATTAGAGGCTGCAGTTTGATTGCCTTTACGTGACCACTATGATGTCATACTGTGGGGGGGGTTGATATAGTTAGCATTCACTCCCTACCGAGAGGAGCTTAGCCCCTCAGTCTAACAGGTCTATGGGTGTAACCCCTCCCCTCTACAGAGCGCCCCAGCCCTCCTCAGAACCTGGTGTACTCAGACCAGAACAAGACGTCAGTGCAGCTGAGCTGGGAGACTCCTCTGAAGAATGGAGGCAGCATGATCACCGGCTACATCATCGAGAGGTGTGAGGATGGGACTGACAAGTGGCTCCGCTGCAACGCCCGGCTCTGCCAGGACCTCACCTACAAGGTATTCATTATTATAATATTATAATATCACCACCCAGCTATAGATTATAATAGAAGGGGTTTAACCAGGATCTTGAGCTAATATGATAGTTATGATGGTGTAAGTAATGTTTGGATCTTAGGTATGATAGTTATGATGGGCTGAGTAATGTTTGGATCTTAGGTATGATAGTTATGATGGTGTGAGTAATGTTTGGATCTTAGGTATGATAGTTATGATGGTGTGAGTAATGTTTGGATCGTAGGTATGATAGTTATGATGGTGTGAGTAATGTTTGGATCTTAGCTAGATTTAATGATAGTTGTTGTGTTTCCTCTCCAGCTGTCTGGTCTGAAGCACGGCCTGAAGTATAACTACAGAGTGTTTGCTGAAAACGCAGCGGGAGTGTCTGACCCCTCCAACATCATGGGCCCCCTACTGGCCGACGACACACACTGTACGTCCATTATACAACTACATCCTAACCCTAACACCACACATACTGTACGTCCATTATACAACTACATCCTAACCCTAACACCACACACTGTACATCCTTTATACAACTACATCCTAACCCTAACACCACACACTGTACGTCCATTATACAACTACATCCTAACCCTAACACCACACACTGTACGTCCATTATACAACTACATCCTAACCCTAACACCACACACTGTACGTCCATTATACAACTACATCCTAACCCTAACACCACACATACTGTACGTCCATTATACAACTACATCCTAACCCTAACACCACACACTGTACGTCCATTATACAACTACATCCTAACCCTAACACCACACACTGTACGTCCATTATACAACTACATCCTAACCCTAACACCACACACTGTACGTCCATTATACAACTACATCCTAACCCTAACACCACACATACTGTACGTCCATTATACAACTACATCCTAACCCTAACACCACACATACTGTACGTCCATTATACAACTACATCCTAACCCTAACACCACACATACTGTACGTCCATTATACAACTACATCCTAACCCTAACACCACACACTGTACGTCCATTATACAACTACATCCTAACCCTAACACCACACATACTGTACGTCCATTATACAACTACATCCTAACCCTAACACCACACACTGTACGTCCATTATACAACTACATCCTAACCCTAACACTAATGACACATACTGTACGTCCATTAAACAACTACATCCTAACCCTAACACAAGACACTGTACGTCCATTATACAACTACATCCTAACCCTAACACTAATGACACATACTGTATGTCCTTTAGATTACTGTTTAATTCATATTATACAACTACATCCTAACCCTAATACTAACAACACACACTGTACAACCCTTAGATTAGTGGATGTTTAATTCAGATTATACACCTACATCCTTAAACTAATCCACATCAGACTTAGACCCATATCCGGCGTCGGACATATAACAGATTTATCACGAGATCATCATGATAATTCTGTGGCCATGTTTAGTTGACAACACTGATTGACAGAAGGTGAGTGGTGATAGTGTAACCGTCTGCCCCCCGCCCCTCCAGTCGCCCCCACCATGGACCTGAGTGCCTTCAAGGACGGCTTGGAGGTCATCGTCCCGTTCCCCCTGACCATCCGTGTCCCCCTCACCGGCTACCCCACGCCCCGGGCCACATGGACCTTTGGAGAGAAGACGCTAGTGGCCGGCGAGCGCGTCTCCATGGTGACCAAGAGCACCTTCACGGAGCTGGTGGTGAGCCCCAGTGTGCGGCCGGACAAAGGCACTTACACCCTGACCCTGGAGAACGACACCAACTCCATCTCTGGAGAGATCGACGTCACAGTCATCGGTAAATTATATTTACACATACAGTCAGATATATTTCTATACAGACTCAATGGCAGCTTGAGTACCTTATTCATTTATTTATTGCAGAAATATAAAAATATATCATGTCATTATTGTGTGGTGTTTTCCCCTTAAAATAAGTATTATATTTGGAATAGTATAAAAGTGTAAACATTCTTTGTGACCCTCCAGCTTCTCCGAGCGCCCCTAAGGACTTCAAGGTTGCCGAGGTAACCCGGCAGCACGTCCACCTGGCATGGGAGGCCCCAGAGCACGATGGAGGAAGCCCTCTGACCGGATACCAGATAGAGAAACGGGACGTGTCCCGCAAGACCTGGGTCAAGGTACGCAGTCCCTAACACCCTGTCCCTCCAGGAAACACCAACGAACCATGTTACCATGTGCATTAATCAGACCAAACACTAGAGGGCGCTAGTATGTGAATGCCCACCAAGATGGACATTTCAAGCATTGCTAACATTTCTAACCTGTCTGGACCATATAACATGTGCAGCTTACATTTTTGGTAAATTCAAAAAGCATGAATTAATCAAAATCAATATTTAATTGATAATTGATAATCAATATTTATTAGGTTTCACAGTCAATACAGTCTAAGCTGTCTGTAGTAAAATGTGCGTGTGTGTGTGTGTGTGTGTGTGTGTGTGTGTGTGTGTGTGTGTGTGTGTGTGTGTTTGTTTGTTTGTTTGTTCCTCTCTCAGGTGGTGACAGGCATTCAGGACCAGGAGTACACCGTGACAGACGTCATGGAAGGTAAAGAGTACCTGTTCAGAGTGACAGCCTGCAACAAGTGTGGCCCAGGAGAGCCCGCCTACATCGACGAGCCAGTCAACGTCTCCTCTCCAGCCAGTGAGTTAATTTAAACATATAGGGATAGTTTACCGCACAGAGATTAAGCCTAGTCCTAAACTTACTTAATAATATAGAATATAAGATATTATAATATAACACATATAATATGTATCACCTTTCACCCTTACTAGTGTCTGACTCCCTCCCAAGTCTTTAATATACTATAACATGCATTAGAGCTGTTGTAACTGCTGTTACTGTGCCCTCCCTGACCCCCAAAGCCTTTAATATACTATAACATACATTAGAGCTGTTGTAAATGCTGTTACTGTGACCTCCCTGACCCCCAAAGCCTTTAATATACTATAACATACATTAGAGCTGTTGTAAATGCTGTTACTGTGACCTCCCTGACCCCCAAAGCCTTTAATATACTATAACATACATTAGAGCTGTTGTAACTGCTGTTACTGTGACCTCCCTGACCCCCAAAGCCTTTAATATACTATAACATACATTAAAACTGTTGTAACTGCTGTTACTGTGACCTTCTCCAGCCATCCCCGACCCTCCAGAGAACCTGAGATGGAGAGACAAGTCGGCCCACGGTATCTTCCTGACCTGGGAGCCACCCAAGTACGACGGCGGCACTGGCATCAGGGGCTACAACATCGACCGCTGCCAGCGAGGCACAGACAAGTGGGAGCCCTGTGGGGACCAGGTCCCTGAGCTCAAGTACGTCCACCTTTACACACACATACACACACACACACACTACGCTACCCTAACCCTAGCCCTGTGGGGACCAGGTCCCTGAGCTCAAGTACGTCCACCTTTACACATACACATACACACACACACACACTACGCTACCCTAACCCTAGCCCTGTGGGGACCAGGTCCCTGAGCTCAAGTACGTCCACCTTTACACACACATACACACACACACACACACTACGCTACCCTAACCCTAGCCCTGGGGGACCAGGTCCCTGAGCTCAAGTACGTCCACCTTTACACACACATACACACACACACACACTACGCTACCCTAACCCTAGCCCTGTGGGGACCAGGTCCCTGAGCTCAAGTACGTCCACCTTTACACACACACACACACACACACACACACACACACTACACTACCCTAACCCTAGCCCTGTGGAGACCAGGTCCCTGAGCTCAAGTACGTCCACCTTTACACACACACACACACACACACACACATACACACTACACTACACTAACCCTTGGGAGAGCAGGTCCTTTACGTAATGGTCTTGAGACACATAAATCAATGATTATAGCACTGTAATACAAACAAGGGCATCTAATTTAAAAGCTAGCTGTCAGTCCCCAGAGATACCAAATGAAAGGTACTGACTCCTCCTTCAGTCTCTCCAGGTTCCAGGTGACAGGTCTGATTGTCACATGCTAATGTATACTCTTTGGTGTTGTTTGGTTCCAGGTTCCAGGTAACAGGTCTGACTGAGGGCCAGTGGTATGCTTACCGTGTCAGAGCTCTCAACAGACTGGGAGCCAGCAAACCCTGCAAGGCCACTGATGAGATTCTGGCTGTGGACCCCAAAGGTAAACAATGTCTTCATTTACAGTGTCATATTTAATAAAGCATGTTCACGTTTAGTATTTTAAATAACTTACAAGTGAATGCACCCTACCTCCAATTATTAAAAAGTATATAAATATCGTAAAATACAGTTACTTCATAATAGTTATTCCACACCCTTCAGTAGCAAGTCTGAGTTGTTCTTCTCCATTTTGGGTTGGACCTTGCCGTGTTGACCCTCTCCTTTGACTTCACAGAGGCTCCAGATATCCAGCTGGATGCCAAGCTGCTGGCTGGCCTTACCGTCAAGGCCGGAGCCAAGATTGAGCTGCCGGCCGAGATCACGGGCAAACCGGAGCCCAAAGTCAAGTGGTCCAAGGCCGAGACGGTGCTGAAGGCCAGCGACACACTGACCATCGACACCAAGCCTGGACACTCCACCGTCACCATCGCCAAGACCGTTAGAGACGACACCGCCACCTACATCATCGAGGCTTACAACAGCTGTGGACGCGCCACGGCAACCGTGGATGTCAACATCCTCGGTAATTAACTTACTGTCTGTTTGATTTGAAATTAACTTTAGTACGCATAATAATTCATATTACAATAAATCTGTTTAAATATTGTCATACACTGTAACAAGGGTCAAACACAGTTGTACTATTAGAGTTAAGACTATAGACCACTTACCAACATCCCATAATTAAGGTAACATCTGTGTTTCCTCCTCTCAGATAAGCCTGGTCCTCCAGCCGCCTTCGACATCTCTGAGATCACCAACGAGACCTGCCTCCTGGCCTGGAACCCTCCCAGAGACGATGGAGGGTCAAAGGTCACCAACTACATCGTGGAGCGCCGTGCCACGGACAGCGAGATCTGGCACAAGCTTTCCTCCACCATAAAGCAGACAACCTACAAGGCCGTGGGCCTGGTGCGCTTCAAGGAGTACATCTTCAGGGTGTTTGCTGAGAACCAGTTTGGAGTGGGCATCGCTGCAGAGCACCACCCCATCATCGCCAGATATCCCTTCGGTAAGTCAAAGGCCTATCATGTTCTCCAGTAAGACTTTCAATAGCATCACAATGTTCTGTGTGGGCAAAGGCGTTTAAACAACATGAAAGCAGTTAGGAAGGGTTTTGAGGGAAGCGTTGATTGGTTTGAAGGTTCCACCGTGACTAGACCGTTCTAACCAATCCCTTGTCCTTCAGACACACCCGGAGCCCCGTACAAACTGGAGCCCTCGGACGTTGCCAAGGACTCTGTGACTCTGTCCTGGTACGAGCCGGATGAGGACGGTGGCAGCCCCATCACAGGCTACTGGGTAGAGAGATATGAACCAGACCATGACAAGTGGATCAGATGCAACAAGCTGCCCATTAAGGACACCACCTTCAGGTACGACCCGGTACTACAACTACAGCTGTAGAGGACGGGATAACACAGATACCATACTGTTTACACACATACACACACACACATAACACAGATATCATACTGTTTACACACACACACACACACACACACACACACACACACACACATATAACACAGATATCATACTGTTTACACACACATACATATAACACAGATATCATACTGTTTACACACACACACACATATAACACAGATATCATACTGTTTACACACACACACACACACACACACACATATATAACACAATTATCATACTGTCTATACACACACACATATAACACAGATATCATACTGTTTATACAGGTGTGACTGTGACAGAAAGTGTTTTATTGTGATTTGTGTGTGTGTCCTTGCAGAGTAAAGGGCCTTCCTACCAGGAAGAAGTATAAGTTCCGTGTGTTGGCTGAGAACCTGGCTGGAGCAGGCAAACCCAGCAAAGAGACAGACATGATCCTCATTAAAGACCCCATCGGTAACATCAACACATCACTCTCATCAAATGACTCTTAAATATATATATATATAAGTGTACAGTATGCATATACATTTCCATCCCTGTTACAATGGCTAAAGGATTCCCCCTCTGTCTTTTCACAAATGTTTCCATATAGTAATATTGAGCAGTTTTAGAAGTTTTAAAAACAGTTGTATTTTGTTATCTAAATATATCTACACATTAGAAGCTACCAAGTGCTAGTACCACCTTTAACACTATCTTCTGTGTGTGTGTGTGTGTGTGTGTGTGTGTGTGTGTGTGTGTGTGTGTGTGTGTGTGTGTGTGTGTGTGTGTGTGTGTGTGTGTATCAGATCCTCCCTGGCCTCCTGGTAAGCCGACAGTCAAAGACGTGGCCAAGACTTCCTGCTTCCTCATGTGGACCAAACCAGAACACGACGGCGGCGCTAAGATTGAGTCCTACATCATTGAGATGCTGAAGAGCGGCACCATGGACTGGATCCGTGTGGTGGATGGGGTCAACATCCTGGAGCACTTCCTGAAGGGGCTGATGGAGAAGCAGGAGTACTCCTTCCGGGTCAGAGCTGTCAATGTGGCAGGGGAGAGTGAACCCAGCGAGCCCAGTGACCCCGTGCTCTGCAAAGAGAGACTGAGTAAGTTACCCAGGGCTGACCAACACACACACACACACACACGCACACACACGCACACACACACACACACACACACACACACACACATACACACACTCACACAGACACACACACACACACACACACACACACACACACACACACACACATACACACACACACACACACACACACACACACACACATGCTTTGCAGAGTTACCTTCAATACACTAACTGTTAACGCACAGTGTAGAAAGAGTATTTAAGTAAAACATGAAAAAGAAAGTTAGTCCAAAAAGGCAGGCTAACATTTATTTAAGACTTAACGTTAATAAAAACATAATATTTCCTTATAATATATAGTATTCCTTGGTGTGGTTAAGGTTAGGGTGTTTTAGGGGCAAAGTTTAATGCTCTGTGTTCCTTGTCCCAGACCCCCCCACTCCCCCTCGCTGGCTCGAGGTGATCAGCATCACCAAGAACAGCGCTGAGCTGAAGTGGACCGCCCCCGAGAGAGATGGAGGCTCCCCCATCACCAACTACGTGGTGGAGAAGAGAGACGTGAGGCGGAAAGGCTGGCAGGCGGTGGACACCACCGTGAAGGAGCTGAAGTACACCGTGACTCCTCTCAATGAGGGCTCGCTCTACGTCTTCCGTGTCGCCGCTGAGAACGCCGTCGGACTCAGCAACTTCTGCGAGCTGGAGGACTCTGTTCTGGCTAAAGATACTTTCAGTAAGCGTACAACCTTCACTCTGTTCTGGCTAAAGATACTTTCAGTAAGCGTACAACCTTCACTCTGTTCTGGCTAAAGATACTTTCAGTAAGCGTACAACCTTCACTCTGTTCTGGCTAAAGATACTTTCAGTAAGCGTACAACCTTCACTCTGTTCTGGCTAAAGATACTTTCAGTAAGCGTACAACCTTCACTCTGTTCTGGCTAAAGATACTTTCAGTAAGCGTACAACCTTCACTCTGTTCTGGCTAAAGATACTTTCAGTAAGCGTACAACCTTCACTCTGTTCTGGCTAAAGATACTTTCAGTAAGCGTACAACCTTCACTCTGTTCTGGCTAAAGATACTTTCAGTAAGCGTACAACCTTCACTCTGTTCTGGCTAAAGATACTTTCAGTAAGCGTACAACCTTCACTCTGTTCTGGCTAAAGATACTTTCAGTAAGCGTAGAACCTTTACTCTGTTCTGGCTAAAGATACTTTCAGTAAGCGTACAACCTTCACTCTGTTCTGGCTAAAGATACTTTCAGTAAGCGTAGAACCTTTACTCTGTTCTGGTTAGAGATACTTTCAGTAAGCGTAGAACCTTTACTCTGTTCTGGTTAGAGATACTTTCAGTAAGCGTACAACCTTCACTCTGTTCTGGCTAAAGATACTTTCAGTAAGCTTACAACCTTTAGGGACTCCTCTCATTACAGTTACAGGATCCGTTTGGTTTCACGATTCATAGCTTTGATTCATTGATTCAGTAGGACTAATGTTGATTCATAGCTTTGATTCATTGATTCAGTAGGACTAATATTGATTCATAGCTTTGATTCATTGATTCAGTAGGACTAATGTTGATTCATAGCTTTGATTCATTGATTCAGTAGGACTAATATTGATTCATAGCTTTGATTCATTGATTCAGTAGGACTAATGTTGATTCATAGCTTTGATTCATTGATTCAGTAGGACTAATATTGATTCATAGCTTTGATTCATTGATTCAGTAGGACTAATGTTGATTCATAGCTTTGGTTCATTGATTCAGTAGGACTAATGTTGATTCATAGCTTTGATTCATTGATTCAGTAGGACTAATATTGATTCATAGCTTTGATTCATTGATTCAGTAGGACTAATGTTGATTCATAGCTTTGATTCATTGATTCAGTAGGACTAATATTGATTCATAGCTTTGATTCATTGATTCAGTAGGACTAATGTTGATTCATAGCTTTGGTTCATTGATTCAGTAGGACTAATGTTGATTCATAGCTTTGATTCATTGATTCAGTAGGACTAATGTTGATTCATAGCTTTGATTCATTGATTCAGTAGGACTAATGTTGATTCATAGCTTTGATTCATTGATTCAGTAGGACTAAGTGTTTGTGTGTTCTCTCGTCCAGCCACACCCGGACCTCCTTATAACCTGGCGGTTCTGAGTGTGTCCAAGAGGCACGTGGACCTGCAGTGGGATGCCCCGCAGAACGACGGAGGCAGACCCATCCTCAGGTCAGACCTCTACCACAGCATACACTATCTACTAACCCTAACCCATCCTCAGGTCAGACCTCTACCACAGCATACACTATCTACTAACCCTAACCCATCCTCAGGTCAGACCTCTACCACAGCATACACTATCTACTAACCCTAACCCATCCTCAGGTCAGACCTCTACCACAGCATACACTATCTACTAACCCTAACCCATCCTCAGGTCAGACCTCTACCACAGCATACACTATCTACTAACCCTAACCCTAACCCATCCTCAGGACAGACCTCTACCACAGCATACACTATCTACTAACCCTAACCCTAACCCATCCTCAGGACAGACCTCTACCACAGCATACACTGTCTACTAACCCTAACCCATCCTCAGGACAGACCTCTACAGCATACACTATCTACTAACCCTAACCCTAACCCATCCTCAGGACAGACCTCTACCACAGCATACACTGTCTACTAACCCTAACCCTAACCCATCCTCAGGACAGACCTCTACCACAGCATACACTATCTACTAACCCTAACCCATCCTCAGGACAGACCTCTACCACAGCATACACCATCTACTAACCCAAACCCTAACCCTAACCCATACTCAGGTCAGTCCTCCACACTATACACCATCTACTAACCCTAACCCTAACCTATACTCTGGTCAGCCCTCTTATTTACTTTTTTATCATAACAGACTTGACCTTTGTATAACCAGAACTTGAATTGCAAGTGCTCCTATTTGTCAATTGTATTAATTACATTTCCCCAACTACAGTACATATCTATTGAAACTTTTGTAAATCTACGTGTATTATTATTTGTAACTCCGTCAGGTATGCCATAGAGAAGAAGGAGAAGCTGGGCACACGCTGGGTGAAGTGTGGCAAGACCTCCGGCACCGACTGTAAATACAGAGTGACAGACGTCATAGAGGGCACCGAGGTTCAGTTCATGGTCCGTGCTGAGAACGAGGCCGGTTTGGGACACCCGAGTGAACCCACTGAGATCCTGACCATTGAAGACCCCACAGGTGGGTGTGCACACTAACAGTTAGTTGTCTTTTGATGTTGTGACATTTTAAATTGGCATTGTTTCAGTGTTTTCAGCATTAGGTCCTGATGTTGAGTGTTTCCATCTCCTCTAAAGGTGTTCCCTCTCCACCTATCGAGCTGCGTATTACCGGTGCCAGCCGGGACTTCATCAGCATCTCATGGAAGCCCCCGGAGAGGACAGGTGGCAGCCCCATCAACGGTTACCACATCGAGATGTGTGAGGCAGGCACGGAAAAATGGATGAGGGTCAACTCTCGCGCCATCAAAGAACTGAAGTTCAAGGTGGAGGAGAGTATCGTCCCAGAAAAGGAATATGTGCTGAGAGTCCGGGCAATCAACTCTGTGGGCATCAGCGAACCGTCTGACATATCAGACAACGTCTTTGCCAAGGACTCCGACTGTAAGTACAACTCTTCTTCTTTAGAGTTCAGGATTTGAATGTAGCCATGTCAATGTGCATGTTTATGGTGGAAATTCATTTCATAGTCTTGACTTCACCTCTAGGCCATTATTGCAAATTGCTTGTGTACTTTGACATGTGTGAGAGGTCAACAACACTAGATGTATTTAGTGCCCTATGGTCTTAGAATGCTGACTGCACATTTTATGTCATGTTTGTCCTTTGAGTAATGGTATATCCCAACAATTAGTCTTTAAAGATGATGTGGTAAACGTAGCCAGCTCCTCAAACAGGCAATGTGTTACGTATGGATAGGCATACTGATGGAACACTATTTAATATGTTTAATGATTGTAGTTCAGGAGTTTATTTGCCATGTGCAACAAGTACCCGGACATTGGAATTCTTACTCCCACTCTTCCCACAAGCATACAATAAGCCCTATATGATTAAAATAAACAATTTACTGAACATAAAAATAAGACGACTGTAAGTTAAAGAGACTAATGAATGTAAGTTAAAGAGACTAATGAATGTAAGTTAAAGAGACTAATGAATGTAAGTTAAAGAGACTAATTAATGTAAGTTAAAGAGACTAATGAATGTAAGTTAAAGAGACTAATGAATGTAAGTTAAAGAGACTAATTAATGTAAGTTAAAGAGACTAATTAATGTAAGTTAAAGAGACTAATGAATGTAAGTTAAAGAGACTAATGAATGTAAGTTAAAGAGACTAATTAATGTAAGTTAAAGAGACTAATGAATGTAAGTTAAAGAGATGACTGTAAGTTAAAGAGACTAATTAATGTAAGTTAAAGAGATGACTGTAAGTTAAAGAGATGACTGTAAGTTAAAGAGATGACTGTAAGTTAAAGAGACTAATGAATGTAAGGTAAAGAGACTAATGAATGTAAGGTAAAGAGACTAATGAATGTAAGTTAAAGAGATGACTGTAAGTTAAAGAGACTAATGAATGTAAGTTAAAGAGACTAATTAATGTAAGTTAAAGAGACTAATGAATGTAAGTTAAAGAGACTAATGAATGTAAGTTAAAGAGATGACTGTAAGTTAAAGAGATGACTGTAAGTTAAAGAGACTAATGAATGTAAGTTAAAGAGATGACTGTAAGTTAAAGAGATGACTGTAAGTTAAAGAGACTAATGAATGTAAGTTAAAGAGACTAATGAATGTAAGTTAAAGAGACTAATTAATGTAAGTTAAAGAGACTAATGACTGTAAGTTAAAGAGACTAATGAATGTAAGTTAAAGAGACTAATTAATGTAAGTTAAAGAGACTAATGAATGTAAGTTAAAGAGATGACTGTAAGGTAATAATAGATCACTGCTTTGCAGGCAACCCCACCCTGGAGTTCCAGACTCTGGACCTGGTTGTGGTGGAGGGGGAGAAGATGCACCTTCCAGTTCCCTTCAGAGCCGTTCCTTCTCCCAGGATCACCTGGCACAAGGATGGCAAGGAGCTGAAGGAGGAGGAGAGGCTTTTCTTCAGGAAGGAGTACACCTCCTGCCACCTGGAGGTGCCCAGCTGTGTGCACGCTGATGCAGGACAGTACAAAGTCACCCTGGAAAACAAGCTAGGGTCAGCCAGCGCCGCTATCAACGTCAAAGTCATCGGTAGGTTTTCACCATTTCATCAATATCAAAGTGTATGGTAGGTTTTCACCATATTAGCAATATTAAAGTGTTTTGTATGTTTTACTTTTTGCCAATGTGTTAATGTTTGGATAAAAGGTAAAATTCCAGTGCTATTTTTTAAACTCCTAATCCCATGTATACATTATTCTGTGCTCATGTGGAAAATGTGACTAACTATTATCGCTGTGTCATTATAGCACAGCCCCTGAATGTGTAATTCCATACTTTCTGCCCTCTGTTCCTCAGGTCTGCCTGGTCCATGTAAGGACATCCTGGCCAGTGAGATCACTAAGAGCTCCTGCAAGGTGACCTGGGACCCTCCCAACTACGACGGCGGCGCTCCCGTGCTCCATTACGTCCTGCAGCGCCGTGAGGCTGGCAGGAGAACCTACGTCAACATGATGTCAGGAGAGAACAAGGTCAGCTGGCCCGTCAAGGACCTCATCCCCAACGGAGAGTACTACTTCCGGGTCAAGGCCGTCAATAAGATCGGAGGGGGAGAGTTCATCGAGCTCCGCAACCCTGTTATCGCTGAAGACCAGAAACGTGAGTCCGCCATTTTGTCTTTTCTGGTCGATGTTGATATTTAACAGACACACTTGTGGTAAAGAAAACAGTAGATATTTAACAGACACACTCATGGTAAATAAAACAGTAGATATTTAACAGACACACTCATGGTAAATAAAACAGTAGCAATGGTTCCATGTTTTACTCTGTCTTCAGATTATTCAAGAAGCCTCAGACTGCGCTGATGGCATTCTCTCTAAAGCACTATGTTGACTAAACTGAGTCTTAATCTGTGTTTGTGTTCCTGCAGACGCACCGGACCCACCCGTGGACGTGGAGACCCACAACCCCACCTCCAAGACGGTCACCCTGACCTGGAAGCCCCCCATGTATGACGGAGGCTGTAAGATCATGGGCTACGTCCTGGAGAAGCTGCAGAAGGGCGAGGAGAAGTGGGAGAGGTGTAACGACTTCCTGGTCCCAGTGCTGTCCTACACAGTGCGTAACCTAAGGGAAGGGAAGCACTACCAGTTCAGAGTGAAGGCTGAGAACGCTGCTGGGGTCAGCGACCCGTCCAGGAGCACGCCCTTTGTCAAGGCTTCAGACGCCGTCGGTGAGGAAACATTACAGTGATATTTGAACCTCAGTTTCATGTACTCAAAACATATTAATACTGTTCACCAAGTAGGTATTGTACATGTTTTTAAATATAGTAATCTATTGTAAGGGTCTGTAACATTATCCCTAACCAACCCCACTCCGCCCCTGGTTTAGGACTCGGTGTATTTGGATAACTTTGTAACCCGGATGTTCTGGTCGTATTCTCCTCAGAAATGCCCAAGGTGTTCCTCAGTGGCAGCCTGCAGTCCGGCCTGAGCATCAAGAGAGGCTGTGAGATCCGTCTGGACGCCAACATCTCCGGCGCCCCCTACCCACAAGTCACCTGGCTGTGGAACGACAAGATCATCAGACCTGAGGCGCTCCGCAAGAGACCCGAGAAACCCATTGTCAAGAAGAAGGTAGAGAAGACCGACGCTGAGAAACAGAAGGAGGCGGAGGAGGCAAAGAAAGAGGAAGGGAAGACAGAGGAAGGAGCTAAGAAGGAGGAAAAGAAGGAGGGAGAGAAGAAGGAGGAGGATAAGAAAGAGGGAGAGCAGAAGAAGGAGGAGAAGAAAGAGGGAGAGCAGAAGAAGGAGGAGAAGAAAGAGGAGCTTCCTACAGAGCCAGAGTATGAGGAGCCAGACTACCCCACTCTGAACGAGAGGCTGACCATCGACGATAAAACCAGGGGAGAGTCCTGCTGCATCGTCAGGGAGACCATCCGTGGCGACCACGGAGTGTACACCATCAAGGTGGAGAACGACCACGGCATCGCCTCGGCAACCTGCGAGGTCAACGTGCTTGGTGAGATTAGGCTCCAATAATCCACTTTATACTCTGCTCTGTTTGAGGCAATTCTATTACATCCTATTATTACCTAGTACTCTAGTAAATATATTATCTGCTATGTTTGTCAATTTTGTTATATTGTTAATGCCTACTACTCTACTCATTTTGATTATATTTTATTCTTTTTTTCAATTATATTTGATTACATTTATTCAATAAAATTATGTTTAGAATATATGTTCTTATATTTTTCTTTGTGTTTTGGCTTGTTTCAGCCTGATCGTTTTATTTCATGGCTGTTTTATTAATTAATCAATTAGTTTGTCAATTATTATTAAAGAACATATGTTCAAAGCTGGTTTTGTTCTCTGTCTCCAGACACACCTGGACCTGCAGTGAACTTCCGGTTCGAGGAGACTAGGAAGAACTCTGTGGTGTGTAAGTGGGACCCTCCTCTGGACGATGGTGGCAGTGAGATCCTCAACTATGTCCTGGAGAGGAAGGACAACTCCAAGCTGGAGATCGGCTGGACCCCAGTCACCACCACGCTGCGGGGCTGCCGGTACCTGGTCACCAAGCTCATCGAGAAGAAGGAATATATCTTCAGAGTGGTGGCTGAGAACAAGTTTGGCCCTGGACCAGCCTGCGTCTCCAAACCGCTCATTGCTAAGAATCCATTTGGTAAGGGCACTTGGTCCTGCTAACAGGCTGGCACCTTGTACAGTGTAACATGCAGTACAATGTCTTATAATATCTTTCAGATTAGTTCCGTAGGTAAACGTCTCCTCTGCTTTGAGGTCTTCTTGTGATGTTGTTTCTATTTGCTGGTTCTGGTTCGCTGACGCTCTGTTGTCTGTGCAGAAACCCCTGAGACTCCAGACAAGCCGGAGATTGAGGACATCACGGCCCACACCATGCTGGTGACCTGGGAGCCCCCAGAGGACAACGGCAGCCCCATCCTGGGCTACTGGGTGGAGAGGAGGGAGATCAACAGCACCCACTGGACCAGAGTCAACAGGAACATCATTGAGGACACAGAGGTGGACGTTCAGGGCCTGGTGGAGGGACTCACCTACATCTTCAGAGTGTGTGCAGAGAACCAAGCCGGCCCGGGGAAGTTCAGCATCCCCTCAGACCCCAAAACAGCACAGGACCCCATCTGTAAGTATACTAACTGAACATTATGCAATAGAATAATAATTGTATTTATAAAACACCTTTTCGAAGTAAATGCTACAAGGTGCTGTAGATGTAAAAAACTATAGAAATAAAAAGTGAAAAAATATGTATAAAAAAAAATCACCAACTAACAATAAAGTATACTACAGATCAATTCATAGAACATGAAACACATTTATGTATTCAGCATCACTACCACTGAAGCTGCGATACACTGTCTCTGTGTATTAATAAAGGAGTTATGAGATGCAATGGTTCTCTGTCTCCTCCTCCCCAGTGCCAGCAGGACCACCGACCCCCAGAGTCCTGGACACCACAGAGTCCTCCATCGAGGTGGAATGGGACCCCCCAGTGTTCACCGGAGGTGGAGACATCCTGGGTTACCACGTAGACAAGGCCATGGCCGGCTCCAACGACTGGTCCCGCTCCACCGAGAGGCCCTGGAAGACACGCAACTTCACCGTGTATGGCGTCCGTGAGGGAGCTAAGTACATCGTCAGGGTGATCGCGGTGAACGCCGCCGGAGAGGGACAACCAGGGATCACCACGTCAGTGTTCGTCAAGAACCCCGCAGGTACGAGTCTGTCTACAGGGTTCATGTTTCTGCTCAATGGAGCATTAAGCTCATAGGATATATTATTCCGGTATGCTTTTAATCTTCATGTAATCATTGTTTTAATCTGGATACATTATTGCGGTATGCTTTTAATCTTCATGTAATCATTGTTTTAATCTGGATACATTATTGCGGTATGCTTTTAATCTTCATGTAATCATTGTTTTAATCTGGATATGTTAATTCGGTATGCTTTAATCTTCATGTAATCATTGTTTTAATCTGGATACATTATTGCGGTATGCTTTTAATCTTCATGTAATCATTGTTTTAATCTGGATACATTATTGCGGTATGCTTTTAATCTTCATGTAATCATTGTTTTAATCTGGATACATTATTGCGGTATGCTTTTAATCTTCATGTAATCATTGTTTTAATCTGGATACATTATTGCGGTATGCTTTTAATCTTCATGTAATCATTGTTTTAATCTGGATACATTATTGCGGTATGCTTTTAATCTTCATGTAATCATTGTTTTAATCTGGATACGTTATTGCGGTATGCTTTTAATCTTCATGTAATCATTGTTTTAATCTGGATATGTTATTGCGGTATGCTTTTAATCTTCATGTAATCATTGTTTTAATCTGGATATGTTATTGCGGTATGCTTTAATCTTCATGTAATCATTGTTTTAATCTGGATACATTATTGCGGTATGCTTTAATCTTCATGTAAACATTGTTTTAATCTGGATACATTATTGCGGTATGCTTTTAATCTTCATGTAAACAGAGATTCCGGTCATTGAGCTGGACCTGTCTGTGAAGAACGGCGTCACCATCCGAGCTGGCAACGAGCTCCGCATCCCTGCCATCGTGACTGGCAGACCCACGCCCGTCATCAACTGGCTGAAGGATGACAGTAAACCAGACAAGGAGCGTGTGGTGATGGAGGAGATCCCCAGGGAGGGCAGGAACACCGGCATGGACTGTATCCTCAGCATCAAGAACGTCCAGAGACCAGACTGTGGGAAGTACCTGATCAGTGCCTGCAACCCCAGCGGCACCAAGTCTGCCTGGACCAGGGTGGAGGTGATGGGTGAGCCACTCTCATCCTGTCTTCATTCCATTCAAAGAGGGATCACCAACGTGCAAGCATGGACACAGTGTTGCATTTAGGTCCAGTTTATTCAGCATGGTCATTGGTCTAACTCAAAGTAATATTCCCTCCCTTCAGACGTACCTGGACCAATCACAGACCTGAAACCAGTGGTGGTGACCCGGAAGATGATCTTCTTGAACTGGGACGACCCTGAAGACGATGGAGGAAGTGACCTGACGGGCTTCATCGTGGAGCGGCGGGACCTGAAGATGCACACATGGAGGCAGCCTGTGGAGACCATGGGCTCCAAGTGTGAGGTAGTGGGCATCATGGAGGGACAGGACTACATGTTCCGCGTCATGGCCAAGAACAAGTACGGGATTGGACCCCCAGTGGAGCTGGGGCCCATCAAGGCTGTGGACCCACAAGGTAACATACCCAGCCATAAGGATTCATGTTGTGGATGGCCCTCGAAAAGTATTTATTATCATACAGTACTACTTACTGAATATTTAAAGCAGCGTATAAGTTCCTGCTGTTGTGATGCTGTTGTTGTTGATGAGGTTGTTGTTGTTGTTGTTGTTGTTGTGTCCAGGTCCGCCGGGCGCCCCAGAGAAGTTCCACTACGACGAGCGGACCAAGTCGTCCGTCACTCTGACCTGGCGGCCCCCGCGTAACGATGGCGGCAGCCCCATCCTGGGCTACTTCCTGGAGAAGAAGAGGCAGGACGGCGCCGCCTTCGAGCCTGTCAACACTGAGATCTACCCCAAGCAGATCATGACCGTGGAGGGTCTGGATGAGCTGCACACCTATGAGTTCAGGATCAAGTGTTCCAACCTGATGGGCCTGAGTGACTACTCCCTGACTCTGGCTGTGACCATTCAGGATGACGAGGGTACTACTCTTCATCATCTCTAAACATAAGGGAATGCTCTGTACAGAGACTGTTACAGAGTATCATCTCTAAACATAAGGGAATGCTCTGTACAGAGACTTACATAGTATCATCTCTAAACATAAGGGAATGCACTGGACAGAGACTATTATAAAGTCTCATTCTACCAGAGGTTCACAAAATATAGAAATACTAATAAACAGAAACAGGAGTTCTATACAGGAGTATAGTTATATAATATATAGAGTCATGAAGAACATTAGCTGACCGGGTATATGTCACTTATTATGATATGATAATGTAGATACATGTATGTTAGTATAGAGATATGTGACCTGCTGTCTTCTCCCCAGTCTCTCCCACTGTGACCATGCTGAAGCAGTTCCATGGCGACCACATCACAGTGAAGAAGGGTGAACCCATTGTTATCCCTGCCATGGTAACAGGTCTGCCCATCCCAAAGATTGAGTGGACCAAGGACGAGGTCAGCCTCCATTTGGAGCTCCTGTGGTTCCTATGAATGTGTTGATTTAGCTAAATGCTAATGCTGTCTGCCTTTTTGGCTAGATCTCTGTAGCTAAGCTGGGTACGTTTGATTTCTCCTCCAGGTGCTCATTGCCGCAGAGCCAGAGAAGCCAGCGGAGCCAGAGAAACCAGCAGAGCCAGAGAAACCAGCAGAGCCAGAGAAGCCAGCTGACCCCTCTGCACCCCCTGTGGTGCCCCCCAGACCCATCCTACCCACGGGCCCAGGCCTGATCCTCTCCACAGAGGAGGTGGGCAGGATGAACGCCAAGACCTCCCTGTCCATTCCCTCTGCCAGCCGCAAGGACAAGGGCTGCTACATGGTGTCTGCCTCCAACAACATGGGCTCGGCCAGTCACTCCATCACCGTCATGGTGCTGGGTGGGTGCACTAGATTACTCAGAGTCATATACATCCATAGAGCTAGAGATATAAAGCTTTATTCTGTTCTGGGCATTTGCCTAAGATGTTAAATTACTCACTACCCCCCCCCCCCCCCCCCCCCCCCCCAGACCGCCCCACGCCCCCCAGGAACATCACCATCAGCAACCTGAAGGCGGAGTCCTGCATGCTGCGCTGGGACGCCCCTCTGGACGACGGCGGCAGTGAGCTGACCAATTACATCGTAGAGAGGAAGGACATCATCACGGAGGAGCCGGAGGAGCTGGAGGAGGGGCAGGAGGCCCCCAAGGAGCCTCAATGGGTGGAGGTCACCAACAGCATCATCGAGAAGAGATTCGCCGTCAGTGATTTATGGAACTTATTTATACCTATAAATATAATAGAATATAATACACACTTCATCTTCAACAAATGTAGTTTATTTAACCTGAACTTATTCATACAGTAATAGTTTCTTTGTTAAAGTTTTTCCATCTTAAATGGTAAAGTATCATTTTGTCATGGATGCATTTCAATCTCTAAACGTCCAGGTGTGGAACCTGGAGACCGGAGCCACCTACCAGTTCCGTGTGCGAGCGGAGAACCGCTACGGTAAGAGTGACCCATGCAGCACTGAGGACGTCCTGATCAAGGACCCCTTCGGCCTGCCCGGACCCCCAGAGAAACCTGCCGTGGCAGAATACTCCAGAACTTCCATGCTGGTCACCTGGACCCCGCCCCGTGACAACGGAGGCTCCCTCATCACAGGTAAGCACACCTGGGAGGCAAAACCTCCTTTAGGCTTTAGGGCTGCTTTCAAGCTTCATACTCAGTGTTAAATCATGAATTTCCCTCTAGGCCATTTTCCTGACATGCCATGTTGTTTTCGATCCCCTGGCTAACAGGCTACTGGCTGGAGAAGAGAGAGAAGGGCTCCTCCTACTGGGCCCGTGTCAACAAGACCCCCATCACTAAGCGTGGTGTAAAGGGCTGGGAGTTCCAGGTCACCCGCCTCATCGAAGGCACAGAGTACGAGTTCAGAGTGTCAGCCTGCAACGCCGCGGGCGTGGGTCCCCCCAGCTCACCCTCCGACTCCAGCTTTGCTGTGGACCCTCTGAGTGAGTAACCTCTGCCTCTGCTGTCACCCAGCGTCACAGGAACACAATGGAAACCACTGTGTTCTATGACTGTGGTATTACCATGGTAACCCTAACCCAGTGTTACAGGAACACAATGGAAACAACTGTGTTCTATGACTGTGGTATTACCATGGTAACCCTAACCCAGTGTTACAGGAACACAATGGAAACCACTGTGTTCTATGACTGTGGTATTACCATGGAAACCCTAACCCAGTGTTACAGGAACACAATGGAAACAACTGTGTTCTATGACTGTGGTATTACCATGGTAACCCTAACCCAGCGTCACAGGAACACAATAGAAACAGCTGTATCTTCTGCATGCTATATGTATATTATGTCTATGCCTTAGTGGATACAATATGAATATGAATGTATTCTTATCAATATTATTGCACTACATATATACAGTGTATTTATATATGAGTTAAACCAAGCTGATGGTCTGGTACCCTGCCCCCCCCCCCCCCCCCACAGTGCCCCCCTGCATGCCTGCGGCCCCCGAGGTGGCTGATAAGACCAAGCACAGCGTGACCCTGAAGTGGAAGCCTCCAGAGAAAGATGGAGGCTCTCCCGTCAAAGGTTACATCATCCAGATCCAGGATGAAGCCACCTCCACCTGGAGTCGGGTGAACGACTCTGAGTCGCTGCACCCCGACTGTGAGTTCACCGTGCCCAGCCTCAAGGAGCTCAAGATCTTCCGCTTCAGGATCATCGCCGTCAACGACATCGGAGAGTCCGACCCCAGCCCCAAGACGGCGGATGTTCTGGTGGAGGACATCCAGGGTGAGTCGTCCATGTTCTATCTGCTTATTCTAAGTTCCTCAAAGGTCATCAAAGGTTATGTGTAAACTATCTTCTTGGTCATCACTGTGTGTTCCTCCTTGTCTCTGACGTGTAGTGGAGCCTCATATCTTTGTGGACGTCAGTGCCCATGACCTGCTGTGTATCCGGGCTGGCATGCCAATCAGAATTCCCGCCATCATCAAGGGACGCCCTGTTCCCAAGGTGACCTGGGAGTTTGACGGCAAAGCCAAGAAACACAAGAAGAACAAACTGCATGTCCTGCCCGTCGATTCTGAGGTGAGACCACCAACACACACACCTGTAGTATAATCTAACTATGTCTGAGGTCAGACCACCAACACAAACACCTGTAGTATAATCAAATTATGTCTGAGGTGAGACCACCAACACAAACACCTGTAGTATAATCTAACTATGTCTGAGGTCAGACCACCAACACACACACCTGTAGTATAATCTAACTATGTCTGAGGTCAGACTAATACACTACCCTGTAGTATAATCTAACTATGTCTGAGGTCAGACTAATACACTACCCTGCAGTATAATCTAACTATGTCTGAGGTCAGACTAATACACTACCCTGTAGTATAATCTAACTATGTCTGAGGTCAGACTAATACACTACCCTGCAGTATAATCTAACTATGTCTGAGGTCAGACTAATACACTACCCTGCAATATAATCTAACTATGTCTCTGAGGTGAGACCAATACACTACCCTGCAGTATAATCTAACTATGTCTGAGGTCAGACTAATACACTACCCTGTAGTATAATCTAACTATGTCTGAGGTCAGACTAATACACTACCCTGCAGTATAATCTAACTATGTCTGAGGTCAGACTAATACACTACCCTGCAGTATAATCTAACTATGTCTGAGGTCAGACTAATACACTACCCTGCAGTATAATCTAACTATGTCTGAGGTCAGACTAATACACTACCCTGTAGTATAATCTAACTATGTCTGAGGTCAGACTAATACACTACCCTGCAGTATAATCTAACTATGTCTCTGAGGTGAGACACCACACCCCTGGTGTTTCTTTTGTTCTCTCAGACAATGTGTGGTAGTTGTTGTTGTTGTTGTTGTTCTGATTGTGGTTGTTTCCTGGTCAGCTGGAGGCCACAGACACCACCTCCACGATTACAGTGCCCGTGAGTCTGAGGAGCCACTCTGGACGCTACATCATCACAGCCAAGAACAAGGCTGGACAGAAGCATGTGACCGTGTTTGTCAACGTTCTGGGTACGTTACCCCCCCCACACACACACACACACACACACACACATACAGCCTCCTGGATGCTTAGGTCTGATAGGCTTAGTTCAGAAAAGGTTTCAAAGCGGACTGTACGTTTTCAGCTTATTGTTGTGAAAACATTTGGGGACGTTTTAGTCAGTAAATAGAGTGAATGTTGGAATACAAATGAACTCCTGAAAGAACGAATTCATTACGACTCAAATTAGTTGTTAGTTGATATTTCACCGTGTGTGTCATATAAACCTAATGTTGCCCCCTCCAGACGTGCCTGGGGCTCCCAGGGAGCTGAGGGTGACAGACATCACCAGGTCCACCATGAGACTGATCTGGAAGCTTCCAGAAAACGACGGTGGAGAGAGGATCAAGAGCTACTTCATAGAGAAGAAGAGTGTGACTGGAAAGGCCTGGACCAAGGTCAGTGGATTAATACATCAGCATCATTATTATTAAGTCAAGAAATACCTCATAGTAATGCTCAACTTACTCTAGAGATCCTCATTTTTTTAAACGAAAGTACGATGTTTATTTTATTATGTGTTTCTGTTTGCTAGCGTCTTCAGCTGGTGTAAATAAAGAGACAGCCAAAGAGATGGATAGCTTTGTTCCTTGTTAACCCTGTGCTCTCCCATGTGTGTTGTCCAGGTGAACGTAGCGTGTGCCAGCCAGGCCTTTGTGGTCCCTGACCTGCTGGAGGGACAGGACTACGTGTTCAGAGTGCGAGCTGAGAACAGACTGGGCTTCGGACCGTTCACAGAGACCGCAGAGCCTGCCAGAGCCAGAGACCCAATCTGTAAGTCAGAACCATTCATGTTGAGCGCGTGGAGTCTGACAGGGACATGTAGACATACTTGGCTTGTCATTTTGTAGATTACTGGTTATAATCCTGTTCAGTTATTCAATTAAATTGTGAGCATACTTGCGTGTACTTGTTATTTCAATCTAATACCCAGGAAAGGATCTGAATACTGAGTAAAGATAATGCTGCTATCGATAAATTCAACTTCAAAATGCAACAGTTGATCACAACGCAACCATTTCTTAGATATAGCTCCAAAACCCAAAACATTAACACATCCCCCCCCCCCCCATCCAGATCCCCCTGACCCTCCCACCAAGGTAGCGGTCAAACTGGTCACCAAGAACACCGTCACCTTGACCTGGGAGGCCCCCAAGAACAACGGCGGCTCCCCCATCAAGCACTACCTCATCGAGCGCCTGAGCTGGGACACCAGTGGCAAGGAGAAGGAGACCTGGAAACAGTGCAACAAGAGAGACGTGGAGGAGCTGACCTTCGTGGTGGAGGACCTGAAGGAGGGCGGCGAGTACGAGTTCAGGGTGAAGGCCGTCAACGAGGCGGGGCCTAGCAGGCCGTCGTTCACCGCCGGACCCCTCATCATCAAGGACCAGACATGTGAGTGAGACCACCTTCACATTCATCCTGCTGTTCATCTTACCACCAGCTTTGCTCCGCCATGGAAAGGCTGATTACTGGATTGAACATGTTTCAGAATTACACCTATGAGTTTTCACCGTTTGCATTCGTAGCTGTGTTTTCTCTCTGCTAACACTCTTCCACCCCCCCCCCCTCCCTCCCTCACTCCTTCACCCCCCCCTCCCCCTCCCTCACTCCTTCCCCCCCCCCTCCCTCACTCCTTCACCCCCCCCCCCTCCCCCTCCCTCACTCCTTCACCCCCCCCCCCCACCTCCCTCACTCCTTCACCCCCCCTCCCCCTCCCTCATTCCCTCCCCTAGGCGCTCCAACCATCGAGCTGCGTGACGCCATGGATGGAGAGGAGACCTTGGACGTCCACATCGTGGCAAAGGTCAAAGGTTGTCCCTTCCCCAGCCTGTCGTGGCAGAGGGCGACCGTGGATAAGCCTGAGGTCAAGACAGCGGTGCAGTATGACCAGCACATCAACAAGCTGGTGGCCTTTGAGAAGTGCACCCTGCTGATCCAGCAGTCCAAGAGGGATGACACTGCCCTTTACACCCTGACCGCCACCAACAGTCTGGGCACCGTCACCAAAGACATCGTGCTCACCGTCAGGGGTGAGGACCACAGCCATGTCACACTTATTTAACCAATAGCAGAGCTATGTCACACTTATTTAACCAATAGCAGAGCTATGTCACACTTATTTAACCAATAGCAGAGCTATGTCACACTTATTTAACCAATAGCAGAGCCATGTCACACTTATTTAACCAATAGCAGAGCTATGTCACACTTATTTAACCAATAGCAGAGCTATGTCACACTTATTTAACCAATAGCAGAGCTATGTCACACTTATTTAACCAATTGCAGAGCTATGTCACACTTATTTAACCAATAGCAGAGCTATGTCACACTTATTTAACCAATAGCAGAGCTATGTCACACTTATTTAACCAATAGCAGAGCTATGTCACACTTATTTAACCAATAGCAGAGCTATGTCACACTTATTTAACCAATAGCAGAGCCATGTCACACTTATTTAACCAATAGCAGAGCTATGTCACATTTATTTAACCAATAGGAATTCTTATAAAAAGCACATTTAACTGCTGGTTAATGGATATATAGCTCTTAGAACACTGATAGGCAAACAACAAACCAAATCAGAACTCCTTTTTTTAAGCTTTTTTTATAACCAATATTTGGACATATATATATATATATATATATATATATATATATAGCTGTGATCATGTATAACCAATCAATTTGTAATCTCAGGATTCTTTTCACTGAGCTTGTAGCTAATCAGTTCTCTTCTTGTCCTATCAGGTCGCCCCGGGCCACCTGTGGCACCAATGAAATTCACCGAGGTGTTTGCTGAGAGGATCGGGCTGTCGTGGAACCCGCCCAGAGACGATGGTGGCTCCAAGATCACCAACTACGTGGTAGAGAAACGCGAGGAGAACCGCAAGTCCTGGGTCCACGTGTCCAACGACCCTAAGGAGTGTTCCTACGTGGTACAGAGGCTGACGGAGAACCATGAGTATGAGTTCAGAGTCATGGCCCAGAACAAATACGGAGTGGGACCACCTCTCTGCAGCGAGCCAGAGAAGGCCCGGAACCTCTTCAGTAAGATCACTGGCACTGATATTAGCACTGATAATATTATTATTATTATTATGTTGATAGCATATATAGATATTTATCAGCTACATCTGCTCCAGTCAGGAACCTCTTCAGTAAGATCACTGGCACCGTATATAGATATATAGATATACACAGTAAAGCTACAGTAAAGATATAAAACAGACTGGTTTAATATATATATACCACATGTCTATGTTTAATATGTATTTATATATGGACTGTGTTGTTTCCCCCACAGCGGTTCCAGGCCAGGTGGAGAAACCTACAGTGGAGGACGTGACCCTGCAGTCCATGCTGGTGATCTGGGATGAGCCCGAGTCCGACGGCGGCTCCTCCATCACCGGCTACTGGCTGGAGAAGAAGGAGACCACAGCCAAGCGCTGGACCCGCGTCAACCGCGACCCCATCAGGGCCATGATGGGCGTGGAGTGGGAGGTTACAGGGCTGCTGGAAGGAGCCATCTACCAGTTCAGGGTCATCGCTATGAACGCTGCTGGCTGTGGGCTGCCCAGTGTGCCCTCTGACCCCGTCCTCTGCAGAGACCCCATTGGTTGGTTTGCTTGTTTGTTTGTTAGTTGGTATGTTTGTTTGTTTGTTTACTTTACTGTTGGCAGGGGCAGACTCCATCATGCACATTGAGGGAATATTTATTTAATCACAGAATGCTGGAGTTCTATTGCTGGAATATTGTATCTTTCATGTCCTAAACTCTCCTCGTTCTCTCTGTGTAGTTCCCCCCGGCCCCCCCACCCCCAAGGTGACGGACTGGACCAAGTCCACCGTGGACCTGGAGTGGATCCCTCCTCTGATCGACGGAGGATCTAAGATCACTGGCTATCTGGTGGAGTACAAAGAGCTGACAGAAGAAGACCGAGAGAAGGAGAAGGAGCTGCTGCAGAAGAAGAAGGTGGAGTTTCTGTTCACAGCCGATGAAGACGAAGAAAAGAAGGACGAGGAAGTCGTAGTGGAAGAAGAAGAATGGGAAAAAGTAAATACAGAAAACAGAACGAAACTTACATTCCTTTGCAGGGTCAAGACGAGATTTCCTCAAACAAACTGTTTTGAAACACACACACTTTCAAAGATAACTTAAATGCCTCAAACACAAAATGCCTCCCAAACACAGACCTACAGTATAGATGACAGATGAGTCGTTGCTTTTTATCTGCTTGATTCCTCAGATAGTCGTCATGTATGTGGTAACGCTATGCCCTGTTCCCCCCACCAGGCTAAGGACAAAGAGATCAGAGGCACCAAGTTTGTGGTTGCTGGACTGAAGGAGAATGGATTCTACCGTTTCAGAGTCAAAGCCACCAATGCAGCCGGAGTTGGCCCTGCTGGCTTTGTCTCAGAGATCATCGAGGTCAAAGACAGAACAAGTAAGATAAAGCTCAAAAATACAATTGTGTGTTAGCATGACTTATTACTCACCTTCCAGACGGCAGGTGAATACTCACTTGATAAGTATATGTACGACTTCAGTTTGAAATGAAAGATGTTGTTTTAGAGATGGTCAATGAAGAGAAATCATGCACCACGCTGAGAGCCTGATGTATAATCCTACTGTAATGTCTGAGACCTTGGTACATCCAATTCAAAATACAGGAGACCTTTCTTTCCTTGGTAGCATGACCTAACATCCCGTCAAAGCTAATTTTCCACCAGCGTATGATATATAATTATATATTATATTACTATTATATACAATTTGACCTTCTACAAGGATTCTTAGTTCATTTAGATTTGGAAAAGGACATAGCTGAACCTTTCTGTAACTTCCTGTTGTTTGTTCTCTGTAGTTGCCCCTGAGGTGGACCTGGACGCCTGCGTCAAGGAGAAGATGGTGGTCCACGCCGGCGCCACCATCCGCATCATCGCCTACGTGTCAGGCAAGCCCGCCCCCGAGATCACCTGGATCCGTGACGACGCCCCGCTGCCCAAAGAGGCCGTGGTGGAGACCACCTCCATCAGCTCCTCGCTGGTCATCAAAGACTGCCGCCGCCATCACCAGGGCATGTACACCCTCAGCGCCAAGAACGAGGGAGGAGAGAGGAAGAAGAACGTCATCATCGAAGTCCTGGGTGAGTCAGACCCCCTCAGCAGCCTCCACTAGAGTAGAACTGATCCTCATAGAGGTCCTGGGTGAGTCAGACCCCCTCAGCAGCCTCCACTAGAGTAGAACTGATCCTCATAGAGGTCCTGGGTGAGTCAGACCCCCTCAGCAGCCTCCACTAGAGTAGAACTGATCCTCATAGAGGTCCTGGGTGAGTCAGACCCCCTCAGCAGCCTCCACTAGAGTAGAACTGATCCTCATAGAGGTCCTGGGTGAGTCAGACCCCCTCAGCAGCCTCCACTAGAGTAGAACTGATCCTCATAGAGGTCCTGGGTGAGTCAGACCCCCTCAGCAGCCTCCACTAGAGTAGAACTGATCCTCATAGAGGTCCTGGGTGAGTCAGACCCCCTCAGCAGCCTCCACTAGAGTAGAACTGATCCTCATAGAGGTCCTGGGTGAGTCAGACCCCCTCAGCAGCCTCCACTAGAGTAGAACTGATCCTCATAGAGGTCCTGGGTGAGTCAGACCCCCTCAGCAGCCTCCACTAGAGTAGAACTGATCCTCATAGAGGTCCTGGGTGAGTCAGACCCCCTCAGCAGCCTCCACTAGAGTAGAACTGATCCTCATAGAGGTCCTGGGTGAGTCAGACCCCCTCAGCAGCCTCCACTAGAGTAGAACTGATCCTCATAGAGGTCCTGGGTGAGTCAGACCCCCTCAGCAGCCTCCACTAGAGTAGAACTGATCCTCATAGAGGTCCTGGGTGAGTCAGACCCCCTCAGCAGCCTCCACTAGAGTAGAACTGATCCTCATAGAGGTCCTGGGTGAGTCAGACCCCCTCAGCAGCCTCCACTAGAGTAGAACTGATCCTCATAGAGGTCCTGGGTGAGTCAGACCCCCTCAGCAGCCTCCACTAGAGTAGAACTGATCATCATAGAGGTCCTGGGTGAGTCAGACCCCCTCAGCAGCCTCCACTAGAGTAGAACTGATCCTCATAGAGGTCCTGGGTGAGTCAGACCCCCTCAGCAGCCTCCACTAGAGTAGAACTGATCCTCATAGAGGTCCTGGGTGAGTCAGACCCCCTCAGCAGCCTCCACTAGAGTAGAACTGATCCTCATAGAGGTCCTGGGTGAGTCAGACCCCCTCAGCAGCCTCCACTAGAGTAGAACTGATCCTCATAGAGGTCCTGGGTGAGTCAGACCCCCTCAGCAGCCTCCACTAGAGTAGAACTGATCATCATAGAAGTCCTGGGTGAGTCAGACCCCCTCAGCAGCCTCCACTAGAGTAGAACTGATCCTCATAGAGCATCCACAATAGTAGTTAGGATAAATGCATTCAGATTGTCAACTTAATGCCATAGAAATATTCAGGATAGGCTAAGGTCTCGTTTAAATATAAATTAATCTGCCGGCCCTTTCAATAATACATTTTTCTAGTTAGATAGTTGTATTTCTAAAGGGTGTGCCATTACTTTTCACATTGATAAGAATTGTGTAATGTTGGTGTTTGTGTCCTGCAGACGTCCCAGGGCCAGTGGGTCAGCCTTTCGCTGGAGAGAACCTGACCCAGGACACGTGTAAGCTGACCTGGTCCTCCCCTGAGGACGATGGTGGCTCTGCCATCACCAACTACATCATAGAGAAGAGGGAGTCGGACCGCATGGGCTGGACCTCTGTGTCCTACACCGTGACCCGACACAATGCTGTGGTCCAGGGTCTGCTGGACGGCAAGGGCTACTTCTTCAGGATCGCAGCAGAGAACATCATTGGCATGGGACCCTTCATTGAGACTGACAAGATGGTGCTCATCAAGGACCCCATCTGTGAGTGCAATCAAACCAAATCAAAACGGGAAGAAACATTACGATCAACTTTAGCAAAGGACATTTCCTGTGTAGTTTTTACTAATCTTGTATAAGAATCATTTCATTAGAAGAATAGGATGGAAATGTGTTCATGCTCCAGGATACCATTTTAGTATTTTTTGGTCAACGTAAATAGTGCCTATTTTAAGATGAAATCTGTCTTTTCTCTGAGTTGTGTTTCTGAACGTTGTCGCCTCTCTCTCTCTCTCCCAGCCGTGCCCGAGCGTCCTGAAGACCTGATCGTCACCGCCATCAACAAAGACTCCATCAGCGTTGCCTGGCGACCACCAAAGTATGACGGTGGTTCTGAGGTGACAGGTTACGTCATGGAGGCCCGTCTGATCGGAAAGGACACCTTTGTCCGCGTGGGCGGGGCCGACGACAAGCTGATAGACAGGAAGTTCACCTACGCTGGCCTGAAGGAGGGCTCCTCCCACGAGTTCCGTGTCAGCGCGGTAAACGTGGCGGGACAGGGCAAGGCCTCCTTCTGCACCAAACCCATCCAATGCAAGGAGGAACTAGGTATGATAAAAGATATGAATAATAGGAATAAAACATGTTATGAACTAACCCCATCCAATGCAAGGAGGAACTAGGTATGATAAAAGATATTAATAATAGGAATAAACCATGTTATGAACTAACCCCATCCAATGCAAGGAGGAACTAGGTATGATAAAAGATATTAATAATAGGAATAAAACATGTTATGAACTAACCCCATCCAATGCAAGGAGGAACTAGGTATGATAAAATATATGAATAATAGGAATAAAACATGTTATGAACTAACCCCATCCAATGCAAGGAGGAACTAGGTATGATAAAAGATATTAATAATAGGAATAAAACATGTTATGAACTAACCCCATCCAATGCAAGGAGGAACTAGGTATGATAAAAGATATTAATAATAGGAATAAACCATGTTATGAACTAAACCCATCCAATGTAAGGAGGAACTAGGTACGATAAAAGATATTAATAATAGTAATAAAACATGTTATGAACTAACCCCATCCAATGCAAGGAGGAACTAGGTATGATAAAAGATATTAATAATAATAATCTTACTAAGAGTAATAAAACATGTTATGAACCTAAGGAAACTTAGGAGAACTAGTAAGATAAAATATGTATATTGGCAATGTTAATCCTGCAATTCATAGTGCCACATGAAAATAAACCCTTCCAACTCCCTCCCTCCCTGAACTCCAGAACATATAGAAACATTAGGACTATTTTTATGTATTTTCATTCTGAAACTAAACCCCTCCAACCCCCTCCCACCATGAACTGCAGAACCATATAGAACCATTAGGAATATATTTATACATATTTATTCTGAAACTAAACCCCCTCCCTCCCCTCCCTCCAGAACCCCCCACTCTGGACCTGGACTTCCGTGACAGGATGATGATCCGTGTGGGTGACCCCTGCACCCTCCAGGGCCGCTACACGGGGAAGCCCACCCCCACCATCGCCTGGACCAAGAACGAGGAGGAGCTGAAGGCCGATGAGGAGATCAGCTTCAGCCACACGGCCAGGACGCTCTCCCTGAACATCTCCAAGGCCAAGCGCGAGCACAGCGGACGCTACTGCGTGCTGGTGGAGAACGTCACCGGATCACGCAAGGGGATCTGCAACGTCATCGTCGTTGGTAAGGAAATGGCTTCCTAATGTCTGGTGCGTGTTTACTAGGGGAATACTAGGGTTGGTAATTCATGATTTTATTTGAGTTTGAACTTTTATTACAGAACACACGGCTCGCATGGAGCAGGTCAACCATTTAGTCCAAACTTTAAACAGCTCAATGATAGTTTTATTTGGTCTTGACATCACAAGGGTTTCCGTCGGACTGTGGATGGACGTTATGTTTTTCAGTATATTGAGGGACTTATTGCTAGATATTTAAGGCAAAAAAATACTGCTGTCCCCTAGTCTGGTTCTGGTGTTTGTCTTTAAGGCCAATTCAATGTCTATCTATACTTTTGTGTATATATATATATGTATATAACTTAACCTTTGTAACCCCCCCTGTCATCCAGACCGCCCCCAGCCCCCCCAGGGCCCGGTGGTGTTTGACGAGGTGTACACCAGCTACATGGTGATCTCCTGGCAGCCTCCTCTGGACGATGGTGGCTGTGCCATCTCCAACTACATTGTGGAGAAGAGAGACACCAACAGAGACCTGTGGATGCCTGTCAGCACCGCCTGCACCAGGACCTCATGCAAGGTCTGTGTTCATCTAAGCTAACCCTAACCCTGACCCCTGACCCCTGACCCTGCACCAGGACCTCATGCAAGGTCTGTGTTCATCTAAGCTAACCCTAACCCTGACCCCTGACCCCTGAACCCTGACCCTGCACCAGGACCTCATGCAAGGTCTGTGTTCATCTAAGCTAACCCTAACCCTGACCCCTGACCCCTGAACCCTGACCCTGCACCAGGACCTCATGCAAGGTCTGTGTTCATCTAAGCTAAGCTATCCCTGACCCCTGACCCCTGAACCCTGACCCTGCACCAGGACCTCATGCAAGGTCTGTGTTCATCTAAGCTAACCCTAACCCTGAACCCTGAACCCTGACCCTGCACCAGGACCTCATGCAAGGTCTGTGTTCATCTAAGCTAACCTATCCCTGACCCCTGACCCCTGAACCCTGACCCTGCACCAGGACCTCATGCAAGGTCTGTGTTCATCTAAGCTAAGCTATCCCTGACCCCTGAACCCTGACCCTGCACCAGGACCTCATGCAAGGTCTGTGTTCATCTAAGCTAACCCTAACCCTGAACCCTGAACCCTGACCCTGCACCAGGACCTCATGCAAGGTCTGTGTTCATCTAAGCTAACCCTAACCCTGAACCCTGAACCCTGACCCTGCACCAGGACCTCATGCATGGTCTGTGTTCATCTAAGCTAACCCTAACCCTGACCCTTGACCCCTGAACCTAAGCCTGCACCAGGACCTCATGCAAGCTCTGTGTTCATCTAAGCTAACCCTGACCCTGACCCCTGAGCCTAACCCTGCACCAGGACCTCATGCAAGGTCTGTGTTCATCTAAGCTAACCCTAACCCTGACCCCTGAACCTAACCCTGCACCAGGACCTCATGCAAGGTCTGTGTTCATCTAAGCTAACCCTGACCCTAAGCCTGCACCTGGATCTCATGCAAGGTCTGTGTTCATCTAAGCTAACCCTAACCCCTGACGCTAACCCTGCACCAGGACCACATGCGAGGTCTGTGTTAATTAAGGCTAACCCTGACCCCTGACCCCTAACCCTGTACTAGGACCTCACGCAAGGTCTGTTTGAATTCAGGCCAACCTTTAACCCCGACCCAAGGTCTGTTTGAATTCAGGCTAACCCCTAACCCTCACCCAAGGTCTGTTTGAATTCAAGCTAACCCCATTGAGGGTGGTTATAAACACAATAGTTTACATGTCTGTTCAACTCACATTTAATGTATTTACTAAACATTTGTTCCTGAATGAACTGTTGTTGCTGTCCTACTGCAGGTTCCTAAGCTGATTGAGGGCCGTGATTACATCATCAGGATCTGTGCCCAGAACATCCATGGAGTCAGTGACCCCCTGCTCTCAGCTGAGATGAAGGCTAAGGACATCTTCAGTAAGTCACAGCACACAGGTTCACCCTCATCATCTTCAGTAAGTCACAGCACACAGGTTCACCCTCATCATCTTCAGTAAGTCACAGTACACAGGTTCACTCTTTTAATGTAGAGTGATTCAGCAGACCCTCAGCCCCTTCAGCAGACGCCTAATTCGTTCACTTTTCTTTAGTTTTATTCCCCGTGAAGATAAAACACTATATTAAGATGTGTGTGATCTGAACGTTTTGCCTGAATGCATTTCTCTTTGTGTACACTAGGGGTGCCAGAGGCCCCCAAGCAGCCCACGGTGAAGGAGGTCTACCACAACACCGCCCTGCTCTCCTGGGAGCCGCCGGCTGACGGAGGCAAGCCCATCACGGGCTACATCGTGGAGAGGAAGGAGACCATGGCCACTCGCTGGACCCGGGCCTCCACAGAGCGTATCTTCCCCAAGGTTGAGTACTGGGTGCCAGACCTGCTGAAGGGCTGTGAGTACGAGTTCAGAGTCAGCGCAGAAAACGTGGTGGGAGCAGGAGACCCCAGCCCCCCGTCTAAACCCATCTACGCCAAGGATCCCATCGGTACGTAAACTCTCCCTGTCTGTCTGTCTGTCTGTCTGTCTGTCTCTGTGTGTGTGTGTGTGTGTGTGTGTGTGTGTGTGTGTGTGTGTGTGTGTGGGATCAGTACGTAGACTCTGTGTTAGTGAATGGTACATAGACTCTACCTGTCTGTCTGTCTCTGTGTGTTAGTGAATGGTGCATAGACTCTCCCTGTCTCTGTGTTAGAGTGATTGTAGACTCTCCCTGTCTGTGTGTTAGAGTGATTGTAGACTCTCCCTGTCTGTGTGTTAGAGTGATTGTAGACTCTCCCTGTCTGTGTGTTAGTGATCGGTACATAGACTCTCCCTGTCTCTGTGTTAGTGATTGTAGACTCTCCCTGTCTGTGTGTTAGTGATTGTAGACTCTCCCTGTCTGTGTGTTAGTGATTGTAGACTCTCCCTGTCTGTGTGTTAGTGATCGGTACATAGACTCTCCCTGTCTGTGTGTTAGTGATTGTAGACTCTCCCTGTCTGTGTGTTAGTGATTGTAGACTCTCCCTGTCTGTGTGTTAGTGATAGTAGACTCTCCCTGTCTATGTGTTAGTGATTGTAGACTCTCCCTGTCTGTGTGTTAGTGATTGTAGACTCTCCCTGTCTGTGTGTTAGTGATAGTAGACTCTCCCTGTCTGTGTGTTAGTGATTGTAGACTCTCCCTGTCTGTGTTAGTGATAGTAGACTCTCCCTGTCTGTGTGTTAGTGATAGTAGACTCTCCCTGTCTATGTGTTAGTGATAGTAGACTCTCCCTGTCTGTGTGTTAGTGATTGTAGACTCTCCCTGTCTGTGTTAGTGATAGTAGACTCTCCCTGTCTATGTGTTAGTGATCGAGATGTGACAAATCAATGTGTTTTCACCTTGTCAAAAACAAAGCTTAATCCACTTACCTAATTTATACTGCTATAAACCAGTTTTTGTTGACACTATTCCTAACCAACCTGTGTCCCCACAGTGATACTGCTATAAACCAGTTTTGTTGACACTATTCCTAACCTGTGTCCCCACAGTGATCCCAAGCCCCCCAGTGAACTTCACAGCCATAGATAAGACCAAGGAGTCCGTGACCCTGTCCTGGCTACCGCCTAAGGACTGCGGCCGAGGGAAGATCTTTGGCTACCTGCTGGAGTACCAGATGGCTGGAGGGGAGGAGTGGGAGAAGGTCAACCAGACACCAGACTCCTGTCAGGAGACCAAGTTTAAGGTGAGCAGAGGAACACTGCTCTGTTAAGCCCTGGGCAATAAACTCATTCAGACAAATCCTTTTTTAAAACCCTTTAAACTCCCTGGAACATAATGAGCTGTTTTATATTTTACGTTTTTATAATTTTTTTGTCCTCATCTTATGTGCTAAAGATTTGTATGTCTGTTTCCATAAGTGCCTAGTCATGAATTCTAACTGTAATGTGGTTTGTAAAAGGTGATTAACCTGGAAGATGGCGGGTTGTACCGCTTCAGAGTGACAGCTGTGAACGCTGCCGGAGAGTCCGAGCCCGCCAACGTCAAGGAGCCGGTCCGGGCTCTCGACAGGCTCGGTGAGTCAGCACTATCTGACTAATGAAGAAGACCTTTCTAAGATCATACACAACATCTACTTGGGTCTAAAGATCCGAGATGCCTTGCTTTGAAGATGAAAGATTTGAATTACATAAAATATCTTCTTTTTTGAATCATATAATAATAATCTAATGCTTATTCAAAAGGAGGAATCTTCACATTCATTATAGTCACCACTATCATGGGTTATTATCATTTCTGGTTACCGTAAAACATTAGCATAGTTAATGAAACTCCTAACAGAGCCTCACCCCCATCCCCACAGAGCCTATCCAGTTAAAGCCCTATTAGTGGTAGTAGTATTAATACCCCCCCCCCCCCCCCCCCCTGCAGAGCCCCCAGAGCTGATCTTGGATGCCAGCATGACCAGAGAGGTGAAGGCCATGGCTGGGACTCACATCAGTCTGATCGCTGAGGTCAAGGGCATCCCCTTCCCCAAGGTGACCTGGAAGAAGAACGAAGCAGACGTCCCCACCCGGGCCGACATCGAGGTGACCCCCACCGGCACCAAGCTGGACATGCGCTTCTGTAACAGAGGAGACTGTGGGGACTACACCCTGAATGTAGAGAACATTGCTGGCTCCAAGACCGCCACCTGCACTGTGCTGGTTCTGGGTAAGAACACTACCTCACTACCATAGCCTACAGACAGGGGAGACATTTGGTTACTAACAGTACCAATGACTGAATAAATAAATGTCTTTTTAAGATACCTAAGTAACGTAATTACTAACCTAACATCATTTACATTGATTACACTGTAGCCTAGCCCATGGGTCTTTAACACAGACAGTGTAGCGCCACCTAGTGGACAGTCATGTATTCTTCTCCTCCTCCCCACCAGACAAACCTGGTCCCATCCAGCACCTGCGTGTGTCTGAGGTGAGGAGTGACTCAGCGTACCTTTCCTGGAAGGACCCTGAGGACAATGGCGGCGCCCGCATCACCAACTTCGTGGTGGAGAAGAAGGACGCAGCCTCAGCCCAGTGGGTTCCTGTGTGCTCCTCCTCTAAGAAGCGCAGTATGATGGCCAAGCACCTGATGGAGGGCACCTCCTACCTGTTCCGCGTGGCCGCTGAGAACCAGTTTGGCCGGAGTGAATACGTGGAGACCTCCAAGGCTGTCAAAGCCATGAACCCATTGTGTGAGTGGCTGCTGCTTGTGTGGGATCAAATGGTTGACGTTGTCTGTAGGAGATGAGGATATGATCGGTGTATTCACAGTTCTTTTTGTATTCTCTAAATTATTTCATGAAGTTATGGATAGAATTTTAAGACTAAGATGTAGCTCGGTTCAGAAATTAAGCATTTGGAGTACATACATGGAAATGTTATTTTTTTTTATTTACACCTAATAATAGATCTGTCCTATATGTAATGTAAACTCATCTATTATTTAGTCTGTAACATCCATTAGAATGACTTTCATTAGCTTGTGAAGGGACATCAGCTCAGACTGACCAGAGATGAGTGTCTGCTGTTAGTGTTGACAGTCTCCCCTGTGCCCCCCTCCCCCAGTCCCCCCCGGCCCCCCCAAGGACCTGCACCACGTGGACGTTGACAAGACCGAGGTGTGGCTGGTCTGGAACTGGCCCGACCGCAACGGAGGAAGTGACATCACCGGCTTCCTGGTGGAGTACCAGGAAGAGGGCGAGAGGGAGTGGGATGAGTGGAAGACCGTCAGCATCCCGGAGAGTCACGTGACCGGCCTGGAGGAAGGGAAGACCTACCGTTTCCGTGTGAAGGCAGAGAACGCCATCGGCCTGAGCAGACCTGACACCACCGTCCCTGTGCTGTGCCAGGAGAAACTGGGTGAGACATAACATAACATAACATAAAGGGTTAGTTAGGGTAGACCTATACTGTGCTGTGCCTGTACTATCTGCTATTGTGATAGGGTTAGGGTGTACCTATAGTTTACTATCTGCTATTGTGATATATAACATACAGGGTTAGTTACTTTTACTGCTTAGATAACTGTCTACTTAATTTGTTTTTACAGAAAGAATGTTTCTTTAAAAACACAAAAAATATTGTATATCCAACACAACACAACAATGCACCAACACTAAAGTACCGTTCTAAGCTTCTAGTGTCCAAGTTGTCCTGACCCCAGTGTGTGTTCTGTGTCACCCCAGTGGCCCCCATCGTGGAGGTGGATGTGAAGCTGACTGAAGGCATCATCGTGAAGGCTGGCACCACCATCAGACTGCCCGCTATCATGAGGGGCATCCCCGTGCCAACCGCCAAGTGGACCATCGAGGGCGAGGAGATCGCCAGCGAGGGCAACACCAAAATCGACACGGATAACTTCTCCACCGTGCTGAGCATCAACGAGTGCACCCGGAACCACACCGGCATCTACCTACTGACCGTGTCCAACCCGGCCGGGACCAAGACCGTGGCCCTGAACGTCACCGTGCTGGACGTGCCGGCCGCACCCATCGGCCCCGTCAACATCCTGGAGGTCACTCCAGACTCCATGCTGATCGACTGGCGCCCCCCTAAGGACGACGGCGGCAGCGCGGTGACTGGCTACATCGTGGAGAAGAGAGAGTCTAAGAAGGAGACGTGGGGAGGCGTGAGCTCAGGCAGCACCGCCACCAAGCTGAAGATCTCCCGTCTGCAGAAAGGAGCCGAGTACGTGGTGAGAATCCGCGCAGAGAACAAGATGGGCATCGGAGCGGCACTGGAGAGCAAGCCCACGGTGGCCCAGCACTCCTTTGAGCCCCCAGGTCACCCTGGGAAACCCAACACCTCGGACATCGCTGAGGACTCCGTCACCGTGGGCTGGACCATGCCTCTGTTCGACGGAGGAAGCTCCATCAGCGGCTACATCATCGAACGCAGACACAAGGGAGGGAAGTGGATCCGCGTCAACAAGACTCCCTGCAAGGACCTCCGCTACAGAGTCCAGGGACTGTTCGAGGGCAACGAGTATGAGTTCAGAGTGTTTGCTGAGAACGTCGCTGGCTTCAGTGGGCCCTCCCCCATCTCTGACCCCTGCAAGCCCTGCCGCCCCATCACCGTCCCCAGCCCCCCAGTCAACCCCAAAGTCAGGGACTACAGCAGGTCCAACGCCGACCTGGTATGGAGCAAACCCAACAAGGACGGAGGCTCCCCCATCCTGGGCTACACCATCGAGCTGCAGAAGGCCGGAGGAGAGTGGCAGAAGGTCAACAAAGAGGACCTGATCAAACAGTGTGCCTTCAGAGTGCCCGGCCTGGAGGAGGACGCAGAGTACCGTTTCCGTGTGTCTGCCAGCAACATGATCGGAGATGGCGAGCCCAGAGAGATCCCCGAGTCCATCACAGCCAAAGACATCCTCATCCCTCCGGAGATCGAGATGGACGCCACCTGTCGGGAGCGCCTGACGGTGCGCGTGGGACACAACGTGAACATCGTGGGTTACATCAGAGCCCGGCCCGACCCAGAGGTGCTCTGGTCCAAGGGAGAGACCCTGCTAGAGGCTGGCAAACGCACCACCATCATCCAGAACCTCCCCCTGGTCAACCTGAGGATCAAAGAGGCCACCAGAGCTGACCACGGCCAGTACACCCTGAAGGCTTCCAATGACAGTGGAGAGGCCCAGTGCACCATCACTGTGAACGTGCTGGACCGCCCGGGCCACTGCCAGAACCTGAGGATGACCTACGTCACCAAGGACTCGTGCATGGTGAACTGGGACACTCCATCCGATAACGGAGGCTCAGAGATCACCAACTACATCGTGGAGTGCCGGGAACCCAGCGTGAGGTTGTGGTCCATGATCTCCTCTGACTGCACCAACCGCATGGTGAAGGCCAAGCTCATGGAGGGACACCTGTACCTGTTCAGGGTCTGTGCCGAGAACAAGTGTGGGCCCGGCCCAACAACAGAGACCAAGGTTCCGCTCCTCGCCGTCGACCCCATCGGGAACCCCGGTGAGCCCGAGAACTTCCGCGTGACGGACGTGGGTAAGAACCACGTGTACCTGAGGTGGAGGAAACCCGACTACGACGGAGGAAACCCCAACATCTCCTACAACCTGGAGTGTAAGTCCAGCACAGCGGAGGACTGGGTGAAGCTCAACACAGGCATCCTCCCGGACACCTTCTTCCTGGCTGATAAGTGCATCGAGAAGGAGACCTACACCTTCAGAGTGCAGACCATCAACGACAGTGGAGAGAGCGCCTGGGTCAAGATCAGCGATGTTCTGGTGAAGGAGGAGATCCTGAAGCCGGTTCTGGACATGAAGGTGACTGGAGCCTTGGTGGTGAAGGCTGGCGAGTCCATCCGGATCGAGGCAGCGCTGAGAGGAAAGCCTCAGCCCGAGGTCAAATGGGTCAAGGACAAAGCCACGGGAGACAACCCCAGGCTGAGCTACGAGACCGGCACTGACTACACCAAGTTCCTCCTGACCAAGTCCAAACGCTCAGACACAGGGAAATACACGGTGACGGCCTCCAACTCGGCCGGCACCTTCTCAGCGTTCACCAACGTGAGCGTGCTGGACATCCCTGGACCCGTCAGAGACCTGAAGGTGACTGGCCTGGCCGCTGACAAGTGCAGGGTGGTGTGGGACCCTCCAGAGGATGACGGGGGCTGTGAGGTGGACAGCTACATCCTGGAGAAGTGTGAGACCAGGAGGATGGTGTGGTCCACTTACTCTGCCTCCGTGGTGACGCCCTACTGCAACGTGACGCGCCTCGTGGAAGGAAACGAGTACATCTTCAGATGCAGAGCGGAGAACAAGATGGGAACCGGCCCGGCCCGGGAGAGCAAGCCCGTCACCATCAAAACCCAGTTCAACAAACCCGGACCTCCAGAGGCTCCGGAGATCACCAAGATAGGCAAGGAGGAGATGACAGTGGTGTGGGCTCCCCCAGAGAACGACGGAGGAAAGTCAATCACAGGATACATCCTGGAGAAGAAGGAGAAGAGAGCAGTGCGCTGGACCCCTGTCACCAAGAGCCCCATCTCTGAGAGGCGCAAGAAGGTGACCAACCTCATCCCCAACCACGAGTACCAGTTCAGAGTCAAGGCAGAGAATGAAGTGGGACTGGGAGAGGCTAGCAAGCCCTGCAGACCAGTGGCTGCTAAAGATCCCATCGGTACGTCCTACACCACAGCAGTTACTTACAAATGAGGGGAGGAAGTGTGTGGTAAAATGAAGTTTGTCATTTCTGGAAGCAGTATGAAAACACAGTTTATTCCATTATGACACATGCTCATGCTATGTCTCATCTTAATTAGTTAATATTTCTCTCTCTTCTTTTTAACCTCTGCCCCCTCCCCACAGAGGCCCCTGGCCCCCCTGCCTTCCTGAAGGTGGCTGACTCCACCAAGACCTCCATCACTCTGAGCTGGGCCAAGCCCGTCTACGATGGTGGAGCCCCCATCATCGGCTACAGCCTGGACATGAGGCTGAAGACGGACACAGACGCAGAGAAGGACAAGGAGACCTGGAAGAGGATTGACACCAATGGCCCCTTGGTCATGACGGAGTTCACCATCACCAGACTGGACGAGAAACAGGAGTACGGCTTCAAGGTGTCCGCCAAGAACCAGGTGGGATGGGGTCGCCATGCCTACCTCAAAGACTTCTACTCTCCCAAGGAGATCCTGGGTGAGGCTGCTCTCCCACTACACCACTCCTTCACTAGGAAACTAAACCACTGGTTTGGAATCCTACCTTTCTGGTTTGAATGCATTTCAACGACAGTACAACTTTCAACACCGCAGACTACCACCTTTATTAAGAGATATGTTTGAATCCCTCAATCTGTAACTAGACACCATGTTAACATGTCGCTGTAAATGTGTGTATCCCTCCTCTCGCCAACAGAGGCCCCTGAGATTGACCTGGATGCCAGTCTGAGGAAGGGCCTGTCCGTCAGGGCTGGCTGTCCAATCAGACTGTTCGCCACTGTCAGAGGAAGGCCCGCCCCCAAGGTGACCTGGAAGCGGATAGGAGTGGACAACGTGGTGAGGAAGGGTCACGTGGATCAGGTGGACACCATGTCCTTCCTGGTCATCCCAGAGAGCACCAGAGAGGACTCTGGGAAATACTCCCTGACCTTGTCCAACTCGTCCGGAGAGAAGGCCATCTTTGTCCGCGTCAAAGTCTTGGGTGAGATACTAAACCATGCAAAGACTCTTTCCACATCTGTCTGTAGTTGTTTACCAAATAATAGGTTACTTTCTCACCTGGTATATTAGTGTTATAAAACAAAACTGTATCAAGATTGAAAAACAATGAACCAAAAACCCACTGCATGAGCATAATGGTATTGAATGTCTTAGTGAGAGCTCTGTCTTAGTTTGAATACTGTGGTTGTGTATGAACCTGTGTGGTGTGCTCTGCCAGACACCCCGGGCCCTGTGGGAGGCTTGGAGGTGACTGATGTCACTAAGACCTCCTGCCAGATGTCCTGGCTGCCCCCGGAGAACGATGGCGGCAGCACCATCACCAACTACATCATCGAGAAACGAGAGGTGGACAAGAAGACCTGGACCAAGTGCAGCGAGGACCAGAAGAAGACCAGCTTCAAGGTCACCACCATGACCCCAGGGGTGGACTACTTCTTCCGGGTCATGGCCTGTAATAAATACGGCATTGGCGTTCCTCAGGACTCCCCCAAGTCCTACCAGGCCGTCGACCCCATCAGTAAGTGCTGCCTTTTTACAAAAACATGAAACGATACATTTCATTATATTCAAAAGTACCTCTACTAACAAAGAGATATTTTGTGGTTTCAGGCACCACAAAATGTCAAACCTTAGGCTACATGGTTTTAATAATTTAACCTTCAGAAGAGAATACTCTTTTGTTTTTGCTTTAAGAATATAACTTTTGTATTATTTATGAATTTATGTTATGTTAATATATGTTAATATGTTTATTTTGTGAAGCCAGTCTGCTCCTCACCCCTTTCTAACTGACTTACCCATCCCCTCCAGGTGAGCCGGACCCTCCCAAGAAGATGGAGGTCCTGGATGTGACAAGGAACAGCGCCACCCTGGGCTGGCTGAAACCCCTCAGGGATGGGGGGGCACGCATCAATGGCTATGTGGTGGACTACCAGGAGGAGGGGGCTCCCGAGGACAAGTGGACGCCCTACTCCGTGGTGAAGGACATGAGCATCGTGGTGGTGGGGCTGACGGAAGGCACCAAGTACAAGTTCAGAGTGGCAGCCAGGAACTCTGTGGGCGTCAGTCTGGCCAGAGAGGCTGAGGGCGTGTTCGAAGTCAAAGAGCAACTCAGTGAGTACATATTCACCTTGGTTATTCTTTAAAGAACGTGAAGACAATGGAAATGGAAGTAGAACAAATGTTTCAGTTAACTGACATTTTTTAAATGGAATTTTACATGAAATCTATGCAATCATAACAGGTCATTAACTATAATTATTTATTTTATCTCTAAATTAAATGAGTATCATTGATAGAGAGTTCATGTTTAAACCCAGGTCCAGTTATTCTGTCCTTTTGTCCCTGTCCCTGTTGTAAGCACACTTCTCATGTTTCTTAACCTGTTTAAAACACGTTTCCCCTGTATCTTAACCTGTTTAAAACACATTTCCCCTGTATCTTAACCTGTTTAAAACACATTTCCCCAGTAACTTAACCTGTTTAAAACACATTTCCCCTGTATCTTAACCTGTTTAAAACACATTTCCCATATTTCTTAACCTGTTTAAAACACATTTCCCCTGTATCTTAACCTGTTTAAAACACATTTCCCCTGTATCTTAACCTGTTTAAAACACATTTCCCCTGTATCTTAACCTGTTTAAAACACATTTCCCCTGTATCTTAACCTGTTTAAAACACATTTCCCCAGTATCTTGACCTGTTTAAAACACATTTCCCCAGTATCTTAACCTGTTTAAAACACATTTCCCCAGTAACTTAACCTGTTTAAAACACATTTCCCCTGTATCTTAACCTGTTTAAAACACATTTCCCCTATTTCTTAACCTGTTTAAAACACATTTCCCCTGTATCTTAACCTGTTTAAAACACATTTCCCCTGTATCTTAACCTGTTTAAAACACATTTCCCCAGTAACTTAACCTGTTTAAAACACATTTCCCCTGTATCTTAACCTGTTTAAAACACATTTCCCCTGTATCTTAAACTGTTTCAAACACATTTCCCCTGTATCTTAACCTGTTTAAAACACATTTCCCCTGTATCTTAACCTGTTTAAAACACGTTTCCCCTGTATCATAACCTATTTAAAACACATTTCCCCAGTATCTTAACCTGTTTAAAACACGTTTCCCCTGTATCTTAACCTGTTTAAAACACATTTCCCCTTTTTCTTAACCTGTTTAAAACACATTTCCCCTGTATCTTAACCTGTTTAAAACACATTTCCCCAGTATCTTGACCTGTTTAAAACACATTTCCCCAGTATCTTAACCTGTTTAAAACACATTTCCCCTGTTTCTTAACCTGTTTAAAACACATTTCCCCAGTATCTTAACCTGTTTAAAACACATTTCCCCTGTTTCTTAACCTGTTTAAAACACATTTCCCCAGTATCTTAACCTGTTTAAAACACATTTATCCTATTTTCTCCAGTGGCTCCAAAGATCATCATGCCTGATGTGGTTACCGTGAGAGCAGGAGGTAAGCTGGTGGTAGAGGCCATCATCGCAGGCAAACCTGCTCCCTTCTGCAAGTTCAAGCAAGGCAGTGAGGACGTCCTGACCTCAGACCGGCTGTCCGTCACCAAGACCCTGAGCTCATGCACCCTGACCATTAAGAACGTGACGCGCCTGGACAGCGGCTACTACAGCCTGTCTGCGGAGAACAGCTCCGGCAGGATCAACCAGATCCTCAGGGTCATCGTCATGGGTACGACCGCTTTCCTCTCATCTCACATTTACACTCTTTTGTTGTCTTTCCACAATCCAACGCTGACCCCGCCAGAATGGTCTCCCTACCACAAACCACCTCACGGTTTACACACAAACGTACACACCTGTTTGTCATTGAATATTCGAACAGCTAACTAAATATAGTATGAATGGGATTTTTTTGACTGCTGCTAAAGTTGTTTTGTTTTTGTTGTTTGTTGTTGTTTTTGCTGCTGAGCTGACCTGACTCTCGTCCTGCACATTTCATTGTATTGTTGACCCTGTGTTAACCTACATGTGACTAATAATAAATTAAACTAAACTAAAAGTGTTTATAATGTCTTGAACCATGCTTGATGGTTCTACACAATGCTGCCAGTATGTCTTAGAGAAGGACCACGTATATAAATCACTTATGACTTTAATGAGACAATACATTTTGAAAATGGATAATCCTTCACAACTTTTTCTACTTTAAATACAAATGTTGACATATAGACACTAGCTTTCTAATGTTGGATTACTTAAAACAACTTGGGTCTGGACTCCTTGGAAAGCAGTCGCTTGACTTGTCGTTTTGTTGCATTGCTTGAACTGAACGCCCACATCCCAACCCCGACCACCCCACCCTATCAGAATGTTCTCCCCTATCACAATGGTACCACAAACCAACTCACAGGTTTAAACAGAACGGTACACACCTGTTTGTCATTAAATATCCTAGCTAATATAGCTAAGTCGGTATGCTAAACAGCGGATGGGAGACAGGTGTGCAGGAGCTGTCAAACAGCCGTGATGTGGATTGCAGTGTCAGTGGGATAAGTTAGAAATATTTTCCAGTTTTTCACCTCCCTTATTTTTATTTCCTTCCCTCCCTACAGACATCCCTGGTCCCCCAGAAGGTCCTCTGGAGATCTCTGAGGTGGACACAGACGCCTGCACCCTCTTGTGGGGCTCCCCTGCTGAGGATGGAGGCAGCACCATCACCAACTACATCGTGGAGAAGTGTGACGTGACCCAGGGAGACTGGGTCACCGTGTCCAGTGCCTGCACCAAGACCTCCATCAGGGTGGCCAAACTCACCAAAGGCAAGGAGTACGGCTTCCGTGTGCGGGCTGAGAACCGCTTTGGAATCGGAGAGGCCATCTACTCTGAGAAGATGGTCGCCAGATATCCATTCGGTGAGTTCATTCATAATTGCAGATATTTATTCAATATCAATATTTTTTGTACATTTTTTCATGGCATTTAGTATGTCTGAGTATATCCTTTTGTATGTAGTTGTACCCAAATTGTTAAATGGACATAAATATTAGTTAGTGTTTAATTCACTTAAGTAGTGCCCCCTATGTCTTATGTTACAAATAGAAGCAATGGATAAAGAACTTAGGATCCTTTACTTCACTTCCATGAGCTGTGTTTCTATCCACAGACCCCCCCAGTGAACCCCTCAACTTCATGATCAACAAGATCAACAAGGACTATGTCATCCTGTCATGGGAGAAGCCCTCCAGCGATGGAGGCAGCCCGCTGACCGGCTACTGTATTGAGCGCAAGGAGAGGAACAGCCTCCTGTGGGTGAAGGCCAATGAGACTGTGGTGAAGTCCACCCAGTACACCTGCTTTGGCCTCCTCGAGGGCCTGGAGTACACCTTCAGAGTGTCCGCCCTCAATCTGGCAGGACAGGGGAAGCCCTGCAAACAGGCTGAGTTCATCACAGCCAGGACCGCTGTCGGTAAGCGGAGAGAGTGTTTTTGGTTTTACATTTAACATGTCTCACTTCAAATACTGAACAAACATTTAATGTCATTGTTTAATATGAGAATCATTTCATAGGCTGGCGGTGTGAATACCTTGAGTTATATTATATTATATTATAGTTATATTTTATTTATCTGTGTCTTGAGTGTCTTGAAAGGCACTCAAATAAAATGTATTATTATTTTGAGTTAACATCATGCACTTTCTGCAGACCCGCCTGGCAAACCAGAGGTCATGGACGTGACCAAGACCGCCGTCTCATTGGTCTGGAGCCGACCCAAGCACGATGGCGGCAGCAAGCTGATTGGCTACTACGTGGAGTATGTGAAGATTCCGGAGGAAAAGTGGGTTCGCTGCAACGCCAACTGTCAGAACGTCCAGAAGGAGGAGTATGTGGTGACAGGGCTGGAGGAAGGTCAGCAGTACTACTTCCGGGTCATCGCTAAGACCGCCATCAACATCAGCTTGCCCTCTGAGCTGTCAGACGCCATACCTGTGTTTGCTGAGAATGGTACGTCACTGGATTAATACATATATAAATATTTGTAATGATTTAAGGCTCATATGGGGTTCCATCTTCAATACATATGCACATTGATCTCAAGCTGCATAGTGGAAGGTATTTAATTAAAACGTGTGTATCTATGTCCTCCAGAACAACAATATTTCATAGCTCCCCTTCCGGTTCCTGCGTTCTGAGAGTAATCTCTCCTGTGTGTGTGTGTGTGTGTGTGTGTGTGTGTGTGTGTGTGTGTGTGTCTCTTGCAGTACCTCCTCGAGTGGAGCTGGGCGTGGACATGAAGAACCTGATCGTGGTGAAGGCCGGCGCCAACGTCTGCTTCGACGCAGAGATCTTTGGCAAGCCGCTGCCCAAGGTGTTTTGGCATAAAGACGGGCAGCCCCTGGTTCTGGCCGAGGGCATGAAAAGGAGCCAGAAGAGACACGTGCACATGCTGGAGCTCTTCTCTGTCACCAGGAAGGAGTCTGGAGACTACACCATCCATGCAGAGAACATCAACGGGGCCAAACACTCCAACATCAAACTCAAAGTTCTAGGTACGTAGATAGCCCTCTAAACACTCCAACATCAAACTCAACGTTCTAGGTACGTAGATAGCCCTCCAAACACTCCAACATCAAACTCAACGTTCTGGGTACGTAGATAGCCCTCCAAACACTCCAACATCAAACTCAAAGTTCTAGGTACGTAGATAGCCCTCCAAACACTCCAACATCAAACTCAACATTCTAGGAAGGCAGGTAGTGTCTGACCCTCTGGATGGTTGGTGTGGAGTTAAGGATTACTATGTAAAAAAAATGTAAATACATTGTTGACTTTATTTATAGAGAAGACAAATTTAATAATAATTGATTTAGTTAGTTAAATATGTTAATTGTTATTTTTTATAAATGATTATGATATTATCCTCTACTTTCTGTTGTGAAGTATTACATTGATTTGTTTTCTCTCCCACAGACAAACCTGGGCCCCCTGCCTCCATCAAGGTCACTAAGGTGTTTGCTGACCGTGTGAAGATCCGCTGGGAGCCTCCCAAGGCAGACGGTGGCTCTGAGATCACCAACTACATCATCGACAAGAGGGAGACCAGCAGGGCCAACTGGGCCCTGGTCACCTCCAACATCCACGGCCAGCTCACAGACTGCACCGTGGACAAACTGTTTGAGGGACATGAGTATGAGTTCCGGGTCAGTGCCGAGAATGTGTACGGTACAGGAGACCCCACTGCCACCGGCGCCGTCATGGTCAAGAACCCATATGGTAAGGGAATCTGGGGTTATCTAGAAGCTGTATATGTACATATACTGTGTTATCAACCACAGAAATATAGCTCTGCTCCATCTAGAAGCTGTATATGTACATATACTGTGTTATCAACCACAGAAATATAGCTCTGCTCCATCTAGAAGCTGTGTTATATATATATATATATATATATATATATATATATATGTCTATAGATCTGCTCCATCTAGAAGCTGTGTTATATATCTATATCTATAGATATGCTCCATCTAGAAGCTGTTATATATCTATATCTATAGATATGCTCTGTCTAGAAGCAGTGTTATATATCTATGTAGATATGCTCTGTCTAGAAGCTGTTATATATCTATATCTATAGATATGCTCTGTCTAGAAGCTGTATGCTGTGAGGAAATAGTCGTCTACGTAGGGCAAATTATTATTTCATGGGTGTAACTGGAAAGGCTACTTTTTTTATGACTTTTTTACTTACAATTTCCCAAAAAGTCAATAAAGAAATAAAACCTCAATAAATTATTTGTTTCAGAAAAAATGGGAGACCATGAATTTATTTAGGACTGTTTATGAGTCCAGTGCAGGGTTTGTGTAAATGACTGTATTACGGAGTTTCTGGGTCTTTTCCTCACAGATGTCCCTGGACCATGTGACCCGCCCGTCATCACCAACATCACCAGTGCTTCCATGACGGTGAGCTGGAAGGCTCCGGCTGATGACGGCAAGGCCACCATCTTAGGTTACCTGGTGGAGAAACGCGAGGCCACTGAGCTCGCCTGGGCAAAGGTGAACCGCAAGCCCGTGATCGACAGGACCATCAAGGCTGTAGGCCTCTCTGAGGGCTCTGAGTACGAGTTCAGAGTCATCGCCATGAACAAGGCTGGCCTGGGCAAACCCAGCGATGCCTCCAACGCAGCCCTGGCTGTCGACCCCGTCTGTGAGTGCATGTTTGGAATATTTAGCAAGCAAAATGTACCTGTAAAAATCAAAGATTTACAATTATTTGAGACTATTACACATGGAAGTTTATTGGAAAAGTTTGTCAATGAATGTACTTACAAACACCCCATCTCTTTTTAATAGATCCTCCTGGCCCCCCTGCCTTCCCCAAAGTGGTAGATTCCACCCACAGCTCCATCAGTCTGTCCTGGACCAAACCAGCTTATGACGGGGGTTGTGAGATCATTGGCTACCTAGTGGAGTGCAAGAGGGCGGAGGCTGAGGACTGGATGAAGTGCAACGTTCCCAAGAAGCTCCAGGCCACCAAGTTCCTGGTGACAGGACTTATGGAGGACACAGAGTATCAGTTCAGAGTATTGGCCGTCAACAAGATAGGCTACAGCGAGCCCAGTGACGTCCCTGGAAACCACACAGCCAAAGACATCCTCAGTATGGCCATTCATTTAATAGCGCACGTTATTTTAGTTACTGATTATTTTTTATTTATATATAAAAAAAAAACGTTGATCAAGTTTTTTTAATTATTGTTATGATTAACTTTTTCTGAAGATTTTTTGGAAGAATTATTATTATTATCTTTATCCATGCTATTCTGTAATGGATATATTTCAGTTTGTGGTGTCGATAAGTTTGAATCCAGACGACCTCTGACCCTGGATCATGCTCTAAGTCACGTGTCCTGTCGTGCTCTCCTCCTCTAGTCGCCCCTGAGGCTGAGCTGGATGCAGAGCTACGTAAGGCCCTGGTGCTGCGTGCTGGGGTCACCATGAGACTGTACGTTCCCCTCAGAGGACGCCCCGCCCCCTCCGTCACCTGGTCTAAGGTGGGCGCGGTCCTCAAGGAACGCCAGGGTCTCAATATCAAGACCACAGAATGGGACACCTTTTTGACCCTCGAGGAGGTCAACAGATATGACGCTGGCAAATACGTCCTGACGCTGGAGAACAGCAGCGGATCCAAGAGCTACACTATCGTCGTCAAGGTCCACGGTGAGGAGAAGTGATATGGAGGATGTTCTAATATGAAATGATTTATAATAAGCTTTTTGTAGACCATGCCTACTATATCTAAGTTAGAAAATGTAAAAGGTTGCTGTATTGTTCCTTTGCATGTATCTTAATGTTTTATTGTTGTTAAAGCACTTTGTAATATAGTTATACACAACAGCCATGTGCCATGTCTTATCAGAGTAAAAAGTGGGAATGGGATTTACCTGAAGACACAAAATAACACTTCCTGTTTGTCCTGCAGACTCACCTGGACCACCTGTGAACCTCATCGTCAAGGAGACCTCCAGAGACCACGCCACGATCACCTGGGACGCCCCTCTGATCGACGGGGGCAGCCCTGTGAAGAGCTACGTCGTGGAGAAACGCCTGGCCGAGCGGAAGGCTTGGACCTGTGTGTGCGCCGACTGCCCCAAGATCTCCTACCGCATCCCTAACCTGGAGGGAGGCCAGGCCTACTGCTTCAGAGTGCTGGCGGAGAACGCCTATGGCATTGGGGAGGGCTGTGAGACCGCTGGCAGCGTCAGAGCCTCAGGTACGCAGCGATGAGGCGTTTGTCTAGAGGGGACAATAAATACATCTTAATGTAAATTAGCTGCAAGCTAACTCTGGCACAATTACTTTGAACTGTGCGCTGTCCCTGTAAAAATAAACAATAAAATAAATAAATACAGTAGAGTTTTATCTATAAGGGAAGGGTAGGCAAAACAGAGTGTAACTGTTATTACTGGCTATTAAGGGCATGTCTTATTTATTTTATTAAGATAATTAGAAATAATATCATCGCCTCACACACAGTACCAGGTAGCAGCTCACAAGAAATGGAAACTTAAACTCAAGTATTTCTCATGACGTATACTACACTTGAAAAGATTTAAAAGGATGGAACAAAATAGGCTGTTGTCCTCCTCTTCATCTTGTCCTGTATGTTTACAGAGCAACCTGGCCCAGTTCAGGACTTCAAGGCTCTGCTGATCACCAAGGACTCAGTAACCATAGGCTGGAAGAGACCCCTTAGCGATGGGGGCAGCTACGTCAGTGCCTACCTGCTGGAACAGAGCCAGGGCGAGGACAAGTGGACCTTGCTGATGAAGGGCAAGGAGAGCAGCTTCAGCCTGAAGGAGCTGGAGGACGGCAAGGAGTACTCCTTCAGAGTGAAGGCCATCAACCAGTCTGGAGAAGGCCCTCCCACTGAACTCACTGTCGTGGCCAAGGACCAGATTGGTTAGTCTGACTGTCTGACTGAGCTTAGAACAAACAAACAGGTTTCACTTTAAAAGGACCAATAGATAATAGAATATAATACAATATCCAGATTGGTTAGTCTGACTGTCTGACTGAGCTTAGAACAAACAACAGGTTTCACTGTAAAAGGACCAATAGATAATAGAATATAATACAATATCCAGATTGGTTAGTCTGACTGTCTGACTGAGCTTAGAACAAACAAATAGGTTTCACTGTAAAAGGACCAATAGATAATAGAATATAATACAATATCCTGATGTTTAGCTGGGGTTTGGTTTCACTGTAAAAGGACCAATAGATAATAGAGCATTATCCTGATGTTTAGCTGTTGTTTGGCGACCATATCTAGATGGTGTAGATCTAGATTATCACTGACATCCATGTGTTCCTTTTCTGTCCAGTCATGCCTAATGCTGACCTGAGTGGAATACCAGACCTGATCTACATCGCCAAGGAGACCAGCACCGTGCGTCTGAACGTCCCTGTGGTCGGCGTGCCAACCCCCGTGGTCACCTGGAAGAAGGGTGACATCACCCTGGGTGACACGGGCAGGATCTGCGTGGAAGGTTCCGGCGCCAACACGGGCCTGCTGATCCGAGACTGCCAGAGAGGAGACGCAGAGACTTACACCATCAACGTGAGGAACAGCGCCGGCTCCAAGGACAGCAAGTTCACCCTGAAGGTGGTGGGCAAGCCTGGCATCCCCACCGGGCCCGTCAAGTTCGACGAGATCACGGCAGAAGCCATCACCCTGGAGTGGGAGCCCCCCAAAGACGACGGCGGCTCGGAGGTGTCCAACTACATCCTGGAGAAGAGGAGGACCACAGACAACAAGTGGGCCACGGTGGCCTCAGCCATCCAGAAGAACACCATGAGGGTGACCCGCCTCCACGACGGAGTGGAGTACATCTTCAGGGTGTTCGCGGAGAACAAGTACGGTGTGGGCGAGGCCCTGAGGTCGGATCCAGTGGTGGCTCAGCATCCATTCAGTACGTTCATTTCCTCCTGCTTTAACCAGGTTACAAACACACTGTCCTCCTCCTTTAACCAGGTTACAAACACACTGTCCTCCTCCTTTAACCAGGTTACAAACACACTGTCCTCCTGCTTTAACCAGGTTACAAACACACTGTCCTCCTACTTTAACCAGGTTACAAACACACACTGTCCTCCTGCTTTAACCAGGTTACAAACACACACTGTCCTCCTGCTTTAACCAGGTTACAAACACACTGTCCTCCTACTTTAACCAGGTTACAAACACACTGTCCTCCTACTTTAACCAGGTTACAAACACACTGTCCTCCTGCTTTAACCAGGTTACAAACACACTGTCCTCCTACTTTAACCAGGTTACAAACACACTGTCCTCCTACTTTAACCAGGTTACAAACACACTGTCCTCCTGCTTTAACCAGGTTACAAACACACACTGTCCTCCTACTTTAACCAGGTTACAAACACACTGTCCTCCTGCTTTAACCAGGTTACAAACACACTGTCCTCCTACTTTAACCAGGTTACAAACACACTGTCCTCCTGCTTTAACCAGGTTACAAACACACTGTCCTCCTACTTTAACCAGGTTACAAACACAGACTGTGGTGTTTGATGTCATTCTGTAATTTAAAGACGGTTGGTGATTTTATTTGTTACCTTTCTAGATGTGCCTGAGGCTCCAGCTGCTCCTGAGATCACCAGCATCCGCCATGAGTCGGCCATCTTGGTCTGGGAGGACCCTAAGGACAATGGGGGATCTCCTATTACTGGTAAACATCACGCTACTGTTGTCACTGGAACATTCAAACATTGCATTCTAAATATATAACTATAATAATAATAGCCAAATAACATAACTTACTAAACCTTCAAAAAGGTTTCAACATTATTATTTCATATTTATACATGCATTTCCACAATGACTGTAGGACTAGGTGAATATTGAGCCCTCTCCTCCCTCCCTAGGATACCACTGTGAGTTTAAGGAGATGAACAGTCTGATGTGGAAGCGTGCCACCAAGACGCCCATCAGAGTGAAGGAGTGCAGAGTGACCAGTCTGGTGGAGGGACTGGAGTATGAGTTCAGAGTGATGGCTCTGAACACTGCCGGACTGGGCAAGCCCAGCAAGAGCACCCCGCCCGCCATGGCCCTGGACCCCATCGGTCAGTGACCCCACAGCACACACACACTGCACAACCAACGTCACCAATATGAATCAATAGAACAACTCAATCATTCATTACTTTGTAAAACACAAAACATATGTAAATGTAATGAGGAAATGTGGAAAAGTAGATCTGAGTGTATTTTGTAATGTTTCCCCTGCCACTGCACAGATCCCCCTGGTAAACCTGATGTAATCAACGTGACCAGGAGCTCCGTGACGCTGATGTGGACGGCGCCCAAATACGACGGCGGCCACAAGCTGACGGGCTACATGGTGGAGAAACTGGAGGCAGGCACCAAGGCCTGGGCCAAGGCCAACCACATCAACGTCCAGGGCTGTGCTTTCACCGTCACAGACCTGACCGAGGGAGCCAAGATGGAGTTCAGGATCAGGGCTAAGAACTCTGCAGGAGCTGTCAGCGCTCCCTCAGAGCAGACGGATCAGCTCACATGCAAGGATGAGTACGGTAGGTCACGCTGCAGTATACCATGGACTCATGTATTTTGTTAAGTATATACGTGTTATATCATTTCAAAGACCCTACCTTTGTCTTCTGTTGTGGTAAGTCTAATGTAATGTAGACACAGCTCTACAGTAGACTATTGTATGAACCCATGTTGAATAGTGTGGGCAGGACATGAACAGGGGTCTGTGTTGTTGTCCACAGAGCCACCAACCATCACCATTCACCCAGACATGAAGGACGGTGTGTCGGTCAGAGCAGGAGACACCATCGTGGTCACAGCCTCTAAGATCCTGGGCAAGCCCCCCCCCACCACCGCCTGGTCTAAAGGAGGTCGTGAGTTAAAGAGCTCTGACGTGGTGACCATCACCGCCACCCCAGTCTCCTCCACCCTGGCCATCAAATACGCCACCAGGAAGAACACCGGAGAGTACGTCATCACCGCGAGCAACCCCTTCGGCATCAAGGAGGAGAAGGTCAAGGTGAAGGTGCTGGACATCCCCGGGCCCCCAGGCCCCATTGTGGCTAGCAGTGTGTCCGCTGAGAAGTGCACCCTGACCTGGCTTCCCCCGGAAGAGGACGGAGGCAGTACCATCAAGTGCTATACCCTGGAGAAGAGGGAGACCAGCCGTCTGCTGTGGACCAAGATGGCAGAGAACATCATGGATTGTAGATATGTAGCGAGCAAGTTGATCAAAGGAAACGAGTACATCTTCAGAGTGTCGGCCATTAACCAGTACGGCACCGGAGACTCCAATCATTCTGGTCCAGTCAAAATGGTAGACAGCTTCGGTAAGCAGAAACCGTTCATCTATTTTTAACATTTATCAAATAGTATATATTTTATAGATAGTATAAAGATATATAATAATATCTTTTTGGACTATAATCAACAATGGCGGGAACAGTTTTGGAGGTGTTTTTTCGTTTCTAATTGTGCTGTCCCCCCTCCCTAAAGGCCCCCCCGGCCCCCCCTCGGTCCCAGAGGTGGACAACGTCAGCAGAACTGCTGTCACCATTTCCTGGAAGAGACCAGTGCAGGACGGAGGAAGTGACATCAGAGGCTACAGCGTGCAGAGGAAAGAGAGGAAAGGAATGAGATGGGTGAGAGCCAGTAAGAAGACTGTGTCTGACCTGCGCTACAAGGTGCAGGGCCTGACTGAGGGCGTGGAGTACGAGTTCAGAGTCACCGCAGAGAACAAGGCTGGCTTTGGAGAGCCCAGTGAGCCATGTGCTCCAGTCATGACCAAGGATATAGTCTGTAAGTATTCCTTTATATTAACTGCTAATATTCTGTGACAATGTGTGACCTATTCTATCATATTAAATATTCCAATACTATATCTAGGTCCCAAAAAGCTATCTCTGACTATCTCAAATGTTTAATAAACAGTTATATGGTGATTATATTATGATACAGTGTATTATATTATAGTAAATTACATTATATCACACTATTTGACATCATAATTCTTATTTAATTCATACAAATATTGTATTATTTCTAGATCCTCCTGGTCCCCCCTCCAACACCAGAATCGTTGACACCACAAAGACAACGGCCACCTTTGCCTGGGGCAGACCGTTCTACGACGGCGGTCTTAACGTGGACGGCTATTACGTTGAGCACAAGAAGGAAGGACATGACGACTGGGAGTCCGACACAGACCACCCCCTGAGATCCACAGAGTTCGTCATTGGCAACCTAAAGTCTGGAGGCAAATACCGCTTCCGAGTCTGCGCCCTGAACTCCGAGGGCGTGGGGGAGCCGGCCGAGGTGGAAGAAGTTGTGGAGCTGGTGGACCGTGAGTCCCTGCCGGACTTTGAGCTGGACGCTGAGCTGAGGAAGACGCTGGTGGTCAGATGCCGCGCCTCCATTCGTATCTTCGTCTCCATTAAGGGACGGCCCTGCCCAGAGGTCACCTGGACGAAGGACGACGTCATCCTAAAGAGTGGCCGCGCCCACGTGGACACCACTGAGTCCTACACCCTGCTGGTGGTCCCAGACTGCACCAGGTACGACGCCGGGAAATACATCCTCAACCTGGAGAACGTAGCCGGGAAGAAGACTGGCTTTGTCAACGTCAGGGTACTGGACTCTCCAGGACCCCCGGTCAACCTGAAACCCAGGGAGATCAACAACCACAGCATCACCCTTCAATGGGAGATCCCCATCATCGACGGCGGGTCCAAGATCCACAACTACATCATTGAGAAGAGAGAGGCCACCAAGAAGGCTTACACAGTGCTGAGCACCACGTGGCAGAAGTGCTCCTTTAAAGTCTCCGACTTAGAGGAAGGAGCTCACTACTACTTCCGGGTCTCCGCTGAGAACGACCTGGGCGTCGGCGAGCCAGCGGAAACCCCTGAGCCAATCAGAGCGTCCCAAGCTCCCAGCACCCCTGAGAACCTGTACGTGACGGATGTGAGCACTGACACGGCCAGCCTGGCCTGGACCAAGCCTCTCCATGACGGCGGCACTAGGATCACAGGCTACGTCATCGAAGCCCAGAAGAAGGACGAAGGGTGGACCCATGTGACCACCATCAAGGCTCTGGACTACGTGGTGACAGAGCTCACGGAGGGAGCAGAGTACACCTTCCGCATCATGGCCGTCAACGCCTCAGGCAGGAGCGACCCTCGCGAGAGCAGACCTGCCGTCATCAAAGAGCAGACCTCCGCCCCAGCATTCGACATGCGCGCTGTTTACCAGAAGACTGTCATCGTTAAGGCTGGAGACAACATGAAGGTGGAAATACCCATTCTGGGTCGACCCCGGCCCGCCATTACCTGGAAGAAAGAGGACCAGGAGACAGACCTGAAACAGACCCAGAGAATCAACTACGAAACCACAGCCACCTCCACTACCCTCAACATCCTGGAGATCAAGAGGAAAGACGGAGGAAACTACTCCATGACGGGCAGGAACATCCTGGGAACAACCACAGAGACCATCACCGTCCTCATCCACGACATCCCAGGGGTGCCCACCGGACCCATGAAACTGGAGGAGGTGTCCTGTGACTACGTGCTCATGTCCTGGGAGGGGCCGGAGTACGACGGAGGCGTCCCCATTAACAACTACATTGTGGAGATGAGAGAGACCACAGGCACCTCCTGGATGGAGCTGGCTGCCACGGTGATCCGCACCACCTTCAAGGCCGCCAGGCTCACCACAGGGATCCAGTATCAGTTCCGTGTCAAAGCACAGAACAGGTATGGCGTTGGACCCTACCTAGTCTCAGAGCCTGTGGTGGCTGCCTATCCATTCGACGTACCATCACAGCCCGGTACGCCTCAGATCACTGCCTTCAACAAGGACACCATGACCCTGGGCTGGGACGAGCCGTCCTCTAATGGCGGAAGCCCCATCGTGGGATACCACATGGAGAGGAAGGAGAAGAACAGCATCCTGTGGCAGAAGGTGAACAAGAACCTCATCGTGGGGAACATCTTCAAGTCCACAGGCTTGGTTGACGGAATTGCCTATGAGTACCGCGTCATAGCTGAGAACATGGCCGGGTTCAGCAAACCAAGCAAGTCCTCAGAGACTACCTACGCTCTGGACCCAGTGGATCCACCAGGCCAGCCCGTGGCGCTGAACATCACCCGCCATGAGGTGACTGTGCAGTGGACCAAACCCGAGGGTGACGGTGGCTTCTCCATCACTGGATACACAGTTGAGAGAAGAGAGCTGCCTGACGGACGCTGGCTCAAAGCCAACTTCAGCAACATCCTGGGAACAATGTTCACCGTCAGTGGCCTCACAGAAGACGCCACGTACGAGTTCCGTGTGCTGGCTAGAAACTCCGCCGGCGCCATCAGCGCCCCCTCCCCAACCTCTGTGGAAATTACATGCAGAGACGACGTGGAAGAGCCCAAGATGGAGGTGGACCCAGTCTACAACAGCCCTCTGGTGATCATGGCAGGAGAGGTCTTCAAACTGGAGGCTAACGTTACCGGCAGACCCATTCCGTCGCTGGTGTGGACCAAAGATGGAAAGGAGATCACAGACACGGGCAAGCTGGAAGTCAAATCCTCTGACTTCCACACTGTGCTGCTCAACAAAGACTCTCTTAGGAGGTGCGGTGGCTCCTACACTCTCACAGCCAGCAACCCTGGCGGCTTTGCCAAGTTCACCTTCCAAGTCAGGGTTCTGGACAGACCAGGCCCCTGCGATTTACTCACCGTCACAGATATCCGAGCGGAGAGGTGTGTGTTGAACTGGCTGCCCCCATCCCATGACGGCGGCGCCAAGATCCAATACTTCATACTTCAGCGTCGCGAAACCAGCCGTTTAGCCTGGACCAACGTGGCCACCGACCTGAAGGTGAACAGGTTCAAGGTGCTGAAGCTGCTGAGGGGCAACGAGTACGTCTTCAGAGTCCTGGCCGTCAACAAGTACGGCACTGGAGAGCCCCTGGAGTCGGACCCCATGATCTGTGCCGACCCCTACGTTACCACAGACCCACCAATGCAGCCCGAAGTGACAACCATCACCAAGGACTCCATGGTGGTATGCTGGGACCGGCCCGAGAACGACGGAGGGAGCCAGATCAACACCTACGTTATTGAAAGGAGGGACAAGACTGGCATGCGCTGGGTGAAGTGCAACAAGCGGACGGTGTCCGACCTCAGGTTCAAAGTATCTGGTCTCACCGCAGGACACGAGTATGAGTTCAGGATCCTGGCAGAGAACAACGCTGGGCTGAGTCAGCCTAGCCTCTCCAGTCCCTTCTACAAGGCCATGGACACTATCTTCCAGCCTGGACCCCCTGGTAACCCCAGAGTCCTGGACACAACCAAGTCCTCCGTCACCCTGGCCTGGAACAAGCCTGTCTACGACGGTGGCTCTGAGATCACTGGCTACATCGTGGAGACCTGCCTCCCAGAGGAGGATGAGTGGACCATCTGCACCCCCAAGAAGGGCTGGACGGCCACGTCGTTCACCATCACCAACCTGAAGGAAAACCAGGAGTACAAAATCAACATCGCAGCCACAAACTGTGAGGGAGTGGGAGAGCCCGCGGCTGTCCCTGGAAAGCCCACTGCCGAGGACCGCTACCTTCCCCCTGAGATGGAGCTGGGAGCCGAGCTGCGTAAGGTGGTGTGTCTCAGAGCCTGCAGCACGCTCCGACTGTTCGTCCCTCTGAAGGGCCGACCAGCACCAGAGGTGAAGTGGGCCAGAGAGGACGGCAGTTCGCTGGACCGAGCCGCCATCGACATCACCTCCTCGTTCACCTCCCTCACCATTGAGAACGTGGACCGGTTCGATGGCGGCAAGTACGTGTTGCATGTGGAGAACAGCACGGGAAGTAAGACTGCCTTTGTGAACGTCAGAGTACTGGACACGCCTGGAGCGCCACAGAACCTCGTCATCAAGGAGATCACCAGAGACTCCGTCTCACTCATGTGGGATGCGCCTCTCATCGACGGAGGCTCCAGAGTCCGCAACTACATAGTGGAAAAACGAGAGTCTGCCAGGAAAGCCTACTCCACGGTCTGCGCCAGCTGTCACAAGTCAAGCTGGAAGATTGGGGAGCTAGAGGAAGGAAAGACCTACTTCTTCAGAATCCTGGCTGAGAATGAGTTTGGTGTAGGATTGCCTGTTGAGACGCTTGAGGCCATTAAGGTGTCAGAGAAGCCCCTCCCACCAGGTAAAGTGTCTCTCCTGGACGTCACAGGAACCAGCGTCACTCTGTCTTGGGAGAAGCCCGACCACGATGGCGGCAGCAGGATCGGGGGATACACCATCGACATGCAGGGCAAAGGCAGCGAGACCTGGACCCAGGTCATGGTTGTCAAGACAACCACTGCCGTCGTTGCCGGGTTGACGCAGGGCGAGGAGTACATGTTCCGCATCGCTGCGTTCAACGAGAAAGGAAGCAGCGACCCTCGGGCCCTCAGTCACCCTGTGCTGGCTAAAGACCTTGTCATCGCTCCCGTCTTCAAACAGCCGTTCTCTACGTACAGCGTGCTGGCAGGAGACGACCTGAAGATCGACGTGTCATACTCGGCCCGTCCAAAAGCAACTGTGGTGTGGCTCAAAGACGGCGTCGCCCTCAAAGAGACCACCAGAGTGAACGCAGAGAGCACAGACAAAAACCTGCATCTGGTCATTAAGGAGGCTAACAGAGAGGATGTGGGTAAATACACCATCAAACTGAGCAACTCAGTGGGAGAGGCCTCCACAGACCTGGATGTTATAGTTCTGGATAAACCTGGTCCCCCTACTGCTCCAATCAAGATAGAGGAGATCACCGCTGACAGCATGGTGCTGTCCTGGAACCCACCAGAGTACGAAGGTGGCTGCAGCATCAACAATTACGTCGTAGAGAAAAGAGACACCTCCACTACTAACTGGCAGATTGTGTCAGCCACAGTGGCCAGGACCACCATCAAAGCAGCCAGGCTGAAGACTGGCTGTGAATACCAGTTCAGGATCGCTGCTGAGAACAGATACGGCAAGAGCTCAGTCCTCGTCTCTGAGTCTGTCATTGCTCAGTATCCATTCGAGGTGCCCAGCACTCCACGTGACGTCGTAGTCCAGTCTACCACCAAGGAAAACATGGTGATTGTCTGGGAGAAACCCAGCACAGACGGTGGAAGCAAGATCTTGGGCTACCACCTGGAGAGCAAAGAGAGAAACAGCCTGCTGTGGGTGAAACAAAACAAACAGATCATTCCAGAGACCAGATTCAAGCTCACTGGTCTGGAAGAAGGTATCGAGTATGAATCCAGAGTTTACGCGGAGAACATTGTTGGCCTTAGCAAGCCCAGCAAACTGACAGAGATGCAGGTGGCTAGAGACCCAGTTGACTCCCCAGGAAAGCCAGAGGCTGTGATTGTCACCAGAAACCAGGTGACCCTCAAATGGACCAAACCAGAGAACGACGGCGGCAGCAAAATCACAGGCTACGTGGTGGAGAAGAAGGAAGGAGTCGACGGACGCTGGATGAAGGCCAGCTTCGCTAATGTCATGGAGACTCATTTTGTCGTCACTGCTTTAGTCGAGGAACAGGTCTACGACTTCCGTGTCATTGCCCGGAATGCAGCTGGAGTGTCCAGCAAACCCTCAGAGAGCACTGGGGAAATCACTGCCAGGGATGAGGTGGAGTCTCCAAAGATTGAAATGGACTCCAGCTACTCCCAGACAGTGGTGGTGAATGCAGGAGAGTCCTTCAAGCTGGAAGCTGTTATTTCCGGTAAACCAGTACCCCATGTCATCTGGAAGAAGGGAGGACATGAAATCACAAATGCAGCCCGCTTGGAAATAAAGAGCACAGACTTCACAACCAATCTGAGTGTTAAGGAGGCTATCCGTGTGGACGGAGGACAATATACTCTGTTGCTGAAGAATGTCGGAGGAGAGAAATCCGTCAATATTAACGTCAAAGTCCTGGACAGGCCCGGCCCACCAGACGGCCCTATCTCTATCTATGGAGTCACCAGTGAGAAGTGCTGTGTGGCCTGGAAGTCCCCTCTACAGGACGGAGGCAGCGACATCTCCCACTACATCGTGGAGAGGAGAGAGACCAGCAGACTGGTCTGGACCGTAGTGGAGCCCAAAGTACAGGTCCTCAACCTAAAGATCACCAAGCTGCTTCCGGGTAATGAGTACATCTTCAGAGTTATTCCCGTCAACAAATACGGAGTCGGCGAGCCTCTTGAGTCCGAAGCAATGATCGCCCGGAATCCATTCGTGACCCCTGACCCTCCCACCGAGGTGGAAGTGTCTACAATCACTAAAGACTCCATGGTGGTGACCTGGGAGAGGCCGACCAACGACGGAGGAAATCCCATCGGCGGCTACGTCGTTGAGAAACGCGACAAGGAAGGAGTGAGATGGACGAGATGCAACAAACGCACAGTCAGCGAGCTGCGATTCAGAGTCACAGGCCTGCTGGAAAACCGCAGCTATGAGTTCAGAGTGGCTGGCGAAAACGCAGCAGGAGTTGGAACTCCCAGCCAACCAACCATCTACTACAAGGCCTTGGATCCCATCTTCAAGCCTGGCCCTCCTAACAACCCCAAGGTGGTCGACACATCCAGAACCACTGTCTCCCTCTCATGGGGAAAGCCTATCTACGATGGTGGCTGTGAGATTCAGGCCTACATCATTGAGGCGCGCAACAGTGTTTCTGATGAATGGCTCATGTGCACTCCGCCCACGGGTATTGCAGAGACCAAGTTCACTGTGAAGAAACTCCTGGAGAAACATGAATACCAGTTCAGAGTGTGTGCTATCAACAAGATGGGTGTGGGAGAGCAGGCTGACTTCCACGGGAAGGTCCTGCTGGAGGAGAAGCTGGAGGCACCTGACCTGGACCTGGACGCCGACATGAGGAAGATGATCAACATCCGATCAGCCAGCACCCTCAGGCTGTTTGTCCCTGTGAGGGGAAGACCCGCACCCGAGCTGAAATGGGGCAAGGTGGACGGCGAACTCAAAGAGACCGCTCAAATCGACAACACAGGCAGTTATGCCTCCCTCATGATTGAAAACGTGGACAGATTTGACAGTGGCAAGTACACTCTGACAGCTGAGAATGCCAGTGGAGTGAAGTCTGTCTTCATCAGTGTCAGAGTCATGGACTCCCCCAGCCCTCCTGCCAACTTCGCCGTGAAGGAGATCACCAAGAACTCCATCACCCTCACCTGGGAGCCCCCTGTCCTGGACGGCGGCTCCAAGATCAAACACTACATCGTGGAGAAGAGAGAGAGCACCAGGAAGGTGTACTCCCCCATCACAACCTGCCACAGGATGTCCTGGAAGATCGAGCCCCTTCAGGAGGGTGGAATCTACTTCTTCAGAGTCCTGGCTGAGAACGAGTACGGCGTGGGAATGCCCGCCGAGACCCCCAACCCTCTGAGGATCTCCGAGAAGCCCCAGCCTCCTGGTAAAGTCAGTGTGGTGGACGTCACGCGCCACACTGTGGCTCTGTCCTGGGAAAAGTCTGACTTTGACGGCGGCAGCAGAATCAGCCACTACGAGGTTGAGATGCAGGGCAAGGGCAGCGAGACCTGGTCTCTGTGTGCCAAGGTGAAGGCCCTAGAGACTGTGGTGGCCAACCTGGCCAAGGGAGACGAGTACAGCTTCAGGGTCATCGCTGTCAACGAGAAGGGTAAGAGTGACCCCAGACTGCTGGCCAACCCTGTGGTTGCCAAGGACCTGGTGATTGAGCCTGCCATTAGACCCAAGATCAGCACCTACAGTGTCCAGGTGGGCTACGACCTAAAGGTGGAGGTGCCCATCGCTGGCCATCCCAAACCAGACATTACATGGACCAAAGATGGAGTGGCTCTCAAGCAGACCACCAGACTGAATGTTGTGGACACGGCTCGCAGCACTACTCTCACCATTAAAGACGCCACGAGAGACGACGGAGGAATGTACGGGGTTAACGTCACCAATGCACACGGCAGTAAGGACGCCACCATAGAGATCATCACCCTGGACAAACCTGGCCCGCCCACAGGCCCTGTCAAGATGGAGGACATCAGTGCCGAGAGCATCACTCTGTTTTGGGAGCCTCCTACCTACACCGGCGGCTGTGCCATCTCTAACTATGTAGTGGAGAAAAGAGACACTACAACCGTCAACTGGCTGGTGGTCTCTGCAACTGTGGCCAGGAACACCCTCAAAGTGGGCAACCTGAAGACAGGCGCGGAATATCAGTTCAGAATCTACGCTGAGAACCGATATGGTAAGAGCTATGCCATCGATTCAGAGCCGGTCCTGGCCCAGTACCCCTTCCAGGAGCCCGGCACCCCCGGCACCCCTTACGTGTCCTCCTACACCAAGGATTACATGGTGGTGGAGTGGCACAAACCCATCTCTGATGGAGGCAGCCCCATCCTGGGCTACCACATAGAGAGGAAAGAGAAGAACAGCATCCTGTGGACCAAGATCAACAAATCTCTGGTCCAAGACCCCAGGTACAAGAGCACCCCGCTGGAGGAAGGCATCGAGTACGAGTTCAGGACATACGCTGAGAACATTGTCGGCATCGGCAAGTGCAGCATTCTGTCGGAGGGATGTGTGGCCCGCGACCCTTGTGACCCCCCAGGCAAACCAGACGCCATCATTGTCACCAGACACTCTGTGAAGCTGAGGTGGACGGCACCGCAATACGACGGCGGCAGCCTGGTCACCGGCTATGTGGTGGAGAAACGGGACCTCCCAGAAGGCAAGTGGATGAAGGCCAGCTTTGCTAACGTGATCGAACACGAGTTCACAGTCCTCGGCTTGACCGAAGACAGTAAATATGACTTCCGAGTGATTGCTAGGAATGCAGCGGGCGCTATCAGCAAGCCCTCTGAGACCACAGGCTCCATCACAGCTAAGGATGAAGTGGAGCCCCCTATGTGTGAGGCTGACGCCATGTATAACCAGGTGCTTACCGTCAACGCTGGAGATACCTTCAACCTGGAGGCCAGCGTCCAGGGCAAGCCCATCCCCACCGCTCAGTGGTTCAAGGGTGGTGTTGAAGTGGAAAACTCTGCCAGAGCAGAGATCAAAAACTCTGACTTCAAGGCTCTCCTGGTGACTAAGGACTGCATCAGAGTGGATGGAGGACAGTACACACTGGTCCTGACCAACGTGGCCGGCACCAAAACCATGCCCTTCAACGTGAAAGTCCTGGACAGACCCGGGCCGTCCGAGGGTCCCCTCACTATCGGAAACGTCACAGAGGAGAAATGCTCCCTGTCATGGCTGCCCCCGAGACACGACGGCGGCGCCAGCATCTCCCACTACATCATCCAGAAGAGAGAGACCAGCCGCCTGGCCTGGACTGTGGTAGCCAGCGACTGTGGAGCCACCATGTTCAAGGTCACCAAACTGCTGAAGGGAAATGAATACATTTTCCGTGTTATGGCAGTCAACAAGTACGGTGTGGGCGAGCCTCTGGAGTCTGCCCCGGTCATCATGAGGAATCCATTTATTCCTCCCGGTCCCCCTCAGGAGCTGGAGATCACCAACGTAGCCCGGGACTCCATGACTGTGTGCTGGACCCGCCCCGAGCAGGATGGAGGCACAGAGATAGTGGGCTACATTGTAGAGAAGAGAGACAGAGCAGGAATCAGGTGGACCAAGTGTAACAAACGCAGGGTGACAGACCTGCGTTTCAGAGTCACCGGCCTCACAGAGGATCACGAGTATGAGTTCAGGCTGTCTGCAGAGAACGCCGGAGGAGTGGGGCAACCAAGCCCTGCTATGCCTTACGTCAAGGCCTGCGACCCCACCTTTGAGCCTGGCCCTCCCACCAACACCCACCTGGTGGACACCACCAAGAACTCCATCAGCATTGCATGGAGCAGACCCATCTACGACGGTGGCTGTGAGATCCAGGGTTACGCCGTGGAGGTCTGTAAGGCCGATGAGGATGAATGGACCCTGTGCACTCCTCCTACTGGAGTCGCTGCTACAAAGTTCACCATCACTAAACTGATTGAGCACCAGGAATATAAGGTGCAGATAATGGCCTTGAACAAACTGGGTGTGGGCGAGGCCGCCGAGATCCTGGGCACGGTGAAACCCGTGGATAAGATGAACCCACCAGAGATGCAGCTGGACTCTGAGCTGAGGAAAGGAATAGTGGTGCGTGCCGGAGGCGCCATGAAGATCCGAGTGCCCTTCAAAGGCCGTCCCACCCCAGAGATCAGTTGGGCCAAGGACGAGGGAGACCTGCCTGACCGTGTACAGGTGGAGAAAGCAGCAGACTTCACCTCGCTCTCCATTGAGGTGTGTGACAGACATGATGCTGGAAAATACATCCTGCGCCTGGAGAACAGCGCCGGAACAAAAACCGCCTTTGTCTCTGTTAAAGTACTGGACACTCCGGGCGCAGCTCTGAACCTGCAGGTGAAGGACATCAAGAAGGACTGTGTGACTCTCACTTGGGAGCCTCCTCACATCGATGGCGGCTCAAGGATCAGAAACTACATTGTTGATAAGCGTGAGTCCACCCGGAAGGCGTACTCCAACGTGGACAACAAGTGCACCAAGACCAGCTACCGCATCACCGGCCTTACTGAGGGAGCCTTGTATTACTTTAGGGTCTCCGCTGAGAATGAGTTTGGTGTGGGCCTGCCACTGGAGACAACAGACTCTATCAAGACCTCGGAGCCTCCTCTCTCTGTTGGAAAGGTCACCTTGACTGATGTGACCAAGACCAGCGCCACTCTGTCCTGGGAGAAGCCTGACCATGATGGCGGCAGCAGGATAACAGGCTACTACATCGACATGAAGATGCAGGACTCTGAGGAGTGGGTGGTGGCCGCCACCACTAAAGTATGTGTAGGCACTGTGGAGGGTCTGACCACGGGACAGGAGTACCAGTTCAGAGTCTCTGCCTTCAACAGCAAAGGAAGGAGTGACCCCCGAGCCCTGGCCGCCCCTGTCGTCGCAGCTGACGTCACCGCTGAGCCCGAGGTCAGGCTGGAGGTTCACACATTCAGCGTGCAGTGTGGAGAAGACCTGGCTGTGGAGATACCGATCAGCGGACGCCCCACCCCCAAGGTGGAATGGAAGAAAGACGGACAGGCCATTAAAGAGACGACCAGACTGAATGTTTCCAGCACAGCCACAGCGACCATGCTGCGTATCAAAGACTCCCATAGGGAGGACGCTGGGAGATACTCTCTCACAGCCACCAGCAGCATAGGAACAGCCTCAGCAGACATCAACGTGGTCATCCTGGATAAGCCTGGCCCCCCCACAGGGCCGGTGAAGATTGAGGAGGTAAGCAACGACTGGATCACCATGTCCTGGGAGCCCCCCAGCTACACAGGAGGCTGTGCCATCAACAACTACATAGTGGAGAAGAGAGACACCACCACCACGGCCTGGCAGTGTGTGTCTGCTACCATCGCCAGGACTACCATCAAGATCACCAGGCTGAAGACGGGCGTGGAGTACCAGTTCAGAGTGTACGCAGAGAACAGGTACGGGAAGAGTCCCGCCATCGACTCTCCTGCTGTTATCGCCCAGTATCCCTTCACTGAGCCTCTGGCGCCCGGCACCCCCTTCATCTCCTCCGTTACCAAGGACAACATGGTGGTGGAGTGGAAGCCCCCCAGCAGTGATGGAGGCAGCCCCATCCTGGGCTATCACCTGGAGCGCAAGGAGAAGAACAGCATGATGTGGACCAAACTCAACAAGCTGCTCATCCCAGACGCTCGTTTCAAAACCACTGAGCTGGAGGAAGGCATCGAGTACGAGTTCAGAGTGTACGCCGAGAACATAGCTGGACTCAGCCCGTCCAGCAAGCTGTCTGTGGCCTGCGTGGCGAGAGACCCCTGTGACCCGCCAAGTACCCCAGAGGCCATCGACATCACCAGGAACCACGTGACCCTGAGATGGACCCCGCCCCAGTACAACGGAGGCAGCTCCATCACGGGCTACGTGGTGGAGAGGAAGAAGCTGCCGGACCACAGGTGGATGAAGGCCAGCTTTGCCAACCTCATTGAAACAGAGTTCAGCGTCTCTGGCCTGACTGAGGAGTGTGTCTACGAGTTCAGAGTCATTGCCAGGAATGCTGCAGGCATCTTCAGCGCCCCGTCTGAAAGCACGGGAGAAATCACCGCCAAGGACGAGATCCAAGCCCCGACTGTGTCCATGGATCCTAAGTTCAAGGATGTTACTGTGGTCCACGCGGGAGAGACGTTTGTGATCGATACCGACTACTTTGGAAAGCCCCTCCCTGAGATCACATGGCTGAAGGATGGGAAGGAGATTGACAAGGCCACGCCCAGGATGGAGATTAAGAGCACGCTGACCCGCACCGTGCTCACAGTGAAGGAGTGCATCAGAGTGGACGGAGGACACTTTGTACTGAGCCTCAGCAACGTTGGCGGTACTAAGAACGTCCCCGTCAACGTAAAGGTCCTGGACAGACCTGGTCCGCCAGACGGCCCCCTAGAGGTCAAAGGTGTCACTGCAGAGAAGTGCTACCTCCACTGGAGCCACCCCTCTCACGATGGCGGCGCCAGCGTCTCCCACTACATCATTGAGCGGAGGGAGACCAGCCGTCTCTCCTGGACCGTTGTGGAGCCCAAGATCCAGGCCGTCAGCTACAAAGTCACCAAACTACTGCCTGGCAACGAGTACATCTTCAGAGTGACTGCCGTCAACAAGTACGGCATCGGCGAGCCCCTGGAGTCGGACGCTGTCGTCGCTCGTAACCCCTTCAGCCCCCCAAGCGCCCCCTCTACCCCGGAGGCCAGCATGGTGACCCGGGACTCCATCGTCCTGACCTGGGAGAGGCCCGAGCACAACAACGGCTCTGACATCGACGGCTACGTCCTGGAGAAACGCGACAAGGAAGGCGTCAGGTGGACAAAGTGCAACAAGAAGAGGCTGAACGACCTGCGGTTCAGGTGCACCGGCCTCTCCGAGGGTCACTCCTTTGAGTTCAGAGTGTCGGCCGAGAACGCAGCCGGTGTGGGAGTGGCCAGCGAAGCCACAGAATACATCAAGGCCTGCGACGCCACCTACCCACCAGGGCCCCCCAACAACCCCAAGGTGACAGACCATTCCAGCACCTCTGTGTCCCTGGCCTGGTCCAGACCCATCTATGATGGCGGAGCCAGGGTCAGCGGCTATGTGGTGGAGGTTAAAGAAGTGGCGGACGACGAGTGGACCACAGCCACGCCCTCAGCAGGCGTGCCCTCCACACACTACACTGTGAAGAAACTCAAGGAGAATGCAGAATACCACTTCCGTATCTGTGCAGTGAACATAGAGGGAGTTGGGGAGCCCGTAGACCTGCATGGCTCAGTGGTGGCCGCTGAGAAGCTAGAGGCTCCTGAGATCGAGCTGGACGCCGACCTGAGAAAGATGGTGAACGTGCGTGCAAGCGCCTCCCTGCGTCTGTTTGTTCCCATCAAAGGTCAACCCGAGCCAGAGGTCAAATGGGCCAAGTCGGACGGCCCTCTCACTGAGCGTGCTCAGATTGAGGTAACCAGCTCCTTCACTACTTTGCTCATCGACGACGTCAATAGGTTCGATACCGGAAAGTACGTGTTGACTCTGGAAAACCTGAGCGGCTCCAAGTCTGCCTTCATCAACGTGAGAGTGCTGGACTCCCCCAGTGCACCCACCAACTTTGTGGTGAAGGATGTCAAGAGAGACTCTGTCGCCCTCTTCTGGGAACCTCCTCTCATCGACGGTGGTGCCAAGATCACACACTACATAGTGGAGAAGAGAGAGCAGAAGAGACTGGCTTTCACTGCCGTTTGTAACAACTGTGTGAGGAACTCCTACAAGCTGGACGACCTCCAGGAAGGCGGACTCTACCACTTCCGTGTCCTGGCCGTCAACGAGCTGGGTGTGGGCCTGCCAGCCGGGACCACCGAGGCCATCAAAGTGTCTCAGGCACCTCTGCCTCCGGGTAAGGTTACTCTGGTGGACGTGACCCGCCACACAGTCAGTCTGTCCTGGGAGAAACCAGACCACGATGGCGGCAGTAAGATCAGCAGCTACATTGTTGAGATGCAGCCTAAAGGAGATGACAAATGGACTGTGTGCACGGAGATCAAGGCCCTGGAGGCCACAGTGGACAGCCTCACCACTGACGAGGAGTACTCCTTCAGGGTGTTTGCTGTAAACGACAAGGGCAAGAGCGACCCTAAGCCCCTGGCGGCCCCCGTGGTGGTGAAGGACATCACCATTGAGCCCATCATCAAGCTGCTGTTCAGCACGTACAGCGTCAAGGCTGGAGATGACCTGAAGATCGATGTTCCCTTCAGGGGAAGGCCGGATCCAGAGGTGACCTGGAAGAAGGATGGAGCGGTTCTGAAACAGACAACCAGAGTCAACGTCCTCAACACCAAGACCTCCTCAAAGATTGTTATCAAAGATTCAACCAAGGAGGATGTCGGAAAATACGCTATCACTCTGACCAACTCGGTCGGCAGCAAGTCTGCCACTATCTCTGTGGTGATCCTAGACAAGCCTGGCCCGCCCAGCGGGATCAAGGTGGACGAGGTCAGTGCTGATTTCGTCTGCTTGTCCTGGGAGCCCCCAGCCTATGACGGAGGCTGCCAGATCAACAACTACGTGGTGGAGAAGAGAGACACCACCACCACTACCTGGCAGATTGTCTCAGCCACAGTGGCCAGGACGTCTATCAAGATAGCCCGTCTCAACCAGGGCACAGAGTACCAGTTCCGCATTGCAGCTGAGAATCGCTACGGTAAGAGCCATGCTATAGACTCTGCTCCCATCGTGGCTCAGTACCCCTTCCAGCCTCCCAGCCCTCCCACTTGCCTCCTCGTCGCTCACGCCACCAAGTCTGGCATGCTGGTCCAATGGGGTAAGCCCGCCAGCGACGGCGGCAGCCCCGTGATTGGCTACCATGTGGAGTGCAAAGACCAGAGCAGCATCATTTGGACCAAGGTGAACCGAGGCCTGGTGGCTGAAACCCAGTTCAAGATGACGGGCATTGAGGAAGGCCTGCTCTATCAGTTCAGAGTGTATGCTGAGAACATGGCTGGCATTGGACCCTGCACTAAGCCCTGTGACGCAGTGCCAGCCAGAGATCCCTGTGAGTCTCCAGTCAACCTGAAGGTGACAGACATCACCAGGACCTCTGTGTCCCTGTCCTGGGAGAGGCCGGAGTCGGACGGAGGAGCTAAGATCACAGGCTACATAGTGGAGCGCAGAGAACTGCCGGAAGGCCGCTGGCTCAAGTGTAACTTCGCCAACCTGCAGGAGACGTACTTTGACGTGACGGGCCTGACGGAGGACGTGCAGTACGACTTCCACGTCATCGCCAAGAACGCCGCCGAGCTGCTCAGCCCACCCTCCGAGGGCACTGGCGCTGTCACCGTCAAGGACGACGTTGACCCGCCCACCATCATCATGGACGAGTGCTTCCGTCAGCTGGTAGTCATCAAGGCTGGAGACATCCTGAGGATAGACGCCGACATCACCGGCCGGCCTCACCCCGTGGTGTCCTGGTCCAAAGACGGGAAGGAGATGGCAGGCAAAGCCCGGGTGGAGATCACCTCCACTAACTTCCACACCACTCTCATAGTCAGAGACGCCATCAGGAGGGACTCGGGTCAGTATGTTCTGACCCTACAGAACGTCGCTGGTACCAGAGCCGTGGCGATCAACTGCAAGGTTCTGGACAGGCCCGGCCCGTCCGCTGGCCCCATGGCGGTGTCTGGCCTCACGGCCGAGAAGTGCACCATCACCTGGGGCCCCCCTCAGGAGAACGGTGGAGCTGAGATCCAGCACTACATCGTGGAGAAGAGGGAGACCAGCCGCCTGGCCTGGACCTTGGTCTACGGAGATATGAAGGCCACCACCTGCAAGGTCACCAAGCTGCTCAAAGGCAACGAGTACATCTTCAGAGCCAGAGGGGTGAACAAGTACGGCGACGGCGAGGCGCTGGAGAGCGAGCCGGTCAAGGCCATGGATCCCTTCACCGTCCCCATCGCGCCCACTGACGTCAAGGTGACCAGCATCACGGCCGAGGCCATGACTATCTGCTGGGAGCGTCCGGTGTCAGACGGAGGCAGCAGCATCTACGGCTACGTCATTGAGAAGAGAGAGAAGCAGGGTCTGCGCTGGGTCCGCGTCAACAAGAAGCCCGTGTACGACCTGAGGGTCAAAGCCTCCAACCTGAGAGATGGCTGTGAGTACGAGTACAGGGTGTATGCAGAAAACGCCGCTGGCCTCAGTGCCCCCAGCGCAGAGTGTGCCTTGGTCAAGGCTGAGGACCCCCAGTTCCTGCCTTCACCCCCAGCCAAGCCCAAAGTCATCGACTCCAGCAAGACGTCCGTCACTCTCTCCTGGAACAAGCCCCTGTTTGACGGTGGTGCCGCTGTGAGTGGTTACCGCGTGGAGTACAGGAGGAGCTATGATGACGAGTGGTTTGTGGGTGTGTCCAACACCAAGAACACAGAGTTCACCGTCATGAAGCTAACCTCGGGGGCAGAGTATGTGTTCGTTGTCAAGTCCATCAACAAGGTGGGCGTCAGCGAGGCCAGCCCGGAGACAGAACCCACTGTGGTCAAAGAGAGAGAGGACGAGCCTGTCTTCGACATCAGCAACGAGATGAGGAAGACTCTTATTGTGAAGGACGGCAGCTCTTTCACTATGAACGTGCCCTTCAGGGGTAAACCCATCCCCACTGTGAGCTGGAACAAGCCTGATGTGGACCTGAGGGTTAGAGGCAGCATTGAGACCACGGAGACCTACACCTCCATCACCATGGAGAAGGCCACCCGCGATGACTCGGGCAAATACACCGTCACCCTCAACAACGTGGCTGGGTCCGCCACACTCACCCTGATGGTCAGAGTCCTGGACTCCCCCGGACCGCCCTCTCACGTGGAGATGAAGGACGTGACCAAGACGTCTGCTACCATCACCTGGGAGACCCCTGAGAACGAAGGCGGCGGGCCGGTGAAGAACTACCTGCTGGACATCAGAGAGGCCAGTAAGAAGGGCTGGACCAGGCTAACTGACACCTGCCATCGCCTGAGCTACAAGGTGACAGACCTCCAGGAGGGAGGAGTCTACTACTTCAGAGTGACTGGAGAGAATGAGTATGGTGTGGGCGTCCCTGCTGAAACCAAGGAGGGAGTCAAGATCACAGGTACAGGACAAATATTACAAGGAAACAGACACAAAAGGGGTGTCAATATTTTTTAAGAATGAACACATTGAAACCCCTTATTACTATGCACTTGTCTGCTTATGATAAAATTGATTACTTACATTAAAATGAAAGAAGAACATTGACATATTGAACATATTACTGATGTTGATTACTAAGACACCTCTGTATGTTCTCCCTTCCAGAAAAACCCAGCCCCATTCCCAAGCTGGTGGTGACTGACGTCACCAAGGACAGCGTGACCCTGTCCTGGTCCAAGCCTGAGCATGACGGAGGCAGCAGGATCACCAGCTACCAGGTGGACGCCCTGGAGAAAGGGGAGAACACCAAGTGGGTGAAGTGTGGCACCACCAAGTTTGTCCACTTCACCGTGTACGGCCTGCGGGAGAACGCAGAGTACTTCTTCAAGGTCCGCGCTGAGAACCACGCTGGCTTCAGTGAGGCCAAGGAGCTGATCATCCCCGTCATGATCAGAGACCAGCTAGGTGAGTGTTAGTCTATAAGCACTACAGCAGCACGTAAATGCTAGAGAATAATGTGGATTTGTAGTTGTAGAGGTTTCTATGTATGGAAGTCAAGCGTATTTCTACAGGTGAGTCGTTTAAAAAAGACCACTTGGGGGAGCAGAATGTCAGCATCCTAGCCCACTTAGCACCAAGGTGGAGGACCTTAATCATAGCAGACTTGATCAATAATGGCCATGTGTGTTTGATCATTTTGCACAGAGGAATGTTTTAGAGCAATGTTATTAACAATGAGACAGAGTGCTTACCAGCAGTAAAGTAATTGATTCAGAAATTGTGGACCTGAAGTGGAGTGCATGTAATAAGCTAAAGCACTTTCAATAAATCCTTATTATTATCATTTAGTAATTTAACAGTGGTATGTATTTATTCCTGTCTAATCTCTTGTCAGAATCTCCTGAGATCATTCTGAAGGACATCCCCCATAACACTGTTTATGTGAGAGCGGGATCCAATCTGAAGACTGAGATCCCTCTGACGGGTCGTCCCATGCCAAAGGTCATGATGTCTAAGGACGACGTCGTCCTGAAGAACACCATGAGGTTCAACTCAGAGGTCACCTGCGACAGCCTCAAGATCACCATGCGCGAGAGCATAGCCAAGGACACCGGACGCTACGACATCATCGCCTCCAACACCAGTGGAACCACCAAGTCGTTTTTGAAGGTGGTGGTTCTGGACCGCCCCGGCATTCCTGTGGGCCCCGTGGAGCTCTACGACGTGACGGAGGACAGCGTGAGCCTGAAGTGGCTGCCCCCGATCTACGACGGAGGCAGCGTCATCACCAACTACATCGTCTACAAGAGACAGACCACGGCCGCTAACTGGGTGGAGGTGTCCTCCGCTGTGGCCCGCTGCACCATGAAGATCATGAAGCTCACCACAGGGCTGGAGTACCAGTTCAGGGTCAGAGCGGAGAACCGCTTCGGCATCAGCGAGCACATTGACTCGCCCACCGTGGCTGTGCAGCTGCCTTACAGTAAGGGTCCATGACGCTGCTGGCCTAGGCCTGTCCTTCAGACCTTTATCAGGCTCTGTTCTTTTCAGCCGTTTTGTTCTGGTTTGTGGTTAACAATATGAAAAAACAACTCTCTTTGTCATCTCTCTTTCTCCTCCAGCTGTCCCTGACGCACCGTCAGAAGTCATGGTTACCGCAGTGAGCAAAGAGAGCATCTCTCTGAGCTGGAAGGAGCCGGCGTCGGACGGCGGCAGCCACGTTTTCGGCTACCACCTCCAAATGAAGGACAGGAACAGCCTGATGTGGCAGAAAGTCAACAAGATGGTGATCCGGGCGAACCACTACAAGGTGACCAGCGTTCTACCGGGGCTCATCTACGAGTTTAAGGTGGCGGCTGAGAATGCAGCTGGGCTCAGCCCCGTTAGCAAGACCTCTGACGCCGTGCTCGCCATCGATGCCTGTGGTGAGTGGATGTTCAGACTCACAGCCTATAGTCCTGTCCTTCTGTGTCCAGCATTGCCCTTCTGTCCTCTGTCCTAGTTTTAATATGGATTTATTTATTGTTGTTGTTAAGTGAATTAACATGAGCTTCCTGTGGTTCAAATCTTAACCTGTGTTTCTATTTCCTTCATATATATTTTCCCCTCAGAACCTCCCAATAACCTGCGCATCAGTGACGTCACCAAGCACTCCATCAGCCTGGTGTGGGAGAAGCCCTCGTTCGACGGAGGCAGCAAAATCAACGGCTACATCATCGAGAAGAAGGAAGGGGACAGGGAGCGCTGGGTCAAAGCCAACCTGACCAACGTCTCTGACACCCACTACACGGTAACCGGCTTGACCCAGGACGAGACCTATGAGTTCAGGGTGGCCGCCAAAAACGCAGTGGGCTCCGTCAGTAACCCTTCACTGGTGGCTGGACCTGTGACCTGTGTGGACACCTATGGTGAGTGGGTCAGGGTCACTAACACAGCATGCAAACAACAAACACAGTCAACATTAGTAGAATGTCTAATACATTACACCCTAACCATAAGCCTTATTTATTTAATCTGGCCGTGTATTCCTATATATTGAATGTGTGTCTGACCTGTCGTTACCCAGGCGCCCCAGAGATTGAGCTGCCCCATGAGTACTTGGATGTCGTAAAGCACAGAGCCGGCTCCGCTGTGGAGCTCAAGTTCTTCATCGTGGCCAAGCCCACTCCCACCATTGAGTGGTTCAAAGACGGCAAGCTGGTGGAGGCCAACGCCCAGCAGAGCTTCAAACACACCTTCGAGTCATCCAGTCTGTTCCTAAAAGACACCACCAGACTGAACTCAGGAAGCTACGAGATCAAGGTGAAGAACTCCCTGGGCACGGCCTACTCCAGCGTCAGGCTGCTCATTCAAGGTGGGTCCCTGTCCTCTCTCTTACTAACCGTCGTGAAATGTTATATTATCTTCAACCGCCCCCAAAAAACAACATTTTATCATCAAAGGAACAGAACCCAACAATGATTTTTTCCCTACTTGCTCTCGGTCTTGAAATGTTAAATAGCCCAAATATTTTTTTCTAACTCAAAAATGTAAAGAAAATGTATATATAACACTAAAAAAACGATAAGAAATACTGTAAAATAAAATAACAACTTCTTATCTTTGTCTCCTCAGATAAGCCTGGCCCTCCGGCCGGTGAGATCCAGTTTAAGAAGGTGACAGCAGACAACATGACCATCATGTGGGCCCCTCCTGCAGACGAGGGCGGGGCCATGGTCTCCCACTACATCGTAGAGAAACGAGAGACCAGCCGCATCATGTGGTCCATCATCTCGGAGAAGCTGGTGGACTGCATAGTCAACGTGCCAAGGCTGATCGCCGGCAACGAGTATGTCTACAGAGTCAGAGGAGTCAACAAGTACGGCGTGGGAGACCCATTGGAGTCTGAGCCCATGGTGGCTAAGAACGCCTTCAGTAAGGAGACACACACCAACTATAATTTACATTACACACTAAGTAACACACACCAACTATAATTTACATTACACACTAAGTAACACACACCAACTATAATTTACATTACACACTAAGTAACACACACCAACTATAATTTACATTACACACTAAGTAACACACACCAACTATAATTTACATTACACACTAAGTAACACACACCAACTATAATTTACATTACACACTAAGTAACACACACCAACTATAATTTACATTACACACTAACTAACACACACCAACTATAATTTACATTACACACTAACTAACACACACCAACTATAATTTACATTACACACTAAGTAACACACACCAACTATAATTTACATTACACACTAAGTAACACACACCAACTATAATTTACATCACACACTAAGTAACACACCAACTATAATTTACATCACACACTAAGTAACACACACCAACTATAATTTACATTACACACTAAGTAACACACACCAACTATAATTTACATTACACACTAACTAACACACACCAACTATAATTTACATTACACACTAAGTAACACACACCAACTATAATTTACATTACACACTAACACACACCAACTATAATTTACATTACACACTAACTAACCCTAAGAACGCCTTCAGTAAGGAGACACACTAACCATTCTTTACTTTACAACGTTAAAGACAAAATGAATCAATGCTCACTGGTAGACTTAGATGACATATCAAAATTGAAGGTGTATTTAAAATGTAGCATTTAAGTAGTTCTATCACTTACTTTGCAACAGAGAAACAGTATTAATAATGTTTTCTAGTCACATTAGCTATAATCTAATCTGTCCATTCCCCTTTGCCCCTATAGTGCCTCCCAGCGAGCCATCAAAGCCTCAGGTCACCATGATCACCAAGTCATGCATGACGGTGATCTGGGAGAGACCCGCCATGGACGGAGGAAGTGACATCGATGGCTACTACCTGGAGAAGAGGGAGAAGAAGAGCCTGCAGTGGTTCAAGGTGGTGAAGGGAGCCATCAGAGACACACGGCAGAAAGTGGGCAACCTGATCGATGGCAACGAGTACCAGTACCGAGTCTGTGCCATCAACAAGGCCGGCGCAGGGAACTACTCTGAGTGCTCCGAGCTCTACAAGGCAGCCGACGCCGTTGGTATGGTTACTACTCCTCCTGCTACTCCTCCTACTCCTGCTGCCGCTACTCCTCCTACTCCTGCTGCTCATGCTACTCCTCCTAATGCTCCTACTCCTCCCATTACTACTACTCCTCCTGCTCCTCCTCCTGCTTCTCCTCCTAATGCTCCTACTCCTCCCATTATTACTACTACTCCTGCTCCTCCTGCTCCTCCTGCTTCTCCTCCTACTCCTCCCATTATTACTACTACTCCTGCTCCTCCTGCTTCTCCTCCTACTCCTCCCATTATTACTACTACTCCTGCTCCTCCTGCTTCTCCTCCTACTCCTCCCATTATTACTACTACTCCTGCTCCTCCTGCTTCTCCTCCTACTCCTCCTGTTACTGCTACTCCTCCTGCTCCTCCCACCACTACTCCTCCTGCTACTCCATCTCCCGCTTCCACTACTGCTCCTGTTGCTCACTAAACTCACCACCTCAGTTTATTAAAACTCTCTCTTAACGTCCAAGTCTCCTTTTGTGTTACTTTTAATTTAGTCATAATTACCATGTGGTGCCATGTCTGTAAGTTAGCACTGCTATATCATTAACCACCAGTCCCACTAAATATGATCTATTGTCCATTCTCAGACCTGCCTAGTGAACCCACCAAGCTGAGAGTGTTGGACTCCACCAAGACCTCCATCACGCTGGGCTGGGTGAAGCCAGTATATGACGGGGGCAGTGAGATCACCAGCTACGTGGTGGAGCAGATGAACACAGAGGACAGAGAGTGGGTGGTGGTGAGCTCCAAGGGAGAGGTCAGGACCACTGAGTTTGTGGCCTCTCACCTCAAACCTGGAACCTACTACTTCTTCAGAGTCTCTGCTGTCAACTGCAAGGGACAGGGAGAGAATATTCAGACATATCAGCCTATACAGCCTAAAGATATCCTGGGTTCGTATTCACATTTTTACTTTGACCATTTGATTTGATTACCACTGTTTTGTTTGCAGGGTTATCATATTACTTAATTACAATTATCCATGATTTTATTATCACTTCTTTGTAAATTGTGTCAACCAATCTCACTTTTTTTTCTTTCTATCACGATTTGTTCTTACAGAGGAGGCAGACCTGGACCTGGACGTTGCCATGACGACCCAGTACACGGCCAAATCGGGCCGAGACGTAGAGGTGTTCATCCCCCTGAAGGGGAGACCCGCCCCCAACGTCACCTGGAGGCGTGGCGACCGTAACATCGGCAGCGACACACGCTACGCCATCGCCAGCACGGAGCGCTCCACCATTCTCACCATCCCCAAGGTCAGCCGCGACGACTGCGGCAAATACCTGCTGGAGATCGAGAACGGTGTCGGAGAACCCAAGGTCATCACCGTGTCTCTCAAGGTTCTGGACAGTCCGTCCACCTGCCAGAGGCTCATCATCAAAAACGTGACCAGAGGAAAGCTGACCCTGAGCTGGGAGGCTCCTCTGATCGACGGAGGCTCCCCGGTGACCAACTACATCGTGGAGAAGAAGGCCTCCACCATGAAGGCCTATCAGGTGGTGAGCGCTGAGTGCACCAACACCTCCTATAAGATAGACGGGCTCTCCGAGGAGACCGCCTACTTCTTCCGTGTGTCTGCGGAGAACGAGCACGGCATTGGGGACACCTGTGAGACCACAGTGCCCGTCAGAGCCACCGAGACCCCCGGGGCGGTCAAGGACCTGGTGATGACCGACTCCACCAAGGCGTCCGTCAGCCTGCAGTGGACCAAACCCGACCACGACGGCGGCAGCCACATCTCAGACTACATCATCGAGAAGAGGACCGCAGAGGACCCTACCTGGGTTCTGGGCGCAACCTGCAAGCGCTGCACCTGCGAGGTGACCAACCTGAAGGAGAACGCGATCATGGACTTCAGAGTGTTCGCTAAGAACGAGAAGGGCAACAGCGACTTCTCCCAGATCGGACCCATCACAGTCAAGGAGTTCCTCATCAACCCAGAGGCCAACATGATGGACTACCCATCCGGGGAGCTGCCAGTGCGGGTGGGCCAAAACATCCACATTGAGCTGCCGTTTAAGGGCAAACCCAAACCTAACGTCAGCTGGATGAAGGACAACATTCCCCTGAAGGAGAGTGAGAAGTGCCGCTTCAGGACCACCGACAACAGAGCCTCCATGACCATCCGAGGAGCTAAGAAGGAGAACGCCGGAATGTACACACTGGTTCTGGACAACAAAATAGTCAAGAACTTCTTTGACGTCACAGTCGTTACTTTGGGCCCCCCCTCTGTTCCCGTTGGTCCGATCCGTTTCGACGAGATCAAAGCCCAGAGCATCATCATTGCCTGGGACGAACCAAAGGACAACGGGGGTGGAGAGATCACTTGCTACAGCGTGGAGAAACGCGAGAGCTCCCAAGCTAACTGGAAGATGGTTTGTTCCAGCGTGGTGAGGACCACCTTTAAGATCCCCAACCTGGTGAAGGGAACCCAGTACCAGTTCAGAGTGCGAGCCGAGAACAAGTATGCGGTGAGTGAGGCTCTGTTGTCCCATGAGGTGATTGCCCAGCACCAGTACAAACCCCCTGGCGCTCCAGGCAAACCAGTGACCTTCAATGTAACCAACGACGGCATGACCATCCAGTGGGAGGCGCCAGGCTTCGACGGAGGCTCCCCCCTCCTTGGTTTCCACGTGGAGAAGAAGGACAGGAACAGTCTGCTGTGGACTAAAGTCAACACCACCATCATCTCAGCCCGGGAATACAGGATCATCGGCCTGATGGAGGGGCTGGAGTACTCCTTCAGGGTCTACGCTGAGAACAACGCTGGGCTCAGCCCCGCCAGCGAGCAGAGCAAACACGCCCTGGCCATCTCTCCCGTCGGTGAGTCTCCAGATTAGTACACATCAGGAGATCTAGTTCAGTCCTAAACCTACTTTGTATTGGGACGAAATAAATAGGATTCAATAAATACATATTCTGTTGCAGGCAGTGAACCCAGAAAAAGATTCACTCGGTAAACAAGGCTGAAATGAATAACTAACAACCCTCCCTCTTTGTGTCTCCTCCTCCTCCTCCTCCTCCTCCTCCGTAGATCCCCCTGGTACTCCTAACTGCATCGACGTCACCAGAGACTCCGTGACTCTGAAGTGGGCCTTGCCGGCCAGAGATGGAGGCAGTAAGATAGTGGGCTACAGTGTGGAGAGGCGCCAGGGCAGGGCCAAGTGGCTGAGGTGTAACTTCATCGACATCAGCGAGCTCCAGTTCACCGTGACCAGTCTGTCTCCCGGTGACCGCTACGAGTTCAGAGTGATCGCTAGGAACGCCGTGGGCACAGTCAGCCCTCCATCCAACTCCTCTGGTTACATCACCACCAAGGATGAGAGCGGTGAGCTTCTATTAACAACACAACCGTTTATACAAATAAAAGTGGATGACATTATTAAATGACAAGAAGGAGACGAAAACAACAAACAAATACAGATATGGCTTTTTATGCTACTGCTAAGACGCTAATCTGACTGGTTGTGTGTGTGTGTGTGTGTGTGTGTGTGTGTGTGTGTGTGTGTGTGTGTGTGTGTAGTGAGTCCCGACATTGAGTTCAGCCCAGACCAGGCCGTGGTCCTCAAGGCTGGCGAGCCCCTCCTGCTGAGCTGCTCCATCACAGGACGCCCCGTGCCACAGGTCACCTGGTTCAAGGATGGCAGGGAGATCGACAAGAGACTCCTGGACTTTGAAATCACCACCAAGATCGGCGCCAGCAGCCTGTTTGTCCGCGACACAAACCGTGGCCACCGCGGCATCTACTCTGTGGAGGCCAAGAACAGCTCCGGCACCAAGAAGAATGATGTCAACATTAGAGTACAAGGTCTGTACTCAGCTTTACATGATGGGACTACAGGACAGTATAGATAACATTGTCTGATATCATTCCTGTATTTCATTGGTTACAGTTCAATTAGGTGGTTAATAATTATTCATCTTATGGTAGGAAGTATTTAATTGGCTACTATATAATTAATATTCATGAAATCACCTTCTAGTATGCGTATTTAAGGGTCACAGCCTAATTAAATATCTTCATCATTACATTTTATAAAAAATGATAATACTCTTACAACCTTTCAACTTATGCAGAACTGGTGTATAATCTCTTCCACTACAGATTGATGAGCGTTCCGTAACTTTGTTAAATAACTTTCCGTTTTCTTCCAGACACTCCCGGACCTCCCGAGGGCCCCATCCGGTTCACCGGCATCACTGCAGACAAGTGCACGGTGTGGTGGAACCCTCCGGAGAACGACGGCTGTGCAGCCATCAGCCACTACGTGGTGGAGAAGAGAGAGACGTCCAGGATCTCCTGGGCCACCGTCACCAGCAAGTGTGAGGCCTGCTCCTTCAACGCCACCAAGCTCATCAAGGGCAACGAGTACCAGTTCCGTGTCTCCGCCGTCAACAAGTTTGGAGATGGCAGACCACTAGACTCAGAACCCGTCGTTGCACAGATGCAATTCAGTAAGTTTCTTGTTAGCGAGATGGCAGTGTATACATTTATGAAATTCGATTATCATGTTTGTGTGTGATTGTTTACATCCTGTGTGTGAAAAATGATATCAATTCCAGCTGGATAAGTTCTAATGATATTTGTGTTTTGTTTCCAGCTGTCCCTGAGGCCCCAGGCACTCCAGACGCCACCCATGTGACTGGTGACAGCATCACCCTCTGCTGGACCAGACCTGGCTCAGACGGTGGAAACGAGATCAAACACTACATCCTGGAGAGGCGCGAGAAGAAGAGCCTGATGTGGGTGAAGGTGTCCTCCAAGCGACCAATCACAGAGCTGCGTAAACGAGTCACCCACCTGACGGAAGGGAACGAGTATGAGTTCCGCGTCATGGCGGAGAACGGAGCGGGGGTGGGGCCTGCCAGCAGCACCTCCAGACTGTTCAAGTGCAGGGAGCCAACCAGCTCCCCCAGCGCGCCCTCCATGGTCAAGGTCATGGACTCCACCAAGTCCTCTGTCACCCTGGAATGGATGAAGCCCGTGTTCGACGGTGGCCTGGAGATCATCGGCTACAACATTGAGATGTGTAAGGCCAGTCTGATGGAGTGGCACAGGGTGAACACACAGATCTGCATCAACACACACTACACTGCCAAGGAGCTGGTGGCCGGAGAGTCCTACAAGTTCCGTGTCAGTGCCGTCAACGGCTCGGGAGAGGGAGAGCCCTCGGAGATCCCCAACGCTGTGAAGGCCCTGGACAGACTCACCTCCCCGGAGATAGAGCTGGACGCCGACTTCAAACAGACCCACGTGGTGAAGAACGGAGGCACCGTGACCCTTCACATCGCCTTCCGGGGCAAGCCGGCTCCGCTGGCCACCTGGACCAAAGCGGACGGAGACCTGCCCGTTATGGCCGACATCAACACCACAGAGTCCTTCACAACGCTGACCATCGAGGGCTGCAGCCGCTACGAGGCCGGGAAATACACCCTGGCCCTGGAGAACAACAGCGGACGCAAGTCCATCACCTTCACAGTCAAGGTCCTGGACACTCCTGGGCCTCCTGGTAAGATCACCTTCAAGGACGTGACCCGAGGAGCCATGACGGTCCTCTGGGACGCCCCCAGCAATGATGGCGGCGCCCGTATCCACCACTACATCGTGGAGAAGCGTGAGGCCAGCCGTCTCAGCTGGCAGGAAGTGAGCACTAAGTGTTCCCGCCAGATGATCCGCGCCACGGGCCTGGAGGTGGGCGTGCCGTACCTCTTCAGGATCATAGCCATCAACCAGTATGGACAGGGTGAGCCCCATGAGATGACGGAGCCCGTCCTGGCCACTGAGGAGCCAGCTCCCCCCATGAGGCTGGACGTGGCCGACACCACCAACTCCACGGCCTCCCTGGTCTGGCTGAAGCCCGAGCACGACGGAGGCAGCCGCATCAGAGGCTACGTGGTGGAGTGCAGGGCCAAGGGCACCGACCGCTGGGTGCTCAACGGAGAGACCAAGTCCCTGAAGATGCTGGTGGAAGGGCTGATCGAGGGCACGGCGTACGACTTCCGCGTCCGAGCAAAGAACGACGCGGGGATCAGCGAGGCCAGGGACGCCTTTGGCTCCGTGCTCATCAAAGAGCCCAAGATAGAGCCCACCGCCGATCTCAGCAGCATCACCAACCAGCTCATCACCTGCAAGACCCACACCACCTTCACCATCGACATCCCCATCAGCGGCAGGCCCGCCCCTAAGGCCACCTGGAAGCTGGAGGAGATGAGACTGAAGGAGACGGACAGAGTGATCATCACTACCACTACAGAGAAGACCACGCTGGTGGTCAAGGACAGCCAGAGGGCCGACAGCGGAAAGTACTTCCTGACCCTGGACAACACTGCCGGGGCCAAGACCTTCGCTGTGACCGTGGTGGTCATGGGCAGACCCTCACCCATCACGGGACCCATCAAGATCTCCGACATCTCCTCCGAGTCCTGCTCCCTAGCCTGGGGAGAGCCGGCGGACGACGGAGGAACCGACATCAGCAACTACATCGTGGAGAAACGGGAGTCTGGCGCCACCTCCTGGCAGGTGGTGAACTCCAGCGTGAAGCGCAGCACCATCAAAGTCACCCACCTCACCAAGTACATGGAGTACACCTTCAGAGTGTGTGCTGAGAACAAGTTCGGCGTCAGCAAGCCCACGGAGTCGGCTGCTGTGGTTATCGAGCATCCGTTCAGTAAGAGCTCACACTCCCATCATAACAACATGAAGTTAAATTACCTCTATCAGTACATAAACATAGATTATATCATGTTATATATATCTGAGATGCACTCAGCATTTTGGTTTGGCAGCAGTTCAAATGTTACCAATAGATGCCAGTATGAACCAATAATAACCTTGACCCCTCCTCCACCACAGTTCCGCCAAGCCCACCTGGTCGTCCAGACATCACCTTTGTGTCTGCCACCGCCATCGCCATCAAGTGGGAGCTGCCCTACGCAGACGGAGGCAGCCAGATCAGCGGCTACTGGATAGAGAAGAAGGAGAGGAACACCATCCTGTGGGTGAGGGAGAACAAGATCCCCTGCCTGGAGCCGCACTACAAGGTGTCCAGCCTGATCGAGGGCCTGGAGTACCAGTTCAGAGCCTACGCCATGAACCTCGCCGGCCTCAGCAAAGCTAGCGAGGCCTCCAGACCCGCTCTGGCTCTCAACCCTGTCGGTAATTAACACATAATGAAATATTAACCATTTCTATTTTGATGATGCACAAATTTTACATGCTTTACAACAATAAAATAATAATGATGATAATCTACCTAAATTAAATGCACAAAAAACAGAACAAGACAAACAAAAAACAAATGCATACTGAAAAAATCTAATAATAACTGTAATACAATATAAATAAGTGTTTTTATTTCCTCTCCAGATCCTCCCAGCAGACCAGAGGTGACTGACATCACCAGGTCCTCGGTGTCTCTGTCCTGGGGTGTGCCCTTCAACGATGGCGGCAGTAAGATCGTTGGCTACGTGGTGGAGAGGAAAGTGTACAGCACAGATGAGTGGGATGACAATCGCTGGCTGAAGTGTAACTACACCACCATCACTGAGACACACTTCACCGTGGGCAACCTGGGCGAGGGAGAGACCCTGGAGTTCAGAGTCATCGCCAAGAACGCTGCCGGCGTCCACAGCGCTCCCTCTGAGTCCACAGGACCAATCACATGCAAAGATGAATATAGTGAGTTAGCAGCCCTGTTACATTTCAGATTGAATCAAAAAACCTTGGCCTGTTCCGTTCAAATCAGAAATGATAAAATACAAACGTTCTATTTCTTAAATGGTGTATTCATTGTCTCTCCTTAGCTCCACCCAAGGCTGAGCTCGCCACCACTGGTGAGACAGTCACCATCCGGGCCGGGTCCGACCTGGTTCTGGACGGTGCTGTGGGAGGTAAACCCGAGCCCAAGGTCTACTGGTCCAAGGCTGAGAAGGTTCTGGAGCTGGGTGAGAAGTACTCTCTGACTTACACCAGCACCAGGGCCATGGCCGTCATCAAGAACTGTGACAGAAATGACACGGGACGCTACATCCTCACCGTCAAGAACGCCAGCGGCACCAAGACCGCCGCCGTCAACGTCAAAGTCCTCGGTGAGAACAACCACTCAGCTCCTCTGAGGCTTGTAGTTACACTGAGAATCACTCACTACACTGGACCTTCACATTTTAGTTTTATAACTGAACCCTCGAAGTTCACCCAGGCTAACTGAACCCTCTAAGCTGACCCAGGCTAACTGAACACTCTAAGCTGACCCAGGCTAACTGAACTCTCTAAGTTGACCCAGGCTAACTGAACTCTCTAAGCTGACCCAGGCTAACTGAACTCTCTAAGTTGACCCAGGCTAACTGAACCCTCTAAGTTGACCCAGGCTAACTGAACTCTCTAAGCTGACCCAGGCTAACTGAACTCTCTAAGTTGACCCAGGCTTACTGAACCCTCTAAGTTGACCCAGGCTAACTGAACTCTCTAAGCTGACCCAGGCTAACTGAACTCTCTAAGTTGACCCAGGCTAACTGAACTCTCTAAGTTGACCCAGGCTAACTGAACTCTCTAAGTTCACCCAGGCTAACTGAACTCTTTAAGTTCACCCAGGCTAACATCTGTCTCTGATCTCCCCCCCCCCCCAGACACCCCCGGCACCCCTGAGGATAAGATCACCATCAGCAGGGTAACGGAGGAGAAATGCTCCGTCTCCTGGAAGATCCCCCAGGAGGACGGAGGAGACACCGTCACACACTACATCGTGGAGCGCCGGGAGACCAGCCGCCTGAACTGGGTCCTCATGGAGACAGAGTGTAAGACGCTGGCCTGCGTCAGCTCCAAGCTCATCAAGAACAACGAGTACATCTTCAGAGTCCGGGGCGTCAACAAGTACGGACCCGGAGTGCCTCTGGAGTCTGAGCCCGTCATCGCCAGGAACGCTTACAGTACGTACATCATCATCACAGTCATAATAACAGGAACGTTTACAGTACGTACATCATCATCACAGTCATAATGATAACAGGAACGTTTACAGTACGTACATCATCATCACAGTCATAATGATAACAGGAACGTTTACAGTACGTATCCCATCATCACAGTCATAATGATAACAGGAACGTTTACAGTACGTATCCCATCATCACAGTCATAATGATAACAGGAACGCTTACAGTACGTACATCATCATCACAGTCATAATGATAACAGGAACGCTTACAGTACGTACATCATCATCACAGTCATAATGATAACAGGAACGTTTACAGTACGTATCCCATCATCAGTCATAATGATAACAGGAACGTTTACAGTACGTACATCATCATCACAGTCATAATGATAACAGGAACGTTTACAGTACGTACATCATCATCACAGTCATAATGATAACAGGAACGTTTACAGTACGTATCCCATCATCAGTCATAATGATAACAGGAACGTTTACAGTACGTACACCATCATCACAGTCATAATAATAACAGGAACGTTTACAGTACGTACATCATCATCACAGTCATAATGATAACAGGAACGCTTACAGTACGTACATCATCATCACAGTCATAATGATAACAGGAACGTTTACAGTACGTATCCCATCATCACAGTCATAATGATAACAGGAACGTTTACAGTACGTATCCCATCATCAGTCATAATGATAACAGGAACGCTTACAGTACGTACATCATCATCACAGTCATAATAATAACAGGAACGTTTACAGTACGTACATCATCATCACAGTCATAATGATAACAGGAACGTTTACAGTACGTATCCCATCATCAGTCATAATGATAACAGGAACGTTTACAGTACGTACATCATCATCACAGTCATAATGATAACAGGAACGCTTACAGTACGTACATCATCATCACAGTTATAATGATAACAGGAACGTTTACAGTACGTACACCATCATCACAGTCATAATGATAACAGGAACGTTTACAGTACGTACATCATCATCACAGTCATAATGATAACAGGAACGTTTACAGTACGTACATCATCATCACAGTTATAATGATAACAGGAACGTTTACAGTACGTATCCCATCATCAGTCATAATAACAGGAACGTTTACAGTACGTATCCCATCATCAGTCATAATGATAACAGGAACGTTTACAGTACGTACATCATCATCACAGTTATAATGATAACAGGAATGTTTACAGTACGTATCCCATCATCACAGTCATAATGATAACAGGAATGTTTACAGTACGTACATCATCATCACAGTCATAATGATAACAGGAACGTTTACAGTACGTATCCCATCATCAGTCATAATGATAACAGGAACGCTTACAGTACGTACACCATCATCACAGTCATAATGATAACAGGAACGTTTACAGTACGTATCCCATCATCAGTCATAATGATAACAGGAACGTTTACAGTACGTATCCCATCATCAGTCATAATGATAACAGGAACGCTTACAGTACGTACACCATCATCACAGTTATAATGATAACAGGAACGTTTACAGTACGTACATCATCATCACAGTCATAATGATAACAGGAACGTTTACAGTACGTATCCCATCATCAGTCATAATGATAACAGGAATGTTTACAGTACGTACACCATCATCACAGTTATAATGATAACAGGAACGTTTACAGTACGTACATCATCATCACAGTCATAATGATAACAGGAACGTTTACAGTACGTATCCCATCATCAGTCATAATGATAACAGGAACGTTTACAGTACGTATCCCATCATCAGTCATAATAACAGGAACGTTTACAGTACGTATCCCATCATCAGTCATAATGATAACAGGAACGTTTACAGTACGTACATCATCATCACAGTCATAATGATAACAGGAACGTTTACAGTACGTATCCCATCATCAGTCATAATGATAACAGGAACGCTTACAGTACGTACACCATCATCACAGTTATAATGATAACAGGAACGTTTACAGTACGTACATCATCATCACAGTCATAATAACAGGAACGTTTACAGTACGTATCCCATCATCAGTCATAATGATAACAGGAACGTTTACAGTACGTATCCCATCATCACAGTCATAATGATAACAGGAACGTTTACAGTACGTATCCCATCATCACAGTCATAATAATAACAGGAACGTTTACAGTACGTATCCCATCATCACAGTCATAATGATAACAGGAATGTTTACAGTACGTATCCCATCATCACAGTCATAATAATAACAGGAACGTTTACAGTACGTATCCCATCATCACAGTCATAATGATAACAGGAATGTTTACAGTACGTATCCCATCATCAGTCATAATGATAACAGGAACGTTTACAGTACGTATCCCATCATCACAGTCATAATGATAACAGGAATGTTTACAGTACGTATCCCATCATCACAGTCATAATAATAACAGGAACGTTTACAGTACGTATCCCATCATCACAGTCATAATAATAACAGGAACGTTTACAGTACGTATCCCATCATCACAGTCATAATGATAACAGGAATGTTTACAGTACGTATCCCATCATCAGTCATAATGATAACAGGAACGTTTACAGTACGTATCCCATCATCACAGTCATAATAATAACAGGAATGTTTACAGTACGTATCCCATCATCAGTCATAGCAGTATACCAACACAAGGTGATAGCCTTGTCCATTAGCTGTGTTAGCTGTATTCAGGCTCTATTGAGTAACATTGTTGGCAGTAGTTTTACCATGGTGATAGCCTTGTCCATTAGCTGTGTTATCTGTATTCAGGCTCTATTGAGTAACATTGTTGGCAGTAGTTTTACCATGGTCCTGTCTCCCCTTCCCCTCAGCCATCTCCTCTCCCCCTGGAGTGCCAGAGATCACGGCCGTGGCTCGGGAGCACGTCATCATCGATTGGCTGAAGCCGGAGAGCGACGGAGGCAGCGAGATCAAGAACTACCTGGTGGACAAGCGAGAGAAGAGCAGCACCCGCTGGACCCGCGTCAACAAGACCTACACGGTGTATGACACGCGGCTGAAGATCACAGGCCTGCTGGAGGGCAGCGACTACCAGTTCAGAGTGACAGCAGTCAACGCCGCAGGAAACAGCCAGCCCAGTGACATCTCCCCCTACGTCCTCTGCAAGGACCCCACCTGTAAGTCACTCAACAGCACAGCCAGTCTAAAGAGCTGATGTGTTGAGTTGTCTTGTATCCTCTAGACATGAACCTTATCAATCAGAACTTGAAGGTGTGTTATCTATCTCCTCTAGACACCCCTGCCCCCCCCTCCATCCCCCGTGTGACTGACACCACCAAACACAGCATCAGCCTAGCCTGGACACGGCCCATGTACGATGGGGGCTGTGACGTGGCTGGTTATGTGGTGGAGATTCTGGAGGAGGGTCATGAGCACTGGTACCGAGCCACTCAGACCATGCTGACCACCAACTCCTACTGCGCCACCGGGCTGGCCAGCAACAAGAAGTATAGCTTCCGGGTCGCAGGGGTCAACAGCAACGGCACAGGAGAGTTCAGTGACCCCAGTATCGAGACCGAGCCTGAGGAGAGGATCGGTGGGTTGAACACAAACACCATTACCATTGCTAAATGTTCTATCATTAAATATAGTTATTCATAATAATAAGCCATAGTTCTATAATCTCCTTTTACATTTTAAAGACCATTCTAAGAATGTCTAATCTGGTCTAATCTAACTGGTGTAGATATTATAAGCTAATGCTATATAATAACGTCTCAAATATATATGTTTATGTTTTTAACACTGTGTTCCACCAAACAGAAATGCCTGAGTTGGAGCTGTCTGATGACTTTAAGAAGACGGTGTGTCTGCGCGCCGGTGGGACGCTGCGTCTGTTTGTCACCGTGCTGGGTCGCCCCACACCCGTGGTGTCCTGGAGGAAGAAGGGAGTGGAGCTCCAGAGCCGTGGCTTCATCGACACCACAGAGACACACACCTCTCTGATCGTGGAGAACGTCACACGCTACGACGCAGGCAAATACGTGGTGGAGGCAGAGAACCCGTCCGGAAAGAGGACCACAACCATCCTGGTTAAAGTATACGGTATGTCATGCACAAGAGTTTATACATTTAAATGAATTCATATGGATATATATAAATGAAGAACAGAAAGTCTGTCAGATATTGTGAGTATTTGATAACTAGGTATGTGTTACTCATTTAAACCTGTTAGGGGTTGTGAGTATTTGATAACTAGGTATGTGTTACTCATGTGAACCTGTTAAGGGTTGTGAGTATTTGATAACTAGGTATGTGTTACTCATTTAAACCTGTTAAGGGGTGTGAGTAATTGATAACTAGGTATGTGTTACTCATTTAAACCTGTTAGGGGTTGTGAGTATTTGATAACTAGGTATGTGTTACTCATGTGAACCTGTTAAGGGTTGTGAGTATTTGATAACTAGGTATGTGTTACTCATGTGAACCTGTTAAGGGGTGTGAGTATTTGATAACTAGGTATGTGTTACTCATTTAAACCTGTTAAGGGGTGTGAGTAATTGATAACTAGGTATGTGTTACTCATGTGAACCTGTTAAGGGTTGTGAGTATTTGATAACTAGGTATGTGTTACTCATGTGAACCTGTTAAGGGGTGTGAGTATTTGATAACTAGGTATGTGTTACTCATTTAAACCTGTTAAGGGGTGTGAGTAATTGATAACTAGGTATGTGTTACTCATGTGAACCTGTTAAGGGGTGTGAGTAATTGATAACTAGGTATGTGTTACTCATGTGAACCTGTTAAGGGGTGTGAGTATTTGATAACTAGGTATGTGTTGCAGACACCCCTGGCCCCCCGGGCTCAGTGAAGGTGAAGGACTACACCAAGGAGTCCGTGGTGATCACCTGGGACGTGCCCAGTGTGGACGGCGGCGCCCCCATCAACAACTACATCATCGAGAAGAGGGAGGCCTCCATGAAGTCTTTTAAGACGGTCACCACAGAGTGTAGGAAGACCCTGTTCAGAATCACTGGTCTGGAGGAGGGCGTGTTCTACTTCTTCAGAGTCCTGCCTGAGAACATCTACGGCGTGGGAGAGGGCCGTGAGGTGGATGAGGCCGTGAAGCTGTGTGAGGTGCCCTCAGTGCCCACAGACCTCCAGATTGTAGACGTCACCAAGGCAGCCGTCATCCTGAGGTGGGAGAGACCACTGCACGACGGAGGAAGCCACCTGACGGGCTTCGTCATCGAGGCCTGCAAGGTGGGCTCTGATAGGTGGAGCGCAGCCGCCACGGTGAAGGCCTCGCTGTCCCAGCATGCAGTGCAGGGTCTGACGGAGAACGAGCAGTACCTGTTCAGAATCAGAGCCACCAACAGCAGAGGGATGAGTGAGCCCATGGACATCAGGACCCCTATCACGGTCCAGGAACAGAGAGGTGACTGGAACACTACTAAGATCCATGGAGCATAATGTTATATATATATACATATATACACACACACACACACCCTATCACGGTCCAGGAACAGAGAGGTGACTGGAACACTACTAAGATACATGGAGCATAATGTTATATATATATATATATACACATATATATATATACACACACACACACACACACACACACATCACAAGAACAGTTTACTCACAGTCACACTGACAACTGGGACATTTGGATCTAATATTGTAGTTCATGGTTCAACGACAGAAATATATGTTTGATCATATTAATAGGAATATATATGGATTATATATCGTAGTTCATATTGACAGCAGGATACATTTACTATAATATTGTATGTCTTTAAATACATCAAATACTTGTGACTGTTCATTCCTAATTTACCTCAGAAATGTTCTTTCTTTCAAATTTGTAATTAATTTATTTTCCGTCCTGTTTGACAGTTCTGCCTAAGATTGATCTGGCCAGCATCCCCCAGAGAATAGTGAACGTGCCCGCGGGCAAGGCCCTCGAACTGAACCTGCCCATCAAGGGCAAGCCTCTGCCCGTCTGCTCCTGGTCCTTCCAGGGCGCCAAGATGAAAGACAGCCTCGACCGCATCAAGATCGAAAGCACCGGGAAATACACCCGCCTCATCGTCAGGGAGACCACCCTGGCCGATACCGGCAACTACACTCTGGAGGTGAAGAACGTTACAGGTGTGGCCACAGAGATCCTCAAGGTCATCATTCTGGGTGAGTGTGTGCTCCCTGTGTGCTCCCTGTGTGAACAGGCCGGCATGGTTCAAACAAAGCTTAGGATTATGCTGCTGATTAAACCCCCTCCTCCTGGCCCTGTGTCCGTCCAGACAAGCCGGGTCTGGTGGTTGGACCGGTGAGGATCGACGAGGTGGATGGGAACTCTGTGACCGTCAGCTGGGAGCCTCCGGAGAAGGATGGCGGCGCCAACATCAGTGGCTACGTGGTGGAGCAGAGAGACGCCCACCGGCCCGGCTGGCTGCCTGTCTCCGAGTCCGTGACCAGGCCAACCTTCAAGTTCACCAGGCTGTCCGAGGGAACGGAGTACGTGTTCCGCGTTGCCGCCACCAACCGCTTCGGCATTGGAGGATTCCTGCAGACGGAAGTGGTGGAGTGCAAGAGTGCAAAGAGTGAGTGACCTCATCAAACATGTAACAAACACCTTCATCTGAAACGCCTTCATCTCAAACACCTTCATCTGAAACACCCTGGCTGTCTAACCGGGAACACAGAGATTAAGAGGTGTGCTTGTTTTCCACTCCAGCTATCCCTGGAGCACCCAGCAAACCAGAGGTCCTCGACGTGACCCACGAGGGCATGACGTTGACATGGCAACCGCCAGAGGAAGATGGTGGCTCCTCCATCTCAGGCTACCAGATTGAGCGTAAGGAGGTCAACTCTGACAGGTGGATGCGTATCAACAAGAACCCCGTCACCATGACCAGGTACAGGTCCTCTGGGCTGATCGAGGGCCTGGAGTACGAGTACAGAGTCACAGCCATGAACTCTAGAGGCTCCAGCAAACCCAGCGAGGCCTCCAGACCCGCCGTTGCCATGGATCCCATCGGTACGTAACCCTGCACACGCTCTTCACATGAGTGTGTTGGCACGAAGCAGCTCTTCTGTAACAGTGGAAATCATCTTTTTATAATACATTCGGATGTGCATTTAAAAGTCAAGAACATGCTTTGATAAAACATATTCCATACCAATATTCTGTAACTATAGTAATATAATAAAGTAATACTAAATTGTGTGTTTCCTTCCCGCAGAGCCTCCTGGCGTCCCTGTGTCTCCCAGAGTCACAGACACCACCAGGACCTCCGTGTCCCTGGCCTGGACTCCTCCTGATGAAGAGGGAGGCTCAGTGGTCACCGGCTACCTCATCGAGATGCAGAAGGTGGACCAGGTGGAATGGACCAAGTGCAACACCACGCCCATCAAGGTGTGCGAGTACACCCTGACCCACATGCCCCAGGGGGCGGAGTACAAGTTCAGGGTGATGGCCTGTAACACAGGAGGAGCAGGAGAACCAGCAGAGATACCTGGAGTGGTGAAGGTTGCAGAGATGCTGGGTAAGAGTTCAACATTAAGATACAATAATACATTGTGTGTGTGTGTGTGTGTCATACATATATCGGTAGACTGAATGAACTACAATGGACTAACCCAATTCTTATTTTATAGAATAATATATATATTCCTTGACTAATTCTATTGTTAAATATGTATTGTTATTACAATGCATGTGTTTTTATGTCTCTCAGGTTATCCTGACTATGAGCTGGACAGCAAGTATGAGGAGGGATACGTGGTGAGACAGGGAGGTGTGATCCGCCTGTCCATCCCCATCAAGGGCAAACCCATCCCAGTCTGCAAGTGGACCAAGGAGGGCCGCGACATCTCCCACCGCGCCATGATCGTCACCAACGACGACATCACCGAGCTGGTCATCAAAGAGGCCCACAAAGACGACACGGGCACCTACGACCTGGTGCTGGAGAACAAGTGTGGCAAGAAGGCCGTCTACATCAAGGTGAAGGTGATCGGACGCCCAGACGTTCCCGAGGGGCCGCTGGAGTTCGACGACATCCAGGCCCGCTCCGTCAGAGTGAGCTGGAGGCCTCCTTCCGACGACGGAGGGGCTGACATCCTGGGATACATCGTGGAGAGACGGGAGGTTCCTAAGGCTGCGTGGTACACGGTAGACTCCAGGGTCACAGACACCTCGCTGGTGGTCAAGGGAGTCAAGGAGAATGTGGAGTACCACTTTAAGATCTCCGCAGAGAACCAGTTTGGTGTGAGCAGGTCTCTGAAGTCAGAGGAGGCAGTCACACCCAAGACTCCTCTGTGTGAGTTGGAATAGGATTTATCATTTCATCACACTGTTCACTGTGGATTATAAAACTTACATGTAATGAACACATATGTTTTCATTATAATATAGAACAATTATTGTATATGTATATGAATCATATTAATATTTAAATTAATGTCACACTGTTCACGTCAACTGTAACATAGTATTTGTTTTTATTTGATTTGGTCGTTTCTGACATAGTATGACTAACCTCCTCTTTACCTGCTTCTCCAGGTGCCCCCGAGCCCCCCAGCAACCCTCCAGAGATAATGGACGTCACCAAGAGCACGGTGGCGCTGTCCTGGTCCCGACCCAAAGACGATGGCGGCTCCAGAGTCACAGGCTACTACGTGGAGAGGAGGGAGGTGTCTACGGAGAAGTGGGTCCGTCACAACAAGACCCACGTCACCACCACCATGTACACCCTAACCGGCCTCATCCCCGACGCAGAGTACCGCTTCAGGGTAGTGGCCCAGAACGACATCGGAAGGAGCGACCCTGGACCTGTGTCCGACTCTGTGGTCTGCAAAGATCCATTCGGTTAGTTCATGATTAATAACCTCTTTCTCAATGCGGTAAAGATCCATTCGGTTAGTTCATGATTAATAACCTCTTTCTCAATGCGGTAAAATATATTTAAACTATTTGATCATGTTAATTAACACTAGGTAGAGCAGTCGGGTTGTAGTAAAGGGGAATATGATGCATGTCTCAATAAGTCAAAGAAATTCATGTTATTTCACTTTTCTTTCTGGTTTTCTCATCCTCCAGACAAACCAAGCCAGCCTGGTGAGATCGACATCATCTCGATCACCAAGGACTGCATCACCATCCACTGGCAGAGGCCAGAGTGTGATGGAGGGAAGGAGATCCTGGGCTACTGGATAGAGTTCAGACAGGCTGGGGAGAGCGCCTGGAAGAAGTGCAACAAGGAGAGATCCAAGGACAGACAGTTCACCATGGGGGGTCTGATGGAGGCCACAGAGTACGAGTTCAGAATCATTGCTGAGAACGAGACCGGCCTGAGCAGACCTCGCAGAACCGCCATGGGCATCAAAACCAAGCTGAGCGGTACGTTCACTCCCAAACATGGAATAAATACATCACACACATAGATGATAGAATTAAATTACATTTGTATCAATAAAGATATAATACAACAAAGAATTTCGACACAGTAAAAGATAATAATGAAGGGCATCTCGATATCGGCGTCCATAGTAAATAACGTCATGTGCTTCCTGTTCTGACAGTGGGTGAGGCCCCAGTGCTGAAGGAAGACATCCAGGACGTGGTCACCAAACTGGGCCAGTCCGGTACCCTGACATGCGGTATCGTGGGCCGGCCCTTACCTGAGATCAAGTGGTACCGCTACGGCAAGGAGCTGATCCAGAGCCGCAAGTACAAGATGAGCTCCGACGGACGCAACCACTCCCTGTCTGTGTTGACGGACGAGCAGGAAGACGAGGGCCTGTACACCTGCAGGGCCGTCAACGAGGCCGGGGAGGTGGAGACCAGCGGGAAGCTGTTCCTCCAGGCCGCCCCCGCCTTCCACCAAGGCTTCCCCCTCAAAGAGAAGTACTACGCTGGCTGTGGAACCAGCCTGCGTCTCCACGTGGTTTACATCGGCCGGCCCATCCCACAGATCATGTGGTTCTACGGGAAGAAGCCGCTGAACGCCGGGGACAACGTCAGCATTGAGAATACGGAGAGCTACTCTCACCTGGTGATCAGGAACGTCCAGAGGAAAACCAACGCTGGTCGCTACAAGATCCAGCTCAGCAACATCTACGGAACCATCGACACCATACTACGCGTGGAGATCCAAGGTACGGCCCCGTCTAATGGAAAGGAATGAATTACTATCAAATGTATACTACTTTGAACTAAATAGTATGAATGATAAACTGCTACAATTATCAAATGTAATCGACTATAAGGACAGAATTACTGGGAAATACAGTCTAATCTTCTCCCTATAAAGTTTAAAGGTTTTTAAAGTGCCTAGGTATACCCCTATGGTGCTCCATGGGCTCAGCGTTGTCCTTCTGTCTGCCCCCAGACAAGCCCTGCATCCCAGAGGGCCCCATCATGGTGGACGCTCTCCTGAAGAGCTCCGTCATCATTAGCTGGAAGGAACCCAAGGATGACGGAGGCTCCACCATCACCAACTACATGGTGGAGAAACGCGAGGCCAAGGAGGGCGAGCTCTGGAACCTGGTCTCCTCCTCCGTTTCCGGAACCACCTGCCGCGTCCCCAACCTGATTGAGAGCGCCGGGTATTACTTCAGGGTGTCAGCCCAAAACCAGTATGGCGTCAGTGACCCGCTGGAGATCCCTGCTGTTCTCATCATCAAGAGTCCTTACGGTGAGCACAACATCACCGAAATACTGCACCTCCCTTACACAAGCTGGGATTATATTAAATGGACCCCTTTGATGAGGTGTGCTTAATGTATGCTAAGGCCATGCTACATACTGCATCTTGGGATTATATTAAATGGATCACTATGATGGGATGTGCTTAATGTATGCTAAGGCTATGCTACATCATCTTGATACATGGGAAAGGGTACAATCTCTAATTGTGATGTATATCTCCATCTAGTGGCAATAGATAACTATGACCTTTTTAGACAGTCAAATTTAACAGACTGAACAGTTGGTAAACTGTATTAAGACTATTATGTAATCAGCACATCACAGAAAAGCAGTACATTGAATCCAATTTCAACTTTAAAACTAGTTTTAAACAAGTTGTAAATCTTTTGACGTGACTGTTAACACAATTTTTGAGGGGTAATGTTTTCCTCCATGCACGCATGAAGAACAAAATAATAACCGTCCTGTTTTGTTGATGTGTTGCAGAGAAACCTGGCGTTCCCCAGCAGCTTGTTGTTTCTGGAGTGACCAGTGAGTCCTGCATCGTGAACTGGAAAGCACCAGCAAGCGATGGAGGAGCTAAAGTCAAGAACTACTACCTGGAGAAACGTGAGAAGAAACAAAACAAATGGATCTCAGTCACCGCCGAGGAGATCCACGAGACCCACTATGAAGTCAAGGGCCTGATCGAGGGCTTCGAGTACGAATTCCGCGCCAAGTGTGAGAACCTTGGTGGGGAGAGTGACTGGAGCGAGGTCTCCGAGGCCATCAAACCCAAGTCTGAACAAGCTCCTCGGGCTCCCGTCTTCAGGGAAGAGATCAGAGACATGACCGTCAAGTACCAAGCCAACGCTACCTTGGTCACCAAGGTGGTTGGATATCCCAAACCTGTGGTGAAATGGTACAGGGGTGGAAAGGAGATCCAGGCTGATGGAACCAAGATCAAAGCTCAGGAGTTTAAGGGCGGGTACTACCAGCTTGTCATCACTAGCGCAAATGAGCAAGATGCCACCGTGTACCAAGTCAGAGCAACCAATCCAGGAGGCTCCATATCAACCACTATCAAGTTAGAAGTGGACGGTATGCCATATTCATTAGAACATCAAAACTATTGAAAATAATATGCTTGTCATTGTATACAAAATACAACCATGGTGAATTCTGTATTTATTTATACAAAAATTGACTTGATTGGTTGATTGATAGTGGTTTAACATTGAGTAGATTCACTTTTTAAAATGTTATATATGTTTGCAGTTATTCCAATAACAAGCTGCCATGCATTTTTATCAACTCCTAATATGTAAGATAACATAATCAATTATTTTCTTTCTCCTCTTTCTTGTGCAGTTCCTGCTAAGGTCCACCTGCCCAAGGAACTCCAGGGAATGGGCGCGGTCAATGCCGTGCGTGGGGAAGTCATCACCATCAAGATCCCCATCACGGGTAAACCCGAACCCGCCATCACCTGGCAGAAGGGCCAGGAGATCCTGTCCAACTCCGTCTACCACCAGGTCATCACCACCAGGTCTTTCACCTCTCTCGTCTTCCAGAAGGGCGTCCAGAGGAAGGACACAGGCTACTATAGCATCACCGCTAAGAACCGCTTCGGAATGGACAAGCAGACCATCGAGGTGGCTGTGGCCGACGTGCCCGGACCTCCCGCGGGCATCAAAGTGAGCGCCATCACCCGAGACTCCCTCACCCTGACCTGGGAACCTCCATCCAACGACGGGGGCAGTCCCATCATCAACTACATCCTGGAGAAGTGCCCCACCACCAACGACAGGTGGATCCGCGCTGCTCAGACCGACCAGACCAGCCATACCATCATCAACGTGTTCGGAAAGACAAAATACCAGTTCCGCGTCATCGCCGAGAACCAGTTCGGCCTCAGTGGACCCTGCGCTCCCACCGAGCCAGTGACCACTATCGAAGACAAGTCGGTCATCAGAAACTATGATGAAGAAGTGGACGAGAGCAGAGAGGTAACCAAGGAGGAGACTCCGCAGTTCAAGCTGAAGGAGCTGCTGTCTAAATACACTATCTCTGAGGAGCTGGCCCGCTCTCAGTTTGGAGTGGTATACCGCTGTGTGGAGATCAGCACCAAGAAGACCTTCATGATCAAGTTCATTAAGGTCAAGGGAACAGACCAGGAGCTGGTCTACAGGGAAATCGAGGCCTTCAATATGGCCAGACACAAAAACGTCATGTACCTGCATGAGTTCTACGAGAGCCTGGAGGAGATAGTCATGGTGTATGAGTTTATCGCTGGCGTTGATATCTTCGAGCGCCTGGGCACAGGTAACTTTGAACTCACGGAGCAGGAGATTGTCAGGTACTTGAGGCAGGTGTGTTCCGCCCTCAAGCACATGCACAGCCACAACTACTGTCACATGGACATCCGTCCCGACAACATTGTCTACACCACCCGGAAGAGCACCAACGTAAAGATCATCGAGATGGGTCAGGCCAGGCTGCTGATCCCCGGAGAGAACCTCAGGATCCAGGTCACTGCTCCAGAGTACTACGCCCCGGAGGTGCACCGCCACGACCTGGTCACCACGGCAACGGACATGTGGTCCGTCGGCGTGCTGGCCTACGTTCTCCTCAGCGGCCTCAACCCCTTCGCCTCCGAGACCGTCACTCAGACCATCGAGAAGATCATCAGCTGTGAGTACGTGTTCGACAGCGAGGCCTTTAAGAGCATCAGCGTGGAGGCCATGGACTTTGTGGACAGGCTGTTGATCAAAGACAGGAAGCTCCGTATGACGGCCCATGAGTGTTTGGAGCACCCATGGCTGAAGATGAAGCTGGAGCACACCAGCACCAAGGTCATCAAGACACTGAGACACCGACGCTACTACCAGTCCCTGGTGAAGAGGTCTGAGACCATCGTCTCTGCTGCCCGGGTGGCCTTTGGCGGAGGCTTCAGGAACCAGAGAGGAGTCATGGTGGGCAAGTTCAAGATTGGCAGCGAGTACCAGGGTCTGCGTGCCGGTCCCGTGATGCACGCCTCAGCCGAGGACGGAGGACACGTCAGGTTCACCTGCAGCATGGCCACGTACGACAAGACCACACAGGTGTCCTGGTACTTTGGCACTCGCCAGCTGCACCCCAGCCCCAAGTATGAAATCACCTACAGCAACGGCTTGGCCAGCATCTACGTGAAGGACATCGAGGAGGCCGATGACGGCGTGTACAGGTGCAAGGTGGTCAGCGACGAGGACGAAGACAGCGCCTACGGAGAGCTCTTTGTGGAGACCGTGAGGAGCCTCAGGGAACACTACATCGGACGCTCCGTCAAGAAACTCAGAAGAAAGCTGGACAAATCCAAGCTGATGCAGAGACCACCAGAGTTCACTCTGCCTCTCTATAACCGTGCAGTCTACCTGGGAGAGGACGTGCGCTTCGGCGTCACCATCACCGTGCACCCGGAGCCGCATGTGGCCTGGCTGAAGAACGGACTGAGGATCAAGTCGGGAGAGGACGACAACAAGTACACCTTCACCAGCGACAAGGGTCTGTACCAGCTGCTGATCCACAACGTGAGCCTGGAGGACGACGCAGAGTACACCGTCATGGCCCACAACAAGTGGGGCGAGGACAGCTGCACCGCCCGGCTCACCGTGTCCCCCCACCCCGTGGTGGAGGACACCATGAGGCCCATGTTCAAACGCCTGCTGGCCAACGTGGAGTGTGTGGAGGGAACCAGCGTCCGCTTTGACCTCAGGGTGTCAGGAGTCCCCGCACCAACGCTCACCTGGGAGAAGGACGGCCACCCTCTGCAGTTCAACCAGCAGATCGCTGTGGTGCAGGAAGATGTCGACTATCACGTCCTGCACATCAGAGAGACTCTCATAGAAGACGCAGGCGTGTACAAGGTCACCGCTAGCAACTCTGCTGGCTCTACGAGCTGCAGCGCTTCCCTGAAGGTGGAGCGCATCACCTACCAGAGGAGAGAGTACAAGAACGAAGAGGAGAAGCAGAGGTACGTCCAGAAACAGATCGACAAGACTCTGAAGATGGCTCACCGCATCGCTGCCACCGAGGAGATGATCGGCCTGACCCCGGCCGCCCAGGACGCACTGAAGTATGCGGCTGAGATCTACAAGCCTGCCGTCAGCACCAAGAACGTGGAGGGAGAGTTCGACATCTCTGAGGAGAAGAAGCTGGTGGTGCTGGAGGAGAGGAAGCTGCGCATGCCCTACGAAATCCCAGAGGCCCGCGTGCACGATCCCACAGCGCTGGACGAGAACAAGGGCATCAAAATGTTTGTTCCCATGTCTGAGATGAAGTGGTACAAGAAGCTGAGAGACCAGTACGAGTTCCCTGAGAAGATGGAGAAGGTGGTGCAGAAGAGACAGAGACGTATCCGGCTGTCACGCTGGGAGCAGTTCTATGTGGTGCCCTTGCCCAGAATGACCGACCAGTACCGACCCAGATGGCGTATTCCCAAACACACTCAGGACGACCTGGAGACGGTCCGCCCCGCCCGGCGTTCCCCCTCGCCTCAGTCCGAGGCCTCCTTCAGAAGCAGGAGGAGGTCTCTGGGTGACCTGAGCGACGAGGAGGTGCTGATGCCCGTTGACGACTACCTGTCCAGGAGGAGGACGGAGGAGGAGAGGAGCATGCTGGAGGATGAGCTGGAGCTAGGATACTCCGCCTCGCCTCCGGCCGGCAGCCCCGTCCGCTTTGAGCTGTCCTCCCTGCGCCACGAGGAGAAGAGGCAGGAGAAGAAGGAGACTAGAGAGGTGATGGAGGAGGTGCAGACCAAAAAGAAGCGCACCCTGTCCCAGTTCATGAGGAGGAGACGCTCCCTGTCCCCCACCTACATCGAGCTGATGCGCCCCGTGTCGGAGCTGATCAGAGCCCCGCGGCCACGCCCGTCACCAGTGGACATGGAGGAGGGAGAGGTGGTGGGGAGGAGGTCCCCTACCCCGGAGAGGACACGCCCCCGCTCCCCTAGCCCAATCAAATCCGCCGAGAGGTCGTCCCGCTCCTCTTCGCGGTTCGAGAGGTCGGCCCGCTTCGACATCATGTCCCGTTACGAGTCCCGCAAGGCGGCGCTGAAGTCGGAGAGGACGTACTCCGTGGTGACCCAGACCCCCTTCAGCCTGGACCACGCCCCCCGCGTCACGGTCCGCATGCGTTCCCACCGCGTCCCCAGTGGACAGGACACCCGCTTCACCCTGAACGTGCAGTCCAAGCCTGAGGCCGAGGTCCAGTGGTACCACAACGGCACCATGATCACGGAGAGCAGCAAGTACCTGTTCTGCAACATGAGCGGCGTCCTGTCCATCACCATCCTGGACTGCCAGTCTGAGGACAGCGGCACGTACCGCGCTGTCTGCACCAACCACAAGGGGGAGACATCGGACTACGGCACCCTGGACGTGTCCAGCGGAGAGTTCACCACCTACTCCTCCCGCCGAAGGGACGACGAGGTTTCTAAGCCGTTTGTCCCCGACATCACCAAGACAGAGCACTACCACTCCTCTCACATCAAGCTGGCCTCGTCCTCTAAGACACGCTACGAGTCGCAGGAGACCAAGTCCCGACTGAGCACAACACGGGAGGTGGTGACGCGTGACCGATACGCCACCTCCTCCGAGAGAGACACCTCAGCCGAGAGATACGCAGCGTCCATTAAGTACGCCTCCACAGAATACCTGTCCTCTGCTTCCTACTCCTCCGCGTCCTCAGAGAAGTTCTCCCTCACGGAGAAGCATGCTTCCTCTGAGTCTAAGATGGCTGCTGCAAAAGCCTCTTCCGCGGCTGAGGAGGTGACTGTCCGCAAGGTAAAGCCTACTCTGCCAGCCAGAATCCTCACCAAGCCCCAGTCTGTGAGCGTGGCAGAGGGAGAGTCGGTCCGGTTCGCCTGTGACATAGACGGAGAACCAGCACCCAGCGTGACGTGGATGTATGAGGGCCGGGTGCTGGTCACCTCAGAGCACATCCAAGTCATCACAACACAGTACAAATCCACCTTTGAAATCTCCTCGGTGACGTTGTCTGACGAAGGCAACTACCTGCTGGTGGTGGAGAATTCTGAGGGCCGACAGGAGAGCAGGTTCACCCTGACCATCCGTAGACCTGCTCCCATAATGGAGGTGCCAGTTGAATCACCTGCTCCTGAGCCCATCTCAGGAGCTACGACTCCTGTCCCCTCTGTGACCTCACCTGAGCCTAGCGTCAAGTCACCAGAGCCCTCAATCAAGTCACCAACGCCCAGCGCAAAATCACCTGAGCCTAGCGTTACATCTCCTGTTCCAAGTGCAAAATCACCTGAGCCTAGCGTTACATCTCCTGTTCCAAGTGCAAAATCACCTGAGCCATCAGTGACTTCTCCTGCTCCTAGCATCAAATCTCCTACTCCTAGTGTCAAATCTCCTACTCCTAGCATCAAATCACCAGAACCTGAGGGAATCAAGACTCCACGGAGCGTCAAGTCCCCTGAGCCTTCGGTTACCTCGCCAGTCCCTGGTGTGAAATCACCAACTCCTAGTGGTGTGAAATCACCAACTCCTAGTGGTGTGAAATCACCAACTCCTAGTGGTGTGAAATCACCAACTCCTAGTGGTGTGAAATCACCAACTCCTAGTGGTGTGAAATCACCAACTCCTAGTGGTGTGAAATCACCAACTCCTAGTGGTATAAAGTCACCAGCGCCTGGTATAAAATCACCAACGCCTGGTGTGAAATCACCAACGCCTGGAATAAAATCACCAACACCTGGAATAAAATCACCAACACCTGGTGTGAAATCACCAACTCCTAGTGGTATAAAATCACCAACGCCTGGAATAAAATCACCAACTACTGGTATTAAATCACCAACACCTGGTGTGAAATCACCAACACCTGGAATAAAATCACCAACGCCTGGAATAAAATCACCAACTCCTAGTGGTGTGAAATCACCAACTCCTAGTGGTGTAAAGTCTCCTCCCACAGTGAAATCTCCTGAACCGATCGCTTCACCTCCTAGGGTGAAGTCCCCTCCACCAATCAAGTCTCCGGAGCGGGTCAAGTCCCCTCCCACTGTCAAGTCTCCTGAACCAATCACCTCGCCCAAGAGAGCGCTGTCTCCGTCCGCTGTCAAGTCCCCAGTTCCAAAGCCACCTAAGATCGTCAGTCAGTTGGTGGCGGAGGCGTGTGAGGAGAGAGTGAGGATGACGTGCGTTGCGGAGAGCAGCGTTCGGGAGGTGGTATGGTACGTGAACGGACGCAGGCTGAGCCAGAGCAGCCACATGGAGTTCCACTCCTCTGAAGGCACCTGCAGTCTGGTCATCAACGAGCTGGCTGAGAGCGACCAGGGGGAGTACACCTGTGAGATGATCTCCGAGGGCGGGGTCTCCAAGACCTCCTTCTCCTTCGTTGGACAGGTGTTCCAGTCCATCTTCATGAAGGTCACCGCATACCGCGAGCAGCAACTGGCCCTCAGAGGTGAGAGAGAGACTTCCACTCGTATAAAAACTAATTTTTTGGTTTCTCCTTTTTTCAGAAAAACGTTTTCATAGCAGAATAGATTCTACAAACACCAGGTCCTTTTTTTTAAACGGAGGCTTGTGTTTTGCAAAAATATTATAATATTTAAATGCATAAATATAACAACGTACAACAACATATATTACAAAAAGATAATATATATTTGTATATATATATGTAATGTACCATATTGCCATATGCCAATTTGATGTACATAAACTACATTTTGGATGTGTTTCTAACATTTCCAGTCTCATTCCCTGTTCTCCAAGCAGGATCTATGAAAATGGCCAGTGTAAAGGAATCCTCCATGTCCTCTTCCATGAAGATGGAACAAGTGACAAAGACAGAAATCCACTCAGAGTCCAAGATGGAGGAGAGTTTCTCCTCCCAGGCCATGAAGATGGCCTCCTCCTCCATGATGGAGGAGAGTTTCTCCTCCCAGGCCATGAAGATGGCCTCCTCCTCCATGATGGAGAGCAAGGCGTTCAGCAGTGCCAGCATGGCGGAGATGAAGTTTGAGACCATGTCCATGTCCAGCATGTCCTCCATGGCGTCGGAGAGCTTTGCCATGGGCTCCAGCAGCATGCAGGCGATGTCTGGACGTCTGGAAGGATCCTCCATGATGAGATCCATCGGACAGAGTAGCACAGATGGTGAGATATCTCAACTCTCAAATACGTCGTGTTTACAAGTAGAATGTATTGCGTGTGTATAGGACAGAGCTGCATGCATGGGAAGATATATTTAAGATATCGTGGTTACATTTTGAATCTACGTTGTTATGGTTGGTGTTTTGCTGAAGGACATCACTCCTTTTCCCTCCACAGTTTCCCCACCCAGAATCGAGGCTCTCCCAGAGGACATCAGCACGGAGGTGGGCAAAGTCCTGACAGTGGCCTGTGCCTTCTCTGGAGAGCCTGTCCCTACCATCGAGTGGTCCCACGCCGGTCGACCCCTCCACACGGAGCAGGCCGACGGAAGGTTCCACATTCAGACCAGTGACGACCTCACCACCCTCATCATCACCGATGTCAGGGAGGAAGACGCAGGAGCTTATACTCTCAAACTGTCAAATCAGCTCGGATCTGACACAGCAACAGTTACAATTAGCATTCGATAAACGAAAAGAAAAATGTCAAATCTTATTTTCTACCCTCCCCTTTCCCTACTTTCCATACCTTTTTATTTATTAATTGAACAAAATTATCTTACTTAAGAAAGACCTGTTCTATTCTTGTAAATATGAACTATTTTTATACCAAACTTGACATTAATTTATGCCAAACTAGACTAAAGTCTAAAGTTGTTATAAAATGTGCCATATTGGATAAATATGACTTAGGATTTTTGATCCATTTTTCTGTGACATGTACATAATGTATATAGCCGAATTTAACGGTTATGGGAAATGTATGAATTGTTATTTATGACAATAATATTAACTGAAACAAAAGGAAACTAAATGTTTAGACAGGAGAAAGTTTCCCATGAAACGAATACCCTGCTAAACCTGAAACTAAACACTGTGCCTCAACAATAAGTTGAAGTCTTAAGATTGCCTCAACAGGTAGAGAGGCTCCCTGTTGAAGTTACTGAATCAGCGAGACAATGTTAGAGACTGTGTGTTCTCACACATACAGCAGTATATTACCGTACTCTTTATGAATTGTTACAGTATTATAAGACCCTGAGTGCTGTTTGCATATTACCCTCATGTTAAGCAGCACGACTAGGTCTTGTTTTCTGACTGACTTTGTCATAACTACCATTTTAATGACACGCTCAAAGTGTGAGCGGCCTGCACTCACTGAGCACAAGTGTTCTTTTTTTTTTTTTGTGCTCTGCTTCTGGCAAGCGACCGCTGGTGTAGACTTTCAGAAGTAACATCACCTGGCCATCAAACAAAGGTCTATCCTGCGCTCGTTTGCAGAATCAGAGCTGTCTCCTGGAGGTTTGCAGAGTGTGTGTGTGTGTGTGTTAGTGGTAGATCCTCACCAGTCAATCAGTCAGGGTCAACACAGAACAGCCACTACCATCGGCTGTGTTCAATAGAAGCAGAGAAACAGCTTAAGCCACTTCTTACCCTGTACTTTGATTTGATGGAAAATATAGTAGAATTATTTGAAGCATCCTCCTTGGGTTTTATCCATTATTGATTTAATAAAGCATGATATCAGCACTATATAAATGTGTGTGATGATTATTTGAGTCCTTCTGTTATTTCACTCAATCAACACTTCTAAAGCAGAGCCACTACAGCTCAACAATATAAACTTGCTTTGTGGTAATACACTGACATGAAAACATTAGAATTTGTACTCAGAATTTTGTCAGGTCTTGATCTAATACTGGATCAGAGAAGGGGCCCAAGAGAGTGACCATGTAAAAAAACAAAACATTGACAGCTTATTTTATGTATTATTTAAAGAATATTATGCACCACCCTGTGTGAAATGGTAACTGCCCATTTTTCTTGACCCAAGTAATAACACACAAGCAACAGTTTACTGATTGTACATACATAGACATATTCAATGACGGTTCTTATCCAATTATATGCATGCTCTTTCACACTTTACCTTATTCATGCAGTTGTCCAGCAGATGGCGCCAGTGTACTGCCGTCTGGTTGGGATAAACAGAGTTGCCACAGCATCGCTCATGTTACCCAGTATAGCTGCATGACCCATCCCTCAACCCAATGGCCAGGGGAGCTGGATGTCCCTAAATAGACTGCTGCTGCTGCTGCTGGAAATGAAGCAAGATAAGATTGATTAAAAAGTTATTATTAAGTAACGCCAAGACAACTTGTGCCCATATCATCCAACCTTCAATCACTTCTTCTAGAGATGTAACCGTGTAAAACGACCTGATGATACTGGAGAGTATTCGACTAGTGATGTCCTCAAAATATGGCCTCCTTACCATCTTCTACTGTAGGTACTCTCCTTTCTGGTAAATCTGTATCTAAATGAGTTTGACTTGGCTCCAAGGATATCTTGGTTAAAGCTTTGTTGTATCCAAGTTGAACGCACTAACAAATTCAATGGTTGGAGGAAAACAAGTATGTTTGTTTTGTGTCTCTTGCTGTGTATATCTCTATTTTCTACAGGTCTGGTGTTCCATGAGCAATAGATTCTTCGAAATTTACGTTCTAGGCTAAGGCTCCAGGAAGTATGAAATGAAAATAGGTCTAATAAACCGAAGTTCAAAGGTGTGGACAAATGATTTGTCACCCAAATCATTAAAGTTCTTTGTTCTATGTTTTGCCCGCACAATTGAATACTGTACCTCGATAGCGTTTCCAGACTGCAGTGGGGACATTTAACCTCAGTCAAGTAATGAAGGTCTCTTACTTGGCCACTGTAGAGCAGTTCCCAAATACAAGTAATGAAGGTCTCTTACTTGGCCACTGTAGAGCAGTTCCCAAATACAAGTAATGAAGGTCTCTTACTTGGCCACTGTAGAGCAGTTCCCAAATACAAGTAATGAAGGTCTCTTACTTGGCCACTGTAGAGCAGTTCCCAAATAGATCTGGAGAGTTGATTGTTCCACCAGGTGAAGGCTGCTGAATTTCTAAGCAGACCCCGTTGCCATAGCTACCTTTCTAATTGTTATGAAAACACAAATAGACAAGGTAACCATTTATCGTAACACCTGGAAGATAAACAATTAAAATCACAAAGAAATTAGTTTAGAGTTTTTCAATTCTATAATTTTTTGAACACTACACGATATCAAAGTATTTCTGTTTCATTTCAATATGAATTAGAGAGGGGGGGTGGGGTGGGGGCGGGGGCGGTGATATGTCATTATTGCAAAGTTCTATGGGTATTTCATGGGCACAACAAAATCGTTTTTTTCCCCTACTATTTTTATCCTTGGCAAAGACATGGTGTTTGAACAGGATGTACAGAAATATAATATTTGAATTCACATTGGAAGGTTGTTCAATAGCTGTTACAAAAGCGCAGACCGAGAATCTTCGCCCCAGTGTCAGATGACTAATGTGTTTGAAGCTTCACAGCATGTTTCTTGTAAAGAATTAAGCAGGAGGTCTGAGCACTGGAGCTCTTTCACTGCATTCAACACACCAGAGCCCAGCTCCAGTGAAGCTACTTCACACACTACATACAGTATGACCCAGCTACCAGCGTTAAGCCTAAAACTCCAGTGAAGCTACTTCACATACTACGCCTGGCCCAGCTACCAGAGCCCAGCACACAGCTCCAGTGAAGCTGCACTACAGTACACACAGTATGTCCCAGAACTCTGTCCCCTGGATTTCAACATTAGTTGAAGGATAGAATACACAATGGCACACAACAGCTTTTTGTTATAATATAGTGCACTCCATGCCCTAGAGGATCAGTGACGTTTTAATGTGACAATAAGGACAGACACATTAACTTAGGCGATTGTTGCCAAGCTATTTGACAGTCCAGTCACAGTGTAGATTCTAGCTGTTAGGCCGCTGGTTCAGGTTTACATGTGAGTTGTTATGTATGTGCTCCCAAACTAGGATTCTAAGAGACCTGTTATGAGTTAGTGTTGGACCCTCACATCATGTAAGCAGCTATCTGTTTTCTGCCCAGCTAGACTACAGTAAAGATCTCCCAAACTTGGATTTAGGGCTCTGCAGCTGTCCCTGTGTGACATATGAGCTGAGCCCATTGCAAAACCCCCGGCCAGGAAGACAGAAATGGTTTGGCAATGTAAATCACCCCCACCATCCCCCACCTCTCCCCCCGCCCCTTCCCCTGAGACTAGGAGATAGAAATATCCTGCTGGTGGATCTATGGGCTGTGTTCTGGTCGTAGAATGAGAAAGAATAGAATTAAACATTCTTACACAATACCACGGCTCCTTGGGTTTTGACAAATTGTGTTTCCCATTTTCATTCGAAAGCCAAGAGAAACAGACTCTAAAGCTGTTTATGTGCTGTAGCTCTTTACAGCAGGTCAGTTTATTAAGGCCCCACAGTGTCATAGGGTCAGCCTGGATTATGATGGCTGAGGCCCCAGGGTCTCAAAGCACTCCAGAAATTCCACTTCCATGGACCTGCTAATGGCTGGAGGAAAGGGCAAAGACTTGGACTGTAGACTGTGTCCATAGCTGGGTCTGCTTAGACTGTGACCATAGCTGGGTCTGTTTAGACTGTGACCATAGCTGGGTCTGTTCAGACTGTGACCATAGCTGGGTCTGTTTAGACTGTGTCCATAGCTGGGTCTGTTTAGACTGTGACCATAGCTGGGTCTGTTTAGACTGTGTTCATAGCTGGGTCTGTTCAGACTGTGACCATAGCTGGGTCTGTTTAGACTGTGACCATAGCTGGGTCTGTTTAGACTGTGACCATAGCTGGGTCTGTTTAGACTGTGTCCATAGCTGGGTCTGTTTAGACTGTGTCCATGGCTGGGTCTGTTTAGACTGTGTCCATAGCTGGGTCTGTTTAGACTGTGACCATAGCTGGGTCTGTTTAGACTGTGTCCACAGCTGGGTCTGTTTAGACTGTGTCCATAGCTGGGTCTGTTTAGACTGTGTCCACAGCTGGGTCTGTTTAGACTGTGTCCACAGCTGGGTCTGTTTAGACTGTGACCATAGCTGGGTCTGTTTAGAATGTGTCCATAGGAAAGAGAATGTAAGAGAAAGGGTTGCAGGAAGGGGGGGGGGGGGGGTGTTACAGCTGTCTCCAGTCTGAACCCTTTCTGAAGAGCCACCTTAACCTGTGCCAGACTAACCCACCCCTATTGATCTGCATACCCAGCTCCTAACATAGGGCATTTTCACAAGCCTCAACCCTGGCGAACTATAGCATACTCAAGCCTAAACCCTGGTGAACTATAGCATACTCAAGCCTAAACCCTGGTGAACTATAGCATACTCAAGCCTAAACCCTGGTAAACTATAGCATACTCAAGCCTCAACCCTGGTAAACTATAGCATACTCAAGCCTCAACCCGAGTGAACTATAGCATACTCAAGCCTAAACCCTGGTAAACTATAGCATACTCAAGCCTAAACCCTGGTGAACTATAGCATACTCAAAAGCCTAAACCCTGGTGAACCATAGCATACTCACAAGACGTATTTCAGTGGATTCCTTGCTCTCTACCACAATGGAAAAAGAGAATATTTACATAAACAGTAGGAAGTCGGGTTTGAACAGGTCCTGGATACAACTGCAGCATCACAAAGGCTAAACTCTGGTTCTGCTGCTTGCATACTACACTCAAAGTGGAAAGCACTGAGAAACCTTTGCAGAATCTTTGTGCCAAGTAGATTGAGTGTTCCTAAAGTCTAAATGTATCCTCTGTGTTTCTCAATCCAAGATCAAACATCCAACTGTCTAGCCTATCATCTCTTTGCACTGTCGATCACTGTCTTAGTTTGTTCACTGTTGTGCTGTCTGTTGTGCTGTCAGCACATATGTTGTTGCACTTTACAGAGCATTGTTTACATTGTTTGGTACTGTTTTAAGTGTTTTTTTAGATGAATATTTGTCTTGCTACTGTAACATGGTCATTTCCCGCATGGGGGATAAATAAAGTGTCTGTCTGTCTGTCTGTCTGTCTGTCTGTCTGTCTGTCTGTCTGTCTGTCTGTCTGTCTGTCTGTCTGTCTGTCTGTCTGTCTGTCTGTCTGTCTGTCTGTCTGTCTGTCTGTCTGTCTGTCTGTCTGTCTGTCTGTCTGTCTGTCTGTCTGTCAAGACTGATGATGAAAACCAGTGCTGGACGAGGTACTCAAATCCTGTACTTGAGTGAAAGTGCAGATACCCTTGCTAAATATTACTCCACTAAAAGTAGAAGTCTTCAACTTAAATTTTAACTTGAGTCAAAGTACAAAAGTGCTTTTAAAAGTACTTAAGTATCAAAAGTTAAAACTAGGCCTACTATTGTTTAGTAGAGTTATGTAAGTCAGGGATTGCTGACCTGACAAACAGAATATAAATATACAGTAGGCAAAATGGCATTCATTTTAAACAGTTTGCACTTTCAAAAATAATTCAACTTACTCAGTTATGTGTGTATGTGTGTAAGCATTTGTGTTCCTTCAACTGTCCCGTTAGCCACTGTATATCAGAATGTCCATCCTCAAGTTCTGTCTCTGTTTTCTTACTGAAGATTGGAGTTCAGGTTGAGAAAGGGGCATAGGACACAGCTGACTGTGGTAGAAAAATGCAGGTTATCTTTAATAGAGATAGTTATTTCATGCAGCTTGTTACCCTTGCAGACTGAGACAATAGCATTCTTTTACAGTTCATAATAATGTGTCTGTAGCTACTGTTTTATAGAACTCAACACAGGGCTTTGAGATATGGCGCACAAAAGTAGAGGAGTCAAAAGTATTCTATTTTAGTTTGAATTGTAGTGGAGTAAAAGTAAAAAGCCTCCCACAGTGAAAACACTTGAGCAAAGTACAGATACTTTAAAAAGATACTTCAGTACAGTAATCATTACTGCCCACCACTGCTGAAAACACAAAGCTACAGGGAACTAGGCCCTATACGTGTATAACATTGTACAATGAAGTGTGAACATTGAAATGTTTGATTATTTATATTTTAACATCTTTGCATATCTCCCTTGTCCATTATTTGTTAATGGGAATTCAAGGCTTCTCAGGGAAAAGTCTGCCTGTTTCCTGTGACATAATGGACAGATGGTTGTTACCAAACCTCTGAGTGAGGCCTTCACTACACTAACTTTCTGCTGTTTTGCTCCGCTGATAACCAGATAACCATCTTTAAAATAATAACTGAGGTCTGTATATTAGTAAGACAGATTTTAAAACTGTGTGGATGGCGGTTGGTTTTGTTTCAATAGAAGAGAGTGTGCGTGGAGTCTGAAGTGTAAATAGTGTGTTTTCTCCTGTCTTGTAACAGGGCAGGGTGTAGTTTGATTGACAGGGACAGACTCCCTCTGCTTTTGGTCACCAACTATTTCCTGACTCAGGGTGTCTCTACCTTCAACAAAGAGAACAACCACTTTTAAAAGCTGTCGTTTATTTAGTAGCTGGCGGCTATTTGTTTTAAAACCAGCGTTTCAAATCTGAGGGATCATTAGACCTTTATATTGAGGCTGTATTAAGGGGGAGGGATGTGAGTGACAGGTGCGAGGTTGCATAAATGGCGTCTTTTCCCATGATGCCACAGGACAGGGGGGACCAATGGGGAGTGGCCTAGCCCTGATGATGCAGATTTGTCCCCAAGTATATAACGTAAAACAACCCTGTTGCTACTTCTGAGCAGTTGGAGCATTCCCAGCCTTGCCTCAGGTGTAGGGGAAAAGCAGAACTACACGGCCCAAACCCTGTGTAGTTTTGTTTAGGGGGATATCTCGAGGCTCAACCGTTCTCACCTTTGGATTTTCTGTGAAAGTTTTTTGGATAAGGAGATTGTCGTTTTAGTTACCTGGGCACAGTCCCACCAGTTAAAGGCACCCTTGTGGATACAAGTGAGTAGTTTACACCTTGTATCCATGTACACTTTACATCTTATTACACTTTGTATGCCAGTTAAACATTTCTATCAATGCAGCACTGATGTCACATAACACACTTTACTGAAATGATGCAACACATGATCAAAGTATACATGTTGACATGTGTACATTTGATAACATTCTTTTTATTTTGGGAACACATTTTGTCTATTTTTGTACGTTTTCAGTTTATTAAATGCATGCAATTGGTGCAATGATTTCTGAAAATCCCAGAATAGCCCCTGATAGCATTAGTGTGGTGTCTCAGCTGGGTGGCCATGTCTTTTTAAGGGAATCAGTGGCAGGGCTATCAGTTGCACCTCTAGCTATGTGCCACATGGTGGCTGTCAATCAAGAAAGGAGGGGACCAGGGTATTTTTGGCCACTGCCATTTCTGTCCCTTAGATTCCAATCTTTAAACATTGGAAATGAATAAGAGTTTCCTGCAGGGATTTCATAAGTGTGTTGTCTAGTGATGTGTAACTTATTGACCGTTTGTCAACCATACAGTAGCAGGGTAGGAACACCCGGTTTGTATTCATACTGTCAAACACAGCTGACATTTGAGAAATCTGAGTCCCCAGAGGAATTTATAAGCAGAGGAATTTATCTTTCTCAATGACAGTTACATCTGGTATCTGATTCATTCAGTAGTATTGTTATATTGGTAATAAAGCTGCTGTTTTAAGTGTTAAATTAAGTCAGTTTGGTTGTGTTGATCTATTGACATTTCCTCTGTAGGGTTTCAGACGACAGGAGGCCTCTATACATCTGCAATGACATAATTAGCTTAATGTAGCTAACTATGTTTTAAAGGCCTAACTGGGTTAGCTATCTGTGCTAAATGTCTGATAGAAAATGCTAGTTTTGGGTCAAGCTACCATGCTGTGCTATACCAGGTTTGTGTTAGCTGGCTTTTCTATAACAGGCCTGAAGCTGGGTGCAGCCAGCTTTTGATGCGTGGTGTCAGATTCAGCCTCCCCCTGGCTAACGCACCAACTGGTACAGAAAATGGCTTCCTAATGGCCAGTTGGATTGGATGTCATGGATTCTGGTGACATTTACATTGTAGAAACGTGACAGGTTCTTCCATTCACAACAACGCCCATAAAATACAAGAGAATTCAAAATGATTTATCCCTTGGAAAACTCTGCTGATTGTCTATTTTGAGCTGCTAAAGGCGAATGTATTTGAGGTTTTCTTAAAGAGAGATGATGACTAGATGTTTCTACTTTATATGTTTGGTGAGGTTGTGCTCGAGGGAGCAGTGAAGAGCTTGAGGACGCCCGTGTGGTGAGGCCTGGTTCTGCACCTTGCTGGCCATAGAATCAGACACATTTGTGGGTAATATCTTGTATTTTTCATTGATGGTCTACTTTTGAGGGCCGAGGATCAAGTGTCAGGGATGATTTGAGGATATCAACATAGGGTTGTTATTCCTCAATGCAACTGGATGTTTTTATCATGGTCACAGCTTAAGCCTGTTAAACATGATTCCTTTGCCATAGACTCAAGCTCACTGATGGATTTATAACTCATTTTGGTCACTAATTAATAATTGTAGATTCAAGTCAAGCTTTATTTTTCTATCTTTGATAAATGTTAGTAAGAGTGAAAAGAGTTTAATTTGATGCACTGCTGCTCATGTTTTAATGCACATTTTGTTGTGCTTTTCATCCTAATGTGTAGTTAAATTATAAGCCTTGTGTGTGTTATTTTGTGACCTATGAGGGTTTGAAGTGTCTGATATCTGCTTTGGAGAGCTGGGGCCTGGACCATGAGACCAACACCTATTTATAGCTATGGTCTCATGGGTTTAAATGAGTCTGTTCCACTAAGCTTTGTTCCATTATTACATCCAGGCAAATTAAAATGGGCACAGTATGAGCGTTGAAATATACCAGCAAGCTGTGGTATTGTACTTCTAATCAGCAGTTGGGTTCATATGCATTTCAATGGGATTTCCGTTGACTCAAGTTAGACATTTTCATATTTTTCTGTGTACACTATGTTCCCATCACTTTGAATAAAAAATAAAATGATGAGGAGAGTAGTTCAAGTTCATTGCTTTTGTTTTAATGAGTTGACATTGGCTGGGTTTAATGAATTTCTAGGCTTCCGTGTTGTTTGTTTGCTGTTAGTCCTGAAGAGTAACCCCCCTGTCCCTTACCCCCTGTCCCCTACCCCCCCTTCCCCTGTCCCTTACCCCCCTGTCCCTTACCCCCTGTCCCCTACCCCCCTGTCCCTTACCCCCCTGTCCCTTACCCGCTGTCCCCTACCCCCCTGTCCCTTACCCCCTGTCCCTTACCCCCTGTCCCTTACCCCCCTGTCCCTTACCCCCCTGTCCCTTGTCCCTTACCCCCTGTCCCTTACCCCCTGTCCCTTACCCCCTGTCCCTTACCCCCTGTCCCTTACCCCCCTGTCCCTTACCCCCCTGTCCCCCTGTCCCCCTGTCCCTTACCCCCTGTCCCCTGTCCCCCGGGGTGTTGGGGCTGAGCTCTGGGAGGGCTGGTGGCTGACGGCTCTGGTGCCAGGTGCACTGAGCTCAAGCAGCAGCAGCAAGCAGAACTGATGACTTAGTGGGTCTCACAGGCTATTAATACCCAGAGTGCTCTGCTCTCTCTGAGAGTTATGGATCCCCAGCACTGAATATAGAACTCTGGACAGATCGCTCACATGTCCAACAATACAGTAATGTGCTGTGCATAGCTTTAGGTTTAAAACACAGTACTGAGTGTTATAGTCTGTGTTATGTAATGAACATGTGTGCTGTGGTGACTATAATGTGCTGTAATAATTTCCATGGCAATAAATATGCTGTAGATAGGTTTAGCGTTAATAAAGTATAAAGTGTTTTATACTCAGTATTTATAAAAACACAGGTGTTGTAATGGCTATAATGAAATATAATGTAATCATTTCCATGGCAATAAATGTGCAGTGCATAGGTTTGTGTTTCTATTCATGTACAGTATTGTTGGCTAACATATAATAATGTATAAGAATGTACCAGTGAAAAAAATGCATACATACATTCATGTGGTTGAAAATATAGCACATTTTATAAATATATATTTTATAAATACATAAAATATATAAAGTTACCATGTCGGGGTAATAGCTTTTTAATTGTCTGTTTTTAATATGCCTTGTAAAGTGTCCTTGGGTTTTAGAAAGGTGTTCTTAAATTAAAGTTATTATTATTGTTATTATTAATAATGCTTTTAGGGGATCATAGCGTCATAAAAGGGATGAAAAATGACGGAGTATTGTGTGTGTTCTGACCCTGTTTTTGTCTTTCTCCAGGGTGCCTACAAACATGTCTACACAGGCGCCAACGTTTACACAGCCGCTGCAAAGCGTTGTGGCACTAGAGGGTAGTGCCGCAACGTTTCAGGCTCAAGTTAGTGGTAAGTAAGCCTTCTGCTATGTCTTATGATAATACCAACTGTTTCACTAGTAACAAGTTAGTGGTAAGTAAGCCTTCTGCTATGTAATATATAGATATCAACTGTTTCACTAGTAACAAGTTAGTGGTAAGTAAGCCTTCTGCTATGTCTTATGATATTACCAACTGTTTCAGTAGTATCCTAATAATCTTAATCTTTACCAATTAGAATAAGACAGAAGAATTGAATACAATAATAAGTATAAAATATTTCTTGGTTTAAGGAAAAGTTATCATACTGTTCTTAAACTACACAATTCAGTAAAAAAGAAAGAAGAAACGTAAATAGTTAATTCCAACCGTTCCGCAGGTTCTCCAGTTCCTGAGGTGAGCTTTTAGTTTAGTGTTGTCTCGGGGTCCTGCATGGTTTTAACCTTTGACCCCCTCTACAGGTTCTCCAGTTCCTGAGGTGAGCTGGTTCCGTGATGGCCAGGTTCTTTCCACTGCCGCTCTGCCCGGCGTTCAGATCTCGTTCAGCGATGGCCGCGCTGTTCTGACGATCCCCGCTGTGACAGCCGCACACAGTGGAAGATTTTCTGTGAGAGCCACCAATGGAGCTGGACAAGCCACAAGCACAGCTGAACTTCTAGTTACAGGTAAACAAAATATTTTGGATCACTTAAGAGAATATCAGTTTAAGGTTTATAGTCTTAACTGTACAATTATTCTTTGACACCCTGAGTAACACAATCTTCCCTTCCCCACAGCTGAGACTGCGCCCCCCAACTTTATTCAGAGACTTCAGAGTTTGACCGTAAGACAAGGAAGCCAAGTGAGATTGGATGTTCGTGTGACAGGAATCCCTACACCCGTGGTTAAGTTCTACAGAGAGGGAGCTGAGATACAGAGCTCCACTGACTTTCAGATTGTTCAAGATGGAGACCTTTACAGTTTGTTGATTGCCGAAGCCTTCCCAGAGGATTCTGGAACATACTCTGTAAATGCTTCAAACAGCAGCGGACGGGCAACCTCCACTGCTGAACTAATGGTTCAGGGTAGGAGACGAGTTTCTACATTTTCTTTTATATTAGTTTAGTTTAGTTTTTAAGATCTGTCTGTGAAATATAAGGAAAAAACATTGAATTTATAATGTCCTTTCAAATCTATTTTTAAATGTTTGTTTGGATAATGTTGGATAATCTCTTCCTTTTAGTTCATTGTTTGCTGTGTGGTGTTTGTTTCCAGGTGAGGAAGTAGCCGTCCCTGCCAAGAAGACAAAGACCGTTGTGTCAACCTCCCAGATGTCTAGCTCTCAGATGCGCCAGACCAGAGTGGAGAAGGTATGTCAACAACAACACTATAACCAAACCAGTATATGACTCCAGCCTGACCCCAGTCTTCTCCGTTCCAGAGAATGGAGAGCCACTTCCAGTCCTCCACCATGATGGAGATGCAGGTGGAGGGCGGTGTCGTCACCCAGCAGTTGACGCACAAGACCCCCCCACGTGTGGCTCCTAAGCCCTCCTCCAAATCACCAGCCCCAACCACACTGGCTGCCAAGGTGGCTGGTGGGCGTCACCAGTCTCCATCCCCAGTCAGACACGTGAAGGCACCTACCCCCACACCTGTCAGGTAACTCCATCAGAACACTGTCACACCTGTCAGGTAACACCACAAGAACACTGTCCCACCTGTCAGGTAACTCCATCAGAACACTGTCACACCTGTCAGGTAACACCATCAGAACACTGTCCCACCCGTCAGGTAACACCATCAGAACACTGTCACACCTGTCAGGTAACACCATCAGAACACTGTCCCACCTGTCAGGTAACACCATCAGAACACTGTCACACCTGTCAGGTAACTCCATCAGAACACTGTCACACCTGTCAGGTAACACCATCAGAACACTGTCACACCTGTCAGGTAACTCCATCAGAACACTGTCACACCTGTCAGGTAACACCATCAGAACACTGTCACACCTGTCAGGTAACTCCATCAGAACACTGTCACACCTATCAGGTAACACCATCAGAACACTGTCACACCTGTCAGGTAACACCATCAGAACACTGTCACAACTGTCAGGTAACACCATCAGAACACTGTCCAGAGCACTGCCACTTAGTGTTTTAACCATGGTACTGATCATAACTGGTCCTGTCTCCCTACAGAGCTGCCTCTCCCACCTCCAGACTGTCTGTGTCTCCTATCAGACCTGTCAAGTCTCCACTGACCACTAGGAAGATGGCCACCCTTGGGGCAGATGTCCTGCCGCCCTGGAAGCAGGGGGAGTTCACGGCCCAGGCCAGCTACACCAGCATGTCTGCCTCTGCCTCTGCCTCTGCCTCTGCCTCCATCTCCTCCTCCGTCTCCTCCACCCGAGTACAGACCTCCTCCACCCAGATCCATATGGAGCAGCAGTACACCATGCAGCAGCAGCAGATGCAGCAGCAGCAACAGATGCAGCAGATGCAAGTCACTGCTGTCAAGGAGGTATGGGGAGACCCTGTGTTGAGCATGGTGGGGTCTGAGGATCTGGTGCCCTCTAGTGGATGACAGCAAAAGATACGCATGAAGCCTCAAATAAATGTATAACAATATGCTGAACAACTAAAAACATATTTTAGCGAATTCCAAGAGTTTATTTGACATTATCATGAATGTTCTTTCGTTTTTCTGTGATTTAAACATTGGTTATGTTACGGTGCTATATGCTAGTAGTGAACATATAAACAGCGTTTGAATGTGACTAACCTAACGACAGAGCCAGCATGCAGGCATGGGTGATAAGAGCGTTGCCGTGGCTACGGTGGTGGCAGCCGTGGAACAGGCTCGTTGCCGCGGTCCCCAGCCTGGCGATGGCCCTCACGCCACCCACACAACCAGCCTGTCTGTGGGTTCAGAACCCGAACAACACCAGGTAGACCAGCTAAACAGACTCCTAGTCCACATTGCTAAAGCTATCCCGGATCAAACTTCCTTTCCTTATAATAAGTCTCATTTCACAAGAATAAAATCCACATTCTTACCTATCCATTATAATTTTCTTTTTTTTGTAACAGGATTTTTCTAACCTCTTTTCCTTGAACTTTCTTGGCCATCCATTCATTTATTAATTAATTCTATCATTACAATAACGTTCTCAGCTATTCGTTACGATGAGTCTTCTGATTTATTTCCATTTTGTTGATGACATGTAGCTGAGCCTAAGCAAAGAGACAGAGGTAGCCATTACTCCAGATGGTACCATGGCAACAGAGTCTGATGAGGATGCCGGCCCTCTGAATCAACAAAAGGTCTGCTCTGCGCCAAACTATGAAGAGTTGTCCCACCCTTTATTCCACAAAGATGCATCACCTATGCCAGACAATGATGTCTTTTCCTCCCATTTTAATAATGGAGAGTTGACTGAAGAGTTCAATGAGGTCTTTTCCTCCCATTTTAATAATGGAGAGTTGACTGAAGAGTTCAATGAGGTCTTTTCCTCCCATTTGAATAATGAAGAGTTGACTCTTAGGTCAAACCACGAGGACATTTCCTCCTCTTTGTATCATGGAGATTTGACCCCAACGTCAAACCCTGAGAAGCCTCTTCCAGCCACCAGCCACCAGATGACCTTCCCTATGCTCAGTCAAACTCAGGCTGAGGAGCAGGTAGCTGGAGATCACACGAGTGTCCCTGTGGTCCTTCATCACGACCATCACTCCCTCCCTCTCTCACTTCATCCAGCCCTCCACCTCTTCACTCAGGCAGTCCGGAGCATGTGACGTGGCCAGGCACTTTGCTTATGGGACTCACCCACCTCATCCTTCTGTGCCTGCATTGGTTAAAGCAACATATTAACATTTCACAAACGCTTTGCTTATGGGACTCACCCACCTCATCCTTCTGTGCCTGCATTGGTTAAAGCAACATATTAACATTTCACAAACGCTTTGTTTTCATAAGATCTGATGTTGCATTTTTAGCTTGAATGTTCTTCGTTTTTAGGATCTTGTGTTAAAGGGATAGTTCAACTTTTTGTGTCATAAGATTTGTTCCCACTTTCCCAATAAGTGGAACTATCCCTTTAAGTGTTATGATATATTTCAGTTGCCATGGATGAAATCTATGTGCCGTGTGACACCCAGTGCTTGTTGTCTCCAGGGTGAGGGTGGTAAAAAAGCCGAGGCGGTGGCTACCGTGCTGGCTGCTGTCGACCTAGCACGTGTTGGGAAGCCTGTGCATGCAGCGGGGGGTCATGCTGAAGAGGAAGCTGTTGAGTCTGAGTCACAGCAGCAGGCCATCATGGCCGCCGAAAAACAAATGGCGACTCGAACCGTGAGAACCCAGGCTGCCCAAATGCCATCTGCTCTAGCCTTTCCCCCCCAACATACTACGCTGGTCTCCCAGGTTTGATGGGTGTTTCAGTAGAAGTAGAAACATAACTCGTATTCATAAATACTGTCAACTGCTATGATTTCTCAGGTTGCAATGGCTGAATGTGAACTCTTGTTGATTAATTTAGATGCAAAGAACTACAGAGTCCACTACCCATGTGGAAGGTGGTCTAGCACCATCCCCGACTCCACATTTCACAGTTTCTAAAGTTACTGTTCCTAAACCTGAACATAGTTTTGAGGTAAGCTTAGGCAATAACAGGCAAGCAGTACTACACTCATATTCATTCAAAGATTATGTTGTTGTCTATTTTTTTAATTAAATTAAATTCTTAGTCCTGTATTTTAATAAAAAATATGATGTGTCTGAATAATTCATTCGTGTATTAATTCATTTATCCACCTACTTCAATATGTATTAACCTAACTACTTCAAAAGTAAGATTTTTTAGCTTCTAAAAAATGTAACACCAAACAACCAACAAAAAACTATATCATGTTAAATTGTTACTGCTTGCCTGAGACGTACTTGTTTAAAGTACGATAAAATGTGCATTTTACAACAATAACAAAAATAATTTACTCTTAACCAATCTATTATTCGGTACAATCTAATCTATAATCATCTAACTAAATTAATCACACTTTAAAATCCCTAATTTAGTTCTATTTAAGTTTGATAAGCTAACTTAGAACCCCATTTTGTGGCAAAACCAAAACAAATCAAATTTACTGTACTACTTTGTGCTGACAATGCTGTTCTCCCCGCGTTGGTCAGGTTTCAAGAGCAGGCTCTGCTATTGCCACACTGCAGAAAGAGTTATCCTCTTCCTCTGCTGCTCAAAAGATCATCAAGCCTGTCAAGCCTCCATCTCAGAAAATGGTTGTGGAGTCACGAGCGACGCCAGAGCCAACCCCTTCACCATTTAGAGATATCAGCGAGAGATATCAAAGTCATTTTGACACTCAGATACAGACAGGCGCTGCGTATTCAGGGGGCATGGAACAAATATATGAGGATTGGGAAACCAAGGTTTGTATGCCCACATATAACTTCCTGTCCTCTGGGCAGCTTCTGACATGCTTCTCCTCCTCATCAGCCCTCTCTGTGCCACTGTCCCACGTCTATAGGAAGTGGACTTTTCACAGAAGGAAGTACTTCCTGCTGTGTTTGTTTTTTCTTGGTGTGAGATTGTAAAGTTTGGTTGAATGTTCGTTTTCCATCCCGCAGGTTGTTGAGACAGCAGCTGTGCCTTCACCCAAGGAGAGCGTCTCACCACCCAGCCTTGTGTCTGTAAGTCTCTGTTCCCTTTCTCATAACACACAACACAGTTCTCCCTAGCTTTTGATCGTTAACGTTGTATGTTCTGTCTTCAGGCTTTGAAGAATGCGACAGTGACAGAGGGCGAGTCTGTGACTCTGGAATGCCAGATCAGTGGTCACCCAACTCCTGGAATCATGTGGTTCAGAGAAGACTACAGGATCGAGAGCTCCATTGACTTCCAGATCACCTATGAGAGCAACTACGCCCGCCTGGTGATCCGTGAGGCCTTTGCAGAAGACAGCGGTCGCTTTACCTGCACAGCCACCAGCGAGGCTGGAACTATCTCCACATCCTGCTACCTGCTCGTTCAGGGTAAGTAGACCAACAGACAGTGTTCGTCTGTTTAGTTGTCGGTGCATTAGAAATGACACCGGGTTTTTTCTTGCAGTGTCTGAGGAGATTGAGAGCCGAGAGGAGGTGACTACAGTCACTGAGGGAGTTGCTATGGAGAAACAGTGAGTACAAAATTGACATTAACTCTTCAACAGAACACACAAAGGTTGTTTTATCCAGTGTGCCATTGTATGAGACGTGTGTGTTCTCTCTATTCTACCAGGATGGAGGTGAAAGAGGAGACAGTGTCGGAGGTGACCGTCGCAGAGACAGGAGAACCAGTGTCTCCCTTCTTCATCAGGACGCCCACTGTGCAGAAGCTGGTGGAGGGAGGGAGTGTGGTGTTTGACTGCCAGATCGGAGGCAGCCCCAAGCCACACATCATCTGGAAGAAGGGGGGCGTGACTCTGACCACTGGATACAGGTAGAGAGACATCTGATATAACAGGAGGAAAGGTTGGTAGGAAATGAATATGATGACAATGTGTTGTCTGGGACCATCAGGTACAAAGTTGCCTACAAGAAGGAGACTGGAGAGTGCAAGCTGGAGATCTCCATGACGTTTGCTGACGATGCAGGAGAGTACACCATCTTCATCAAGAACCAGCTCGGAGAAACCTCGGCCTCAGCCACTCTGCTGGAGGAAGGTCAGTCCGTCTGTCCGTCAGGCGCTTTTAGGTCGAACTCATCACATGCCTGCTGTCTCATGAGGCTTCAAACTCAACGTACCTTTCTGCTCTGATAACAGAGGAATATGAGGTGTACATGAAGAAACAGCAGGAGACGTTCAGGACTGAAGTGACAGTGACCACGGCTGGAGACACAGCCTCTGTGGTCGTGTCTGAACACGGAATGGAGCAGGCTGTGGCTGCAGCCACCCAGATCAGACAGGGGTACAGCACCGGACAGGTACGCACTGCACTGCCCTCACACCAGACAGGTACGCACTGCACTGCCCTCACACCAGACAGGTAGACACAGCCCTGCCCTCACACCAGACAGGTAGACACAGCCCTGCCCTCACACCAGATAGGTAGACACAGCCCTGCCCTCACACCAGACAGGTAGACACAGCCCTGCCCTCACACCAGACAGGTACGCACTGCACTGCCTTCACACCAGACAGGTAGACACAGCCCTGCCCTCACACCAGACAGGTAGACACAGCCCTGCCCTCACACCAGACAGGTACGCACTGCACTGCCCTCACACCAGACAGGTAGACACAGCCCTGCCCTCACACCAGACAGGTAGACACAGCCCTGCCCTCACACCAGAAAAAAAACGAAATCACTTTTGAAAGGACTCAAAAGAAAGAACAATCTAGTGTACTGAACAACCTAGTGTATTCCATAGTAAACATTATTCAGTGTAATTATAATGTAAATGAATGTTTGTTTTTGTTGTTTAAGGAATTCCAAATCTCTGCCTTTGAGGAGACAATCATTCGTCAGATTGAGATCCGTATAATGAAGGTCACTTATCAGGAAATAGTGACGGAGGACTCGGAGCAGATGGTGATGATCGTACAGTCAGAGTCTGTACAGCCATCCTTTGAGACACCCGTTAAAAACTACAGGATCATGGAGGGCATGGGAGTCACCTTCCACTGCAAGATGTCAGGAAAGCCCATGCCTAAGGTTAGAAATAAACAACATCTTACACATAACTTGACCGGAATTATCATCTTTGAATTACGTATTAATGTAAAATGTCCCTTTTTTTTTTTATTACCCTTTTCAAAAGATTGCGTGGTTCAAAGATGGGAACCGCATCCGACATAGCGACCGTTACCAGATGGAAGTCCTCCAGGACGGCAGAGCCAGCCTGCGTCTCCCTGTGGTGCTGCCCGAGGATGAGGGCGTCTACACGGCCTTCGCCACCAACATGAGTGGAAACAGCGTCAGCTCTGGGAAGTTGTATATAGAGGCAACTGGACCAGGGGCACCTCAGAGATACACACCCCAGCCAGCCATGCAGAGAATCAGGTAAGGAATATTAGCACTGTCCTGTAATCTGACTGTTATCTCTCTTTATGTGATAATGATAGTGAGTAGAAAACTGAAATAGAAAAATAAACAGGGAGGATTACTACATCAAAGAGTAACCTAAGCATCCTGGGTGACTCCGATTTCCTCAGATCCACATCTCCTCGTTCTCTGAGCCGCTCTCCAGGGCGTGCCTCCAGCCAGTCCCCTGGGCGCTCTCCTGCCCGCAGGCTGGACGAGACAGACGAGGCTCAGCTGGAGAGACTCTACAAACCTGTGTTTGTAATGAAACCTACTTCCTTCAAGTGTGCTGAGGGACAGACTGCAAGGTTTGACCTGAAGGTCGTAGGAAGACCGATGCCTGACACCTTCTGGTTCCACAATGGCAAGTGAACTTTCCTATAGTAAAATAAATAATAATTCTTATTTCTTACAGTCTGTTTGCTTCTTGATAAACTTTTGTCCACTTAATTCAAAATTTTGTTCGCTTTCCAGGACAACAAGTGGTGAACGACTACACCCACAAGATAGTGGTGAAGGAGGATGGGACTCAGTCTCTGATTGTGGTTCCAGCCATGCCCCATGACTCTGGAGAGTGGACGGTTGTTGCTCAGAACAGAGCAGGAAAGGCCTCTGTCTCAACCACTCTCACTGTTGATGGTAAGTGTTTTTCACACATTCAAGAAATTGTAAACATGAAAAGGTTTTGTACAAATGGTCTTCTATATTTGTATTGTTTATATTTCACACACAAATTTGATTTGCTTCATTTTTTCCCATTCTTCATCAAATGTATTTTTTTCACATTCACAGCCAAGGAAAACCTGGTGCGTCCCCAGTTTATCGAGAAGCTGAGAAACCTGAGTGTAAAGCAGGGCACTCTGGTGGAGTTGGCCGTCAAGGCCATTGGAAATCCCCTCCCAGACATTGTCTGGCTTAAGAACAGTGACATCATCTCTCCTCACAAACACCCTCACATCAAGTAAATAACAATAACGATATGAAAGTAACAAAAATGGTTAACTTAAATAAATCAATAAAATTATAAAAATTGGAGTTATCTTTTTCATGGATTTTGTAAAAATTCCAGTTAAAATATGAGTGAATTCAGAACATTAATCCTTGACTATGTATTTTAGGATTGAGGGAACAAAAGGAGAAGCTAAGTTCCAGATCCCTGCCCCAGTGGGCACCGACAGCGCCTGGTACACTGCCACAGCCATCAACAAGGCTGGCAGAGACACCACTCGCTGCAGAGTCAACGTGGAGGTGGAATATGCTGAGCCTGAACCAGAGAGAAGACTTATCATCCCCAAGGGGACCTACAAGGCCAAGGAGATCGCTCCTCCAGAGCTGGAGCCCCTGCATCTTCGCTACGGCCAGGATCAATGGGAGGAGGGAGACCTTTATGACAAGGAGAAGCAGCAGAAGCCTCAGTTTAAGAAGAAGCTGACTTCTGTCAGGATGAAGCGTTTCGGTCCGGTGCATTTTGAATGCAGACTGACCCCAATTGGCGACCCCACTATGGTAGTTGAGTGGTTGCATGACGGTAAACCCCTGGAGGCTGCCAACAGGCTGCGTATGGTCAATGAATTTGGCTACTGCAGTCTGGACTTTGAAGTAGCATATGCAAGAGACAGTGGTGTCATCACCTGCAGAGCCACCAACAAGTTTGGAGTGGACCAGACCTCAGCCACCCTGATAGTGAAGGATGATAAGAGCCTTGTTGAAGAATCACAGCTGCCAGAGGGCAAGAGGGGAATACACAGACACGATGAGTTGGAGCGAATCGCTCATGAGGGTGGACCTTCAGGAGTCAGTCTGGATGACGAGACTGAGAAAACCAAGCCTGAGATTGTCCTCGTTCCTGAACCATCCAGAATCCAGGAAGGTGAAGTCGGAAGGTTCCGTTGCAGAGTGACAGGTTACCCAACACCAAAGGTTAACTGGTACCTCAACGGACAACTTATTCGCAAGAGCAAGAGGTACAGGCTCCGCTACGACGGTATCTACTACCTAGAGATTGTCGATGTCAAGCCCTATGACTCAGGAGATGTGAAAGTGTTGGCTGAAAACCCAGTGGGTACAGCAGAGCACACAGTGAAGCTAGAGGTCACCGTGAAAGAAGACTTCAGGGCACACCTTCGCAAAGCACCTGAGGGGAAGATCCCAGAGGCCAGCGCCACCATTGAACAGAGACTCGCATTTGAGGTCATCAAGGTTGAAAAACCCGTTGTTGAGCAGCCTAAGGAAGTGGTCAAGCTGAAGAAGACGGAAAGAGTCATACACGAGAAGTCCACAGAGGAAACGGACGAGCTGAAGGGTAAGTTCAAACGCAGGACGGAGGAAGGTTACTACGAGGCCATCACTGCTGTGGAGCTCAAGTCACGCAAGAAGGACGAGTCTTATGAAGGTATGTTGAAGAAGAGGAAGGAGGAGCTCCTTCATCGCGCTAAACAACTTTCCGAGGCGGAGAAAAAGAAACAAGAAGAGCGTAAAGTCACAGCCACTCCACTGAAACCAGAAAAACTGAAGCTGTCCCCCAGCATGGAGGCTCCTAAGATCCTGGAGCGCATCACCAGTCAGACCGTTAAACTGATGGAGGAGGTTCGTTTCAGAGTCCGAGTGGTTGGCAGGCCTTCTCCAGAGTGCCAGTGGTTTAAGAACGGCATCCTGCTGGAGAAGACAGAGCGTGTATCCTGGTACTGGCCAGAGGACCACGTGTGTGAGCTGGTGATCAAAGACGTCATGGCCGAGGACTCTGCCAGCATCATGGTCAAAGCCATGAACGTTGCTGGAGAGACCTCAAGTCATGCGTTCCTGTTGGTGCAAGGTAAAGTGACCTCATTACACTACAGTACAATAAACACCTACTTTTAATACTTTACAAACTAAATACATTTAAAAAAGTGGGGAAAAAACTAAACTCTAATGCTATGCCTCATGTCCATCTATTTCATCTCTATAGCCAAGCAAGTCATCACCTTCACTCAGCAGCTGGAGGACACAGAGGCCAAGGAAAAGGACACCATGACTACCTTTGAGTGTGAGACTAACGAGCCCTTCGTCAAGGTCAAATGGCTGAGGAACAACGTGGAGATCTTCTCCGGAGACAAATACAGGATGCACTCCGACAGAAAGGTTCACTTCCTGTCCGTGCTGATCATCGGCATGAAGGACGATTCAGAGTACAGCTGCGCCGTCATCGACGACGACCAAATCCGGACAACAGCCAGACTCATTGTAGAAGGTGAGGTGGCTTATCACCATAATACATAATGTAAATACACCACTAGCTATCAGAAAGCTTCCAGAAATACAAACTATTATGTAATGGTGGACCACATTCATCTAACGCCCTGTTTTCACCAAAAGGTGCCCCACTAGAGATAGTGAAGAAGCTGGAGAACACCGAGGTACCAGAGACCTACTCTGGAGAGTTTGAGTGTGTTTTGTCCCGGGAGGACGCTGAGGGGACCTGGTACTTTGGGACCAAGGAGATCTCCGCCAGCAGCAAGTATGTCATCTCCTCCCGTCGTGGAAGATACACGCTGTCTGTGAAGGACGTGAAGAAAGAGGACCAGGGAAAATACACTTTCCAAGCAGCTGAATTCAAGACTAGTGCTTCTCTTAAAATGAAATGTGAGTACAATAATACAGGATAAAGGGCTTATAGGAGGTTTGAAGTCACACAAATATTTAATGGAGGAAATCCTCTTTTAGATTTTTTCCTGTTCTAACAGTTCCCATTATATTTCAGTGCGCCCCGTCACTCTGATGCAGCCCTTGACCGACCTGACGGTGTGTGAGGGAGACATCGCTAAGATGGAGGTGAAGTTCTCCCAGGAGAACGTAGAGGGATCCTGGATGAAGAACGGTTCACCTATCACCGCATCAGAGCGCGTCCACCTCATCATCGACAAGCAGGTGCACAAACTGCTGATAGAGGACACCAACAAGGATGACTTTGGAACTTACTCCTTTGTGGTTCCAGCACACGAAGTCTCTACCGCTGGAAAGCTGACCGTTCGGAGTAAGGGATCTCATACTGGGATCACAAGGATCCTAAATCCGTTTGTTCTTACTTCTAATAATTTAATAAGTATAATAGTCTCCAAACCGTAACAAAATTGTTTTTGTTTTGCAGTCATCGGCATTTTAATCCCACTCAGCGATGTGTCTTCAGTTGAAGGCACCAAGGCTGTCATGGAGACTAAGATCTCAGCTCAAGATGTTACCTCAGTGAAATGGTACCACAACGACAAACTCATGGCTCCCAGTGAGAGAATCAAGATGGTGGCTAAGGGATCCAAGCAGCGTCTGGTGTTAAACAGGGCCTTCGCCTCTGATGAGGGAACATACAAACTGGTGGTTGGCAGAGTTGATACAAGCTGCAAACTTTCAGTTCAAAGTAAGCCTTCAGTACAATACATTCATCAGTTGTGTCATTACAATACCAACGCTAATCTAATCTAATTTAATCTAAATACCGATATCGCATCTCTTTCACAGCTATTAAAATATTAAAAAACATGGAAGACAGGGTGTGCACTGAGACACAGAATGTGACTTTCGAGGTGGAGATTTCTCACCCGGGCATCGATGCCTATTGGACCTTCAAGGACCAGGAGCTCAAAGCCGGTCCCAAGTACAGGCTGGAGTCCAAGGGAAAGCGCTACTCATTGACCGTCATCAACGCCATGAAGGATGAGGAGGGACAGTACAAGTTTGCTGCTGGGGAAAAGACGTCCAGCGCCACTCTCACGGTGTCAGGTAACGGCATTCTGTCGGAGCACAATGGCATCTATGGTCCTCAGGCAGGATTCACAACTCTATATAATTCTATAATATTTGTCATATAGAAATGTTATTATTTGTCTGTTATTATGCTTTTAGGCTAATACATTTACAAGAAACAAATAATAAATTGAACTATAAGTGAATGTAATCCATTCCCGACCAGGTGGTGCCATCAATAAGCCCCTGCATGATATGGTCGTTGCCGACTCCCAGACCGCTGAGCTGGAGTGTGAGGTCGCCAATCCAAGCGCCGCGGGCAAATGGCTGAAGGACGGGAATCCTGTGGACTTTAATGACAACGTCAGGAGTGAAGACAAAGGAGCCGTCAGGAGACTGGTTATCGTCATCACCAGGGCTCAGGACATTGGAGAGTACACCTACCAGGTGGCCAACTCAAAGACCTCAGCCAACCTCAGAGTGGAGGGTAGGTACCAGCTAACCCTGACCCTAACCCTAACCTCAGAGTGGAGGGTAGGTACCAGCTAACCCTTAATGCTTTTGAGCTAACTGTGGTATTTGCTTCCTTAGCTGTGAAGATCAAGAAGACTCTGAAGAACCAGACAGTGACAGAAACCCAGGAGTGTGTGTTCAGTCTGGAGCTCACCCACACCGACGTCAAAGGATCCCAGTGGATCAAGAACGGAGTGGAGATTCGTCCCAGTGACAAGTATGAGCTCTCTGTGGAGGGAACGGTCCACACCCTGAAGATCAAAAACTGCACCACTCAGGACGAGTCTGTGTACTCCTTCAAACTGGGAAAGCTATCTGCAAGTGGCAGATTAAATGTAGAGAGTAAGTTACCCCTTGTGTCTACCGTGTACGTAACATAGCACACCATACGACATACAAAAATCATATATATTTATTATTTAAATTCAATCACAGCCATTAAGATTTTGAAGAAGCCCAAAGACGTAACTTCACTGCTGAATGGGACTGCCACGTTTGAGCTGGGCTTGTCTCAAGACGACATCCCTGTGAAGTGGATGTTCAAAAACAAAGAGATCAAGGCAGATCAACACTACAGAATGCTGTCTGAGCAGAAGACCCATAAGCTAATCGTGGACAACGTGGACACCAGCCTGGAGGGAGAATACACGGCGGTGGTGGGGCATCTACAGTGTAGCACCCGCCTCTACGTGGAGTGTACGTCAACTGGAAACCTTATTCTATATTATACAGACAAAACAAACAAACAAAAAATATTGTATGAATGTCTTATACTTTTCCATGTTTTTGACTTGTGTTTGTTTCTCTCCACCACTAGAAAATGTATTATAGTTGTCTCTAATATATATATATATATATTTGTTATCTCTAGCCCTGCGTGTTACCAAGCCCCTGAAGAAAGTGCAGGTGCCAGAGACCCACGTTGCCACCTTTGAGTGTGAAGTCTCCCACTTCAACGTGCCGTCCACCTGGCTGAAGAACGGGGTGGAGATCGAGATGAGCGAGAAGTTTAGGATTGTTGTTCAGGGGAAACTTCACCAGCTGAAGATCATGAACACCAGCAGAGACGACGCTGCAGAGTATACCTTTGTCTGTGGAAACGACCGTGTCTCAGCCACCCTCACCATCAGCCGTAAGTTGTTATTTTAAACATGATGCATAAATACATTTACTTTTTTATCAACAACAAAAACATCACAATTATTGTATTTCCCTCAGCTATTCAAATCACCACCATGATGAAAGACCTCAACGCCCAGGAGAAAGACACCATCACCTTCGAGGTGAACGTCAACTACGAGGGCATCACCTACAAATGGCTGAAGAACGGCATTGAGATCCGTTCCACTGACAGATGCAAAAGTGTTTGCAAACAGCAGGCTCACTCTCTCACCATCCGGAACGTTCACTTTGGAGACACTGGGGAGTACACGTTTATGGCTGGCTCTGCAGCAACGTCCGCAAAGCTCTATGTTGACGGTAAGTCCTCTCTCGATAAGCCCCAAGAAACAGCCATTTTAAGTTGGGATCTTTGAAAAACATTTCTGTTCCTTCATTTGTTTGTGCTCCAGCTCGTGTGATTGAGTTCACCAAGCACATCAAGGACATCAGGATCACGGAGAAGAAGAGAGCCACATTCGAATGTGAAGTTTCTGAGCCAAACATTCAAGTTATGTGGATGAAGGATGGACAGGAGCTGGAAATGTCTGACAGGTAATCCATTATTTATTTAATTGAATTTTGTGATAATAGTGATAGAAAATGTACTTCAAATACTGTGAAATATAAGCAGCTTTGAATGTGTAAAATACATGCATTATATGTTGAATTTAATACATGGTCTATTTTGAATAATTCACTATGTGGTGTGTTCCTGTCTCTCTGCAGATACAAAGCCACCACGGAGAAGTTTGTGCATCGTCTGGTTATGGGGTCAGTTCGCTTGTCTGACGCCGGAGAGTACTCCGTGGTGGCGGGAGCCAGCATGTCTAAGGGCGTCCTTGGAGTGGAGGGACGAGACGTTCGCATCACCGATCCAGTCGAGAGAGACATCACGGTGAGTCGAGAAGTCTGCATCAATATGTAACCACAAAAACATTCTGCGATTATATTTAGGCCCACATGAGAATAAAAACATACGTTGTTTCCATCCAGGTCGTTGAGAAACAAAGAGCGAGCTTTGAGTTTGAGGTCAGTGAGGAGGAGATCGAAGGTCGTTGGCTCAAGAACGGCGTGGAGATTCACTTTACACTGGAGGAGAGATTCAAATATGTCACCATCAGAAAGGTCCACCGTATGACCATCGCTGAGACCTTCAGGAGCGATGCAGGAGAGTACACCTTCATCGCTGGCAAGAACAGAAGCATGATTACTCTTCATGTTAACAGTAAGTGGTATCTAAGTATTTGATTGCATACATGTCATTTACATCATTACAACATGGTGATCATCGCTAGGTTACATTCCAAACAGATTTCTCCTCCAAGAAGCACAACTATGTCCTCTCGCTGTCTTTCAATGTTCTGATCTGTTCTCTGTGTGTCTTCTCCAGGCCCAGACCCTCCTCAGATCACCCGCCAGATGAAGCCCCAGTCAGTGGAGGCGGGTAAACCAGCTCGCTTCTCAGTCCAGGTGACTGGTGTACCTGAGCCCCAGGTGTTCTGGTACAAGAACTCCCAGGCTCTCTCCCCCGGCTTCAAGTGCAAGTTCCTGCGTGAAGGGAACGAGCACACCCTGCTCCTCATCGAAGTGTTCCCAGAGGATGCAGCGGTCTACAACTGTGAGGCCAAGAATGACGTTGGCACCGCAACAAGCTCGGCCGCTCTCAACGTTGAAGGTAAGAGTCATAGAATATATAAATCCTACCATAACTACGTCACTGAAATATAAACCGTTGTTAGTTCATCCTTACTTAACGACGTGGCTTTTCCATTCCTGCAGTTTCAGAGCTGGTGTCCCCAGACACAGGTTCCCCATTGGCTTCCCCGATTATCATCACTCCCCTCAGGGACCTTCTGGTGATTCAGGGACGTCCTGCTAAATTCCAGTGCAACGTCTCTGGAGATGGTGAGCATATATTTTTACTTCCTTTTTAAAAAACTGCACATTTTAAAAAAGTTTTCTCATGAATCAAAAATCTAGTCAGATTAAGTTATTCTGGATCATAACTACTGTTTAATAACTATTCAAAAAGAAATGTCACAAAAAAATATGATTTGTCTTCTTCCAGATCTAAGGATCACTTGGTACTGTAAGGATAAGGAGATCAGGAAATCAGACATGTACAAGATGTCTCAGCATGGTGACACCTGTCAGCTGGACATCACCAGAGTGAACCTCCAGGAGGAAGGAGAATACACTTGTGTGGCCAGAAACTCTGCAGGAATGGTCTCATGTGCTGCAACTTTGACACTTGACGGTGAGTTGGATTTCCAAGGAGTCCTGGAATCAGATGGAGGTTTGCTGCAGTGACTTCCTAGACAGTTGTGATGAGTAGTCTGCGACGCCTATAGGCAACTGTTAGATCTATAGGTCAGTGTTAGGCCTATGTACTATTGTTAGGCATATATCCTATTTTGGGGCCTATATGCTATTGTTAGGTCTGTGTGCTGTCATTCGGCCTAAGTGTTGTGCATGCGATTTCAGGATCAAACTGAGATTATCCATGCAATAGAAAGTATACTTACCTCATAAGTAAAGAAAAATTAAAACCATTCGAGGGGATTTGTCTTGACAGTTCTGGACATATGAAACAACTAGAGACCAAGTTGCATTGCAATCTCAGTGCCCAGCCTTGTCCATAAGAGATAGCATTGGCCATAAACAGACTGAGCCAATATTAAGCGGCATTTGTTCTGCATGAAGAATGCTTTAAGGATAAGCTGGTCCGGTTATTACAACTAATCCGATTATTTTCACGGCGATGACAAGCACATCCACTTCTCATCACAGTGGATGCTGTCTCCAACCATATGTAGTAAGGTTATTTGTTGCATGTTAATTTTGTCAGTTCATCAGGCAATCCATTTCTTCAGAGGAAGTCTTCTGTGGAGTGTACAGCCTAAGAACATTGGCAAAAAAAAATAAATAATAAATCTGGATTTCAAGCAGAGCCAAAGCTTGCATGACTGGAAAGGAAATAGACCGCTGTCACTTCCTTTATGATCCTGAAATGTCAACCGTCCAACGCTCCAACAAAACTACGCTCTGGCAAATGTCACACTCCAAGTAACCTGAAGGAGTCACCTTTGATTTGTTGACCTAATTCTACTCTTTTTATTGCCCAGATCAAAACATGAAAGCCATAGCTAGGCAGAGTGTGACAAAGGAGGCAATGATAAGTGACCAAGCAGAGGTTAAGTCTGAGAGCTACCACTCCCTGTCAGTGGAGCAGAGCAACAGCAGCATTCACTTCTTTGAGACTGTTTCTGGAAGCTCCTCTGTGTCTGAACGCTCCTCCTCGTCTATGCGGAGTATTGAGGAGGTGCAGCAGCACCAGCAGGTCACCTCCTCAGAAAAGCCCGCCAGCAGCTTCCCCGTCCTGCTGCTCAAAATGTCCGACGTGCGGGTGCAGAGCGGAGAGGTGGCTCGGTTTAACTGCTCCTTTGCTGGGCAGCGTTTCACTGAGGTGACGTGGGCGCATAACGACTGCAGCCTGAGCGACACAGAGAGAGTGAGGAGCTCTCAGAGCGGAGGCCTGCTCTCCCTGGTCATCCAGGGCGTTGCCGTGGGAGACCAGGGGACGTACCGCTGCAGCGCGGCGAACAGACACGGGCGGAACAGCGCCTCAGCTCAGCTCACAGTGGAAGGTGGTTACTCTCTCTTATAAAGACAACCCTCTGGACCATCCCACCTCATCAGCTTTTCTCTGCTCAGCCCTTTCATCATATAACTTTAGACTGTAACCTTGTCTTCATGTAATGAAATAACCTTCTTTCTTGTTGTTAGTACCGTAAGGGTTTTTCTTGTTGCCAGCTTTGCCTTTCTTAACATCATCCATCATCTTACTAACCCCTTTCATTAGTTTTTTTTAGAGCCTTAAAAACCCTCTTACCGGTGAACTTAATCCTTAATAAAAATCTCCCTAACTTTATTCTCACTCAGCCAAAGAAGCAAATCTCAAAGCAGAAACCTGTGTTCCTTCAGACTCTATCCGCAAAGCGCCGCGGGCAGACAGGGGTTCCATTAAAACGCCCTCTGACCCAGACAAGCAAGACTCCACAGACAAAATGGCGGTTGAGGCACCCTCTTCACACACTCTCCAGAGCGTCATCAGCCACCTGTATTTCCCCGACGTTGTTCCCCGTGAGGAGTGGGGCAGAGGCCTCACCACCCACCCTGGGTTCCTGGTCAAACTGCCCCCTGAGATGCTCGTGAAACACAAGGACACAGTCTCTTTGTTTTGCGTTCTGAAGGGGGTCCCTTCTCCCTTTGTCATGTGGCTACACGATCGGTTGATTGTCGAAGAGTCTGTGACTCATTCTCTGAAACACGACGGCCCCCTGTGCTGCTTAAACGTTATGAACGCGGGGCCGTGCCAAAGCGCCATGTACACGTGCAAAATAGTGAACTCAGCTGGAGATGCTGAGTGCAGCACAGTGATGAAAGGTTGGCATCTGCATGCTTTGGTCCTATCCACTAGCGACCCGTCACTTCACACGGCGGCCTCACTGCTTTCACTACACCCCCCTTTACCACACAGAGGAAAGAAAGGCACTTTAAGTTTAACACACCTTTCAGAAGATTTAAAGGAAAAAAGAAATCTTTTTAGGGCAAAGTCGATGACCTGTATGTCTGATTAAAGTGTCGAAAGCGTCCTTCATGTCACTGAGCACAAAGACAAACGTCTGTATACTGAATGGCCAAACCAAAGCATGCCTATGTCACTGTCCACTGAGAGCGAATGTTCACAAGATGGATGCACGAGCTCCACCGTGGTCTAACAGTCCTGCAGCGTTGCATGTTGCCTATGGAGACGTTATCACTGACACCCACCTGTCCTTTCTCCTAACAGTGACCGCTACAGAGGAGGATGTGGAAGTCTCCCCAGAGAAGATGGGAGGTAAATCTTTTAAATTACGCTTTTAAAACTGCATTGTTTTTTTCAGTAAATATTATAATTGTTGTACTCTGTGGTTTGTTCACCTTTTAACACTTGTATCACATGTTCTTGCGCCTTTCTTATTTTTTCAGGTTTAAACATCTTTTGAATCTTGATTGTCTTTGTTACTGCTTGATGCTGATTATCAAAAACGATAACTTTATTGTATTAATGTAAAATGTGCTGAGTCGGACAGTGTTGAACCGCGTAATCATTTGGTATAAAGATACATTATGGCAATGATAATCGCCATGTCAACATTACATCATAATATAACGTATATTTTTAAAATCTGTTCCTAGTATTTCAAGTGATCTCTAAATGTCATTTATTTCACTCAGTTGTCTCTAGCACGACTGTTTCTATTGAAGAGGAAACTCGCCAGTCCTACCTCACTGGTGTCCAGTTACCAGACCGAACCAAAACACTTGAACTCCAGCCAGAGTCTAAACGCTACTCCAGCACTTTAGAGAAAAAGAAAGAAAAGCCTGTTTTTATGACCCAGCTGTCTTCCACGGCAGCTGCTACTATCGGGGGTTCCTTCACATTCACCGTGTCGGTCTCTGGGTTCCCTAAGCCCGTAGTTCAGTGGTGCCACAACGGCACCGTTATAACAAGGTCATCCGTGTATACGTTTGTGGAGGAGAGAGAGGAGTACAGCCTGGTGATAGAGAGAGTGCAGAGGGAGTATGAGGGAGAATACTCCTGCACGGTCAGCAACAGGTTTGGCCAGTCCACCTGTACTTCCTATCTGCATGTCGGGGTAAAAGATACCCAACCCGGCGACAGGGGAGAGCAGATATTACAGCCTGTGGGGAAAGCTCCTGAGTTCACGAAGACCATAGAACCCGTTGACTCCCTTGACGGGGACCAGGCTCAGTTTAGGTATGTTGTCACAGGCCAACCTCTTCCTAAGGTGCAGTGGCTCAAAGGCAGCCTCCACATGCAGCCGAGTAGGTTCTGTAGCATAGTGAGCAACCCGGACGGGTCTGGCTCCATGACTCAGAGCAACCTCCGACATGAGGACGGGGGTGTCTACACATGCAGGGCCTCCAACCAGTACGGGGAGGCCTCATGCAATGCTGAGCTCTCTGTGTTCAGAGAGACTGTGTCTGCGTCTCGCCACCAGGAGGAACATACCTCCGTGCAGAAAACCAAAGAGTATAGGGTGTCCCTGACTGAACAAACGACTGAGTCTCATTTGTATCAGATGAGCGTTCCCAGGTCAGACCAGATGGTGTACACCATTGGCACTGAGGACAGGCAGATAGTTCCCAGTGAGCTGGTGGACCCCCTTAGAGAGGTGGACATGTCTGCTGCTACTCTCCACAGAGAGCGTCTCACCCACCAGGCTGCAGTGCTGCAGTCTCTGGAGGTGGAGGAGAGAGTGTCCCTTGCCCCCTCCCACCCACCTCAGTTCTCAGTCGTTCCAATGAAGCAGCTTCAAACTGCTGCGTTCACCTCCTCCATCCAGGAGAGTCAGAAGATCATAGAGCAGCACTCCGACCGCATCCAGAGCCCCGAGGTCATAGAGCTAGACTACGTCAAGGAGCAAAGGGCAAAGGTCAACTCGGCCACAGCAGAGGAGGTGGTCCCCCTCAGCGTGGTGCGAGCGGAGCCTCTGTCGGACAGGAAACCACAGACAGGCCGGTCGTTGACCGAGTCCAAACAGGAAGTCAGGGGTCACACGGTGGAGTCCCCCCTCCTCATCCTGAAGGAGACGACAGGCGTCACGCAACGGCCCGACCAGGAGAAAGGTTTCAGAGTCACCGAGGGGGTTAAGATCTTATACTCTGCTCAGTCCAGTGGTCAGCTGACCCTCACAGAGAGACACTGTGAGACGCTTCCTGCTTTAGAAATGCCCACACAGCCTTTGATTGACAGGGAACATCCTAAGCCTGTTGTCGCTCCAGTCAGCGAAACAAAAGTGACTTTATCAAAGGAGCAGGGCTTTGAGATACAGAAACCAGCGCAAGAGAGTGTTACTCCCCGTAAAGAGAGGGCTTATAAAGCAGCATTGAACGCAGAGGAAAAATACCAGCTTCAAGCGGAACCCAGCAGAGAGATCCTAGGAATGGAGTCCTCTATGTCACTCCAGCCCCAGAAAGAAGGAGAAAGACTTCTGCATTTGCAGGTTTTTAGTGATCAAGACATATTACAAGCTGAAGACAGATTCACCAGCGAGAAGCTTCTGCCAGAGAATGCAGAGGTGAGGAAGAGCCCTGCCCTGTTGTTTTCTATGACTCATGACGAGCAGAGAACCATCACTTGTGAGGACACTCTAGATTTCTCTGCCCAGGCCAGCACTGTGACCATACAGCCTCAGAGACAGTCTGCCACTCCCATGCACCTCCAGTCCACCGAGCCCGTGGCCACACTACCTAAAGAGGGCATCCTTGTAATTGATAGACCTGACCAGCAGGTGGCAGTACAGAAGCAGGAAAAGGCCAGGAGACACGCAGCCACCTCAGAGGACAGACGAGAACTCACGGCAGAGTATCACAAAGATCTCGACGTGTCGGTGACAGGGGTTCAGACTCGGCTCAGAACAGAACCCAGACCTCAGAACATTCTGCAGGTGGCCTCCCAGCCCATGCAGCTTCCTAAAGAGTCTCCGTTCACCAGCGACGTCAAGGAGCAGCGCGCCTTAGTCCAGAAGGAGGAGCGCTGGAACGTCATGCAATCTGTAATAGTGACAGACACTCACAGCATGGAGGAGGGTCACACAACCAACCTACAGTCCCATGAAAGATTTAAACCAGAAATACAAATTGAGCCCAAGATCCCAAGAGTGCCCGTTTACATTGAGGAGAAGGCTGTTGCAACCGAGAGCTGCACTGTGTTAGATGCAGCAGAGCAAGACATTGCTGTTCAGATCCATGAGGGCCAGTCGGTCCGACAGTCCATCTTACTGGAGGAGAAACAGATCCTCACTGGAGAGCAGTTGCTGGAGATGGAGAGGTCTGAAGGCTCTGTTGTCACGGTGACAACTCAGCCTAAAGGACCTCTATTTGTCCATGAGTCCCAGGATAGCCACACTCTTCCCAGGGAACTCACCTTTGTGATTCAGATCCCCAAACCACAAAGTCTGAACATCAGACACCAGTTAAAAGATGCTCTGCAGTCTGCAGTGGCCCGTGACCAGCCGCTGTTACTGGCCGAAGTGGTAGGCAGTTTGGAGACCGTTAAGGTACAGGAAGTTAAGGTTCAGAAAGAGCCCAAACGGGCTATGTTTACATACCTGATTACCACAACAGGTGCCCCCATAGAGATAACACTAGCGTTTGAAGGTGAGTATCCCCAGACAGCTGACCTCAGGACTGAACTCCAGGCAGCTTTCCATTCCATAGTCTACCAAGAACAGCATATTCTGACCTCAGAGCAGCCTGGCACTATGCAGATCGACAAGCCTCAGAGGCTACAGGTCAGCAGTGCACGCTCTAGAGAAATGCTCTCCTCCACGGTGGAGACTGTGAGAGTAGCGGAGAGCGCAGTAGATTTCACTTCCCTTAAGTCTCAGTCTGCTTCTGTTAAAACGGAAGTCAAGACATCGTTTGAGAGCGCTACTGTCCAGGAGCGCTCCGAGGTCAGAGAGGCAGTAGCCAGGATTGTTCCTATTAGGCTGCAGGGGAGGGAGGTGGTCTCAGCCAGTGCATCCTCAGAGCAGCATGTCAGTACGTCCATCCACAAAGAGACTAGGGAGGAGTATTTGTCAGAGGCCTTTATAATCAGTGAGTCCCCCGACAGCCTGGACACTGATTATCCCGTCATGGTGAATACCCTGGAAGACATTTATACAGAGGAGAACCGTGAGGTCACTCTGAGTGTAACCATAAAAGGGGTTACCAACGTAAACTGGCTTTTCAATGGTAATCTGGTCACATCTGGCAAGGAGTTCAAGTGTTCTCAAGATCGCAACACGTACACACTAAAAATCAACAAAGTAGTGAAGGAAAAACATCAAGGAGAATATGTCTGTGAGGCTGAGAATGAAGCCGGCAAGACCACAACATCTTCAAGACTCACAGTAGTCTCCAGAGGTTGGACGATGGACATATTTTTTTTTATAATCATTGAAAATAGCATCTAACGTTAAAACACATCTCATTGGCTATTTTAGCATGAATTCACTTTGAGTGTAAAAATCATCATTAACAGCAGGCTCTCCACAGAAAGCACTCTCTCCCTTCATTCCCACCTGCCTGGTTATTCAAACAGATCTTCTTCACTCCATATCATAAAACTAGGCAGCACTCTTCACGGCCCATCACACCGAGTGTTGACTCTGTCACGCTTCTTTGCATGATTCCTCTTCTTCTCCCTCTTCTTTTTCTTCTTCCTAGTTTCCTGGTTCATCTCCTCCCACTTCTTCTTCTTCCTAGTTTCCTGATTCATCTTCTTCCTAATTCCATTTCCCTCCACAGTCACTCCTGGGTTGTGTGTGCTAGCCACCTTTCATCCAAGGTCCATCCATTATACTGTGTTAACCCCTTCATCCAGAACCCTTCCCACTTTACTAATTCTGTTTTGTGTTGTTATCCCCCTCTCTCTCCCCTGCCCTTCTTAGTGGCGCCTGTTTTCAGACGCAAAATCGTTCCTGTGGAGATGAACGTCGGCAGTCCCGCCACGTTCAAATGCGAGATCGAGGACGCTCCCAACGTGACCTTCAAATGGTTCAAGGACGGCGTTCCTCTTAAGCAGAGTGACAAGTTCAGGGTTCAGAGTCGCGTGCAGACCTCCTCCTTGGAGCTGCTGAGCCCCACCAAAGCAGACAGCGGGGAGTACACCTGCAAGGCCACCAATGAGCACGGTAGTGACAGCTGCTCTGCTGCCCTAGCAGTGACTGGTGAGTGCAGTGCATGTTTAATCTCCTCTGGGTATTACTGCATGTTTAATCTCCTGCAGGTATCACAATGGTACAAGGGCAACACAGATTGTTCACCTCTTTATTTCTTGGTCTAAATTAAGGTGGTGTTGGTATGTTTGTATTTGTACAAATGTATACAGTACTGTATGCAGACTATCACAACATGTCTATGTATACAGTACTGTATGCAGACTATTACAACATGTCCATGTATACAGTACTGTATGTAGACTATCACAACATGCCTTTATGTATACAGTACTGTACGTAGACTATCACAACATGCCTTTATGTATACAGTACTGTATGCAGACTATTACAACATGTCTATGTATACAGTACTGTATGTAGACTATCACAACATGCCTTTATGTATACAGTACTGTATGCAGACTATCACAACATGCCTTTATGTATACAGTACTGTATGTAGACTATCACAACATGTCTATGTATACAGTACTGTATGCAGACTATCACAACATGCCTTTATGTATACAGTACTGTATGCAGACTATCACAACATGCCTTTATGTATACAGTACTGTATGCAGACTATCACAACATGTCTATGTATACAGTACTGTATGCAGACTATCACAACATGTCTATGTATACAGTACTGTATGTAGACTATCACAACATGTCTATGTATACAGTACTATATGTAGACTATCACAACATGCCTTTATGTATACAGTACTGTATGCAGACTATCACAACATGTCTATGTATACAGTACTGTATCTAGACTATCACAACATGCCTTTATGTATACAGTACTGTATGCAGACTATCACAACATTCCTTTATGTATACCGGTCTATTCCTATGGCATCACACTCTTACCATTCTGGTTCTAACAGGATTTTTTTTCTTTTTTTTTTTGTAAGTGGAATTAGCGTTGCAATTATTTGGTGTGATTTACGTTAAGGTCTTACCATGTTGTCAGATAATACACGTTTTGAATAGGAACCACAGGGGGTTAACATGAGGATTCGACTACTAACTAACTTCTCTTTTTATTTTGTAATTCTATAGAGCTTTACCCCCCCACCTTTATTACTAAACCTGAGCCACTGACATTGTTTGTTGGAAAGAAGGCCACACTGCAGTGTGTGATCACAGGCTCCTCTCCTCTGACCGTTGTCTGGCAGAAAGACAACAAAGCCATATCTTCAGGCCAACACTACAAAACCTCTTCTGACAAAAACAAGCACACTCTTGAGATAGCCAAACTAGAGCCTTCCGACCAGGGTGCGTACCTGTGTAAGGCTGCTAACCACGCTGGCACTGCTATGTGCAGCACAGAGGTGAGGGTGGTGGACAAGCCCAGCTTTGTGAAGCCTTTGGCGTCTGAGTCTTTGGCTGAGGGGAGCATGCTGCACCTGGACTGCCAGGTGGATGAGGACATGGGCGTGGTCATCACCTGGACCAGAGATGGCAAAAAGGTCCATCAGTCAACAGACTGTAAACTCTCTTTTGAGGATAAGATGGCTGCTCTTGATATTTCCATGACGAAACTGAAAGACTGTGGGACGTACGTTTGCACAGCCACAAACGATGCCGGTAGCTCCACTTGCTCTGCCACGGTCAAGGTGCAAGGTAAGACTGCGGGATAACTTTCACCTGTAGGGTTTGAAGCACAGCAAACCTACAGTAGTGATGATTAACATGTCTGCCTTTTCAGCTTTAAAGAAGATGACTTAGTTGTAGAGGTAGCACCAACGCTGGCTGCATCTTTCAAACCACTTCCCAAGAAACATTATAATGCTTTTCTTAACTCTTCTTCTTTCTTTCTTTGGGTTACTGTTTTATAATTGTTGAATTACTCCTGATGATGGGTCTGTTTAACCCTAACCGTTCCTCCAGAGCCCCCAGTCTTTGTGAAGAGGCTGGAACCCGGGACAGTGTGGAAGCGGGGTGTCACAGGCCGGATGCAGTGCACAGTCAAAGGGTCCCCAGACCTCCATGCTACCTGGTTCTTTAACGACAGGGAACTATCTTCCAGCGACAAGCATAAGATCTCTTTAAAGGCAGGCGTGGCCTCTCTAGAGATGAAGGACGTGGGGTTGCCTGACAGTGGGAACTACACATGTGAAGTGTTAAATGAGGCCGGCTGTGAAAGCTGCAGCACCAAGTTAACCGTCAAAGGTGTGCAGTCACTCAGAATCACGCAGTCAACATATTAATAATAATAATAATAATAATAATAATTATTAGATTATCAATAGTGAAATTACTTATTCTAAACAAATGGTATTTTGCTCTTCTTAGAACCACCCTCTTTTAGAAAAGAGTTGCAGGTGATCGAGGCAGTGAGGGGAACTGTAGCCTCTTTTGATTGTGAGCTTGCGGGCACACCACCGTTTGAAGTGAATTGGCTTAAAAACAAGAAAAAACTGACGACGGATAAGAAATACAAGATAGTTACTGAGGGCTCCAAAGCCTTGTTGGAGATCCACTCGTTTGAAAGTAGTGATGTTGGAGAATATCAGTGTGTTGTGTCAAATGATGTGGGCTCAATCTCCACTAAGTCAATGGCAAAGCAGAAAGGTTGGTTAACAAAACCCTTACCATCCAAATTTAAAGTATTGTTTAGTTGTGAAGTTCCATAACGTATGAATTATGATCCAAATCATAGGAGTTAGTATATTTACTATTATTTCAGAGCCACCGGTATTCTCAAAGAAGATGGAGAGCACTACTGTGGTTTTAGGCCATGCAGTGAAGCTGCAGTGCACATTAAAAGGCTCAGCGGCCATTACTGTGATGTGGACAAGGGACTCAGAATGCCTCAGACACGACGATCCTAAGATCAAAATGGCGTTCGAGAATAACGTCGCTAGCCTGTCTGTCTCTGCTGTTGATCTGAGCCATGAGGGCAAATATACCTGCAGAGCTGAGAACGAGGCTGGTCATCAGAAGTGTGAGGCCTCTTTGACAGTTCAAGGTTGGAATATCTACTTTTACAATCAAGATAAGAGACTACGACTTTCTCTGCTATTTCAATGTATACATTCTAAAATGATGCAATTATATATTTAGAACCTGCTAGAATCTTAGAGAAGGCTGAGTCTATCAGTGTGACTGTTGGGGATTCGGCCATCTTGGAATGCTCTGTGGCTGGAAGCCCTGACCTCAAAGTGAAATGGTTCAAAGATAGCAAGGAGATGACGACCAGTCGGAAATATAAAATGACTCTTAAGGATAATGTCGCCATCTTAAAGATTCTTGCGGCAGAAAAAGGAGACACTTCTGAATACAAGATGGAGGTTTCAAACCGTGTTGGAAAGGATGAATGCCGTTGTTCTGTCACTGTATTAGGTTAGTTGTAGTTTTTAACATATTTGAATTATTCATTTTGGTTAGGCACAAGAAAGGGATTTTTGTCATGAATATATTTTCTTACACAGATCGTGCAGTTCCACCATCTTTTATAAAATCTCTTAAGAAAGTTGATGGTATAATTGGTGACAGTATTACCATGGAATGCAAAGTATCTGGATCACACCCAATAACAGTTTCTTGGTATAAAGATGACAAAGAAATTAACACCTGCAGTAAATTTAAGATTGAATTTGCTGAGAGCACAGCCGCTCTGAGTGTGATCAGTTTGGAAAAGCGTGATGGAGGCATTTATACATGTCGAGCAACAAACCACGCTGGGTTCCAAGAGAGCAGTGGAACACTAAGTGTCAAAGGTTAGAATGGTTATACAAAAACAAAGACAATATAACAATCACTTTATTATCTATGTGGTTAGACCTTGATTGTAAGGCCTGAAGCACGTTAATACTATTTTCTTCCAAACCGACTTTAGAGTGCCCGTTCTTCACACTGAAACCTGAATCCCACGACGTCAACCCAGGAGTCAACGTTGTCTTCAAATCTGGGTTTACTGGGACAGCTCCATTGGCTGTTAAATGGTTCAAAGAAGACAAGGAGATATTTACAGGAGGCACGTGTTTTATAAAGAAAGACGCCTCTTCCAGCTCGCTGGAGCTTCACTCTGTTAAAACCACCGACTCGGCTAAATACACGTGCCAGGTGTCCAACGAGGCTGGGAAGGTGGACTGCACCGCGGCCATCTTTGTCAAAGGTGCCTCTTTTTTCCTTTTCAAAATGTCACTGTCCTGCTGATCTTGACTTCTTATCTTCTTTTTTTAAAATTAACCATTACTGTCAATTTGCAGAAGCACCGAGTTTTACCAGGAAGCTAGACTCTTCAAAGCTGGTGAAACTAGGAAACCCTCTACAGCTGTCTGGCAAAGTGCAAGGCACTCCATTAATCGATGTGAAATGGTTAAGAAATGACTTTGAAATTCATTCAGATTACAGATGCACGATTTCTTTTACTGACTCGGTAGCCTCACTGGAGATGCTAAACTGCAGTGTTGATGACAGTGGGGAGTATGTTTGTGTGGCGTCCAGCGAGGCTGGTAGTGACCGCTGCAGCAGCACAGTCACCGTCAAAGGTCAGTTTAGCGTTAAAAAGTTAGCCAACATGTTGCCCACGACCAATCCTCCCGGCCCTTACATAACAAAACAATCATCTTTTTATTATAGAGCCTCCAATGTTTGTGAGAGCTTTTGAGGCAGCAGAACTGGTAAAGGGATCAGATGTTTTGTTGGAAGGAACTATTTCCGGTTCTGCTCCCTTTGAAATGAGCTGCCATCACAATGAAATGCTGATCAGGAACGACAGGAAGCACAGGATAAGTGTCCAGAACACAACGGTCACTCTTCAGATTCTTAAATGCGAGTCCCGAGATGCTGGACAGTACAAATGTACCGTAGCAAACGATGTTGGAGAGACCTCTTGTTGTTGCCAAATATCATTTAAAGGTCAGTTAAGAACCAGGAAGTCTCATTACTAAACATCTCCATAAAGCGATATATATATATATTTAGTCTATTAAATACCCTTAGGTCTGATCTGTGGTTTTCTTCCACTAGAACCACCATCATTTGTTCAGAAACTAGACAATATGAACTCTTTAGTGGGCTCAGAGATATCCATGCAGTGCATGCTGTCTGGATCACTACCCATGACGGTCTCCTGGATCAAAGATGATCGCGAACTCACAGAGGACGAACACATTCAAATGTCCTATGAAACCAAGGCTGCGGTGTTGAATTTGAAAAACACACAGATTGTGCACGGAGGAAAATATATCTGTCAGGCTCAAAATGACGCCGGCTCTCAGAAATGTGTTGCTTTGCTCACAGTCAAAGGTTGGTAGGACTTAACCTCTTGCTGACTTGCAGTTTATTTGTCTGCTAATCCTTGTGCTAAATTTGCTTTATTAACACCAAAATGGCCAACTATTCATTGTTGAATGTTTTGCTCTGTCCAGAACCTGCAAATATCTTAGAGCAAGCTAAATCGATCCGAGTAACAAAAGGAGACCCAGCCACTTTAGAGTGCCGGTTCTTAGGAACCAAGCCTGTGAAGGCCAAATGGATGAAGGGAGGCAAGGAGCTGACCTCAGGCCAAACATATAAAGTACAGAATACAGACAAAAGCTCCATACTGAAGATTGTTGCTACTGAGAAAAACGATAGTGGTGAATACACATTTGAGGTCTCAAATGATGTTGGACACAGTTCTTGCGAGGCCACAGTCACTGTTTTAGGTCAGCTCAGAATTAGATTTTCTTATCATTTTTCTACTTTTAAAATGAACAGATTAAACTAATTCTATTTGTATTTCCTACATTTTGTGCACAATAGACCAGATAATTAAACCATCTTTCACAAGAACACTGAAACAGATGGAGAGTATCAAAGGATCTTTTGCTCACCTGGAGTGTCTAGTTTCTGGCTCCCTGCCTATAACTGTACAGTGGTACAAAGATGAGAGGGAGATTCAGGCTGACGAGAAGCACAAATGCACATTCTTTGAAAATGTTGCTTTCTTGGAAATCACTTGTCTTGATTTTTCAGACAGTGGCAGCTACACCTGCGTAGCCAAAAACAAAGCAGGCACAGACCAGTGCTCTGGTGCCTTAGTGGTCAAAGGTTTGAATGCATTTCATTTTGTAATAGTAATGTCTTATATAATAAAACTTTACGCAGCATTACTTATCTTTACACTTCAACTAATAGAAATGATTACAGCAAATATCTTTCTTTTAACAGAGCCACCTTGTGTTCTTGAAAAGCCTGAGTCTATGGATGTCTTGCCTGGATCAAAGGTCCAGTTTAATGTCTTCTTTTCTGGCTCTCCACCCTTGACCATTAAATGGCTGAAAGACAAAAGGGAAATCTTTGCGAGCTCTGACTGCTCTGTGATAAAAGACAAAACCTCCAGTTCACTAGAGCTCTTCTTTGCCAAGTCGTCAGACTCTGGGGACTATGTTTGTGAAATAAAAAATGATGTGGGCTCAGCGGTTTGCCAGGCAACACTCTTTGTCAAAGGTTTTCATATCTTTTTACTGACACCTTTGTCGATGTTTATTTATTTAATTAACTGCTTACTGTACTTACACTTGCAAAACCTCCTTTTCAGAACCGCCTATTTTCCTTGAAAAACCAGAGGGGTCATCTGTTGTTAAAATAGGAGAGAACAAACAGTTTGAGTGCAAAGTCGTTGGCACCCCAGTGATAGCGATACGCTGGTTCAGAGATGCCTTTGAGATGCGTCAAAGTTTCAAGCATAAGCTGTCCTTTTCTAACTCCCTGGCCAGCTTAGAGGTAACAGGAGCTGAGGCCAGTGACAGTGGACTGTACTTCTGTGAGGCCAGCAATGAAGCTGGCAGGGAAAGCTGCAGTATGGCACTAGTTGTAAAAGGTTGGTGTACTTTTAGCCTTTAGGGAAAAGGCATTTAACCACTATCACAGTTACTTAGACTGATTTGAACGTGGCTGTTTATTGCAGAGCCCCCTGCCTTTACTGAGGAGATGCGCCCTCTAGAGGCGGTTCAGGGAACAGCAGTGGTGTTTGAGGGCAAGGTGACAGGGACCGCCCCGTACCAGGTCACATGGCTTAAGGATAACAAGCCAATCAGGTCCACCAAAAAGCACGTCATCGCAGAGTATGAGGACGTTGTTAGCCTGACAATTCAGGACTGTAGTTCCTTAGATGTTGGAACTTATCATTGTATAGTAGCCAATGAGGTTGGAAGCTGTTCAACCTCAGCAGATATTTCTTTGAAAGGTTGGTTCTATTATTACCAATTTTCTGTGATTTCACACTGAAATAAAGCAATGTATTCTATTAGGCTATATTTTACTACTCCCATTTACAACTTTCTTTAAACAAAATCAATTGTTTTGTTTACATTAGCCCCACCAACATTTGTTAAGAAGATAGACAATGTCTCCACTATTTTGGGAGAGGGTGCAACCTTTCAGTGTGTTGTACAAGGCTCACCAACTCTATCCGTGCAATGGCAAAGAGATGAGAACTGGATCATGGAAGATCCTAGGATTGAGAGGACATTTGTTAACAATGTGGCCACTCTCAGGATCCCTGTGTGTGAAGCGAGTCACAGTGGGAAATACACCTGCCAGGTGGTAAATGAGGCGGGGCTGGACAAGTGCTTTGCCACCCTCACGGTGCAAGGTTGGTTTCATGCACATACCGACTTCACTTCAAAGCTGCAACCTTTCTTAATACCAATTAGCCGAGTCTCACATCTTTCGTTTGCATTTTAGAACCTCCCAGAATCATAGAGAAACCAGAAGTGGTCAACGTGACCTTAGGTGATCCAGTCTGTTTGGAGTGCATGGTGGCTGGAAGCCCAGAAATCAAAGTCAAGTGGACTAAAGACAGCAGAGAGATCCAATCCAGCAGGCAGCGTAAAGTCCAATATGAAAACAGTCTGAGTAGTTTAAAGATTCAGACCACACAGATGGAGGACGGTGGTTTCTATGTATTTGAGGCTACCAACTCTGTTGGCGCCTGTAACTGCAAACTCCAGCTGGTTGTAGTAGGTTAGTATGATAGATGCATCTACAAAAAAGGAGGAGGCATCTAAAATACAGGTGTGTGTTTTCTTCACACAGCTAATGAGTATGTTATTTCATACCTGAACAGAACAAGTCATAGCTCCTACATTCATTAAAACATTGATGGATGCCCAGGAGGTCGTGGGTTCTGTAGTTTCCATGGAGGGCAAAGTAGCAGGTTCACTGCCTATATCAGTGGAGTGGAGCAGAGACGGACGTGCTTTTGCCAAAACGACCAAGTATAAAACAGCCCATGTTGACAATACAGTGTCACTGAAGATACATCCGTTTGACCAGGAGGACACTGGAGAGTATTCTTGCAACGTTTCAAACAAAGCAGGGACTTGTGTTTCCAGGGGAAAACTTACAGCAAAAGGTTGGCATTTGATTCTAGGCTTAACTTTCTTTAATACTGCTTTTAAGATAATATCAAGAGAGCAGGTTTCAAACTTTGTCTTACACAATCTTTTTATTTTTATATCCGGGGTTATAGTGCCTCCCAGTTTTGTGTCTGAACCCGAGGCCCAATGTGTTGTGCCAAAGTCCCCAGTATGCTTCAGCTGTGTCTTCAAAGGAACCCCACCTTTCACAGTGAAGTGGTTCAAGGACAACTTTGAAGTAATGGCAGGCCCATCATGCACAATCCAACTGGAGGGATGTTCTTGCGTCTTAAATCTTCCTTCAGTTGGACTCTTGCAAAGTGGAATTTATTCTTGCCATGTTCGCAATGAAGCCGGCACAGTGAAGTGTGCAGCTGAGTTAATAGTGGAAGGTTGGAACACACTCCTTTTATCACAGCTACCATCATCACCAATTAAATAACATGGCTTCTTTAGGTTCTTCATTTGAATTGCTCATCCTCATCTTCACCTATGCATGTTTAGCTAACGCATACCATTTCTTTTTCCAGGTTTGATAAATGCTGCTTTTGTCTTCATTCCATCCTCTGTTCATCATCTGTAGTTGTGTTCAATCCTTCTCACATCTTGTTGTTCTCATAAAATGGTGGTAACTTATTATGTTTTGGGTTTTACAGAACCTCCTCAGTTTGTGCTGAAACTTCCTGCCAGAACCTACGTGAAGCAGTGCGAGGGTTTCCGTTTCGAGTGCAAGGCCACCAGTGCACGCTCTCTGAAAATGTGCTGGTACAAAAACGACAAAAAGTTAACAGATGGTGACAACTATAAAATGTTATATGCTGACTCGACGGCATACCTCCAGCTGCGTACGACGAGGTTTGAGGACAACGGAGTGTACACCTGTGAGGCCGTGAACGACGCTGGCAGCGCCAGCTGTAGCACTATCTTCACGGTTCAAGGTTAGCAAGACAATGGACACCTTGTGCATTTCAATGCCTTCTTTGTTGTGGTTGTTGGATGCCTCCCTGGTTTTATCACAGCATGACTCTTCCCACACAGGAATGCTCTTCCCTCTCTGGCTGTGTGTGTCAGTTGAGAGATGTCTGATTTCAGTTGTCTGACTTTGGTTATCTGACTGCGGCTTGGCGTTCCTAATCATAACTATTACAGCATGGACCTCCCTGAACAGTGAAATATTCCACTATTACATTTTATTTTACAAGTAAATTGTCTTGTTTTTGTTGTGGATTGGAGATGGCATGTATTAATAGATTACTTCTTCCCTCTAAGTAAACTATTGCTTGTTGTTTGGTGAGACCAGTATCTGTCTCTTTGACTGTTCTCTGACGTTGATTGTATCTCTCTCAAAAACGATTGTAGCCTGAACGTGTGCCACTGATCAAATGTCTTCTCATCATCTTGGCTGCACAGCATGCTCCAAAGAGATCTATACTTGCAGGCTGCTTCTACAAACTTAGCATGCGTGCACATGGACAATATCAAATTGTTATCAAACTTTGTATCCAATTTTCTTTATAGAGTCGCCATCCTTCCTCACCACCCCCAAACCAGTGTTGACTGCTAGGGGCAAAGACACCAGCCTGTCCTGTGAGATTTACGGCACAGCACCATTCCAGGTCTACTGGTTCCACGACAGAAGGCCTCTGAAAGAGAGCCGTAAATACAAGATGGTGAACGAGGGCACCTCTGCCACTCTCCACATCTTGGGCCTGGAAGTCAAAGACGCTGGTGTTTACGAATGCAGGGTCTCGAACGAAGCTGGCAGTGAGACCTGCCGCACTAAAGTTAGCCTAAAAGGTTAGTGAAGGATTTGCATAGTTGATATCCATAAATCTTCTCTTTTTACTCATATGAAAACATTTCCTCACCACCCTCTCTACCTTCAAAACATTTAGAACCTCCAGTGTTTGTGAAGAGACTGATCATGCAGTCAGTCAAAGCTGGTAAAGAGATGACCCTTACAGCTACCGTCAAAGGCTCTGAGCCCATGACTGTGTCCTGGATTCAGGATAAGGATCACGTCCTCAGGGATGGTGAAAACAGGAAGATCACCTTCGAGAACAACCAGGCAACCCTCACAGTGTTCAAAGCAGACTCCACCACTCCTGGCAAATACAGGTGCCAAGTCAGAAATGACTCTGGGGAGGTGGAATGCGCCTGCATGGTATTCCTATTAGGTATGTAACGCTTCAAAATGGAGGCTGACATTTAAATTGGCAAGGTTTTCATAATCAGATCTAAACATGATATAATATGTCAACTTACATAAATCTACCCAATTTCCAGAGCCTGCAACTATTGTGGAATGTCCAGAGTCTTTCAATGTAAAGTCAGGAGACACAGCCGCTCTGGAAATTCATGTGTCCGGCTCAGCAGAAATGACCACCAAATGGTTCAAGAATGGCGTTGAGCTGTCCTCTGGTGGCAAATACGAGATGACTCTCTCTAAGAAGTCCGCAGTCCTTAGGATTCAGTCAGCAGACAAATCGGATGTGGGAGAATACACCTTTGAGGTCAAAAATGAAGTTGGTGACGCGTCCTGCAAAACCAAACTCAGCGTCTTAGGTTGGTAGACATACCTGTTTTGGCGTTTGATATCAAACATGTTTTCTTCCTTGAATTCTAATACTTCTCCCCAACTTAACTTTAAACAGATAAGTCGGTTCCACCCACATTCATAAGGAAACTGAGAGACATGCATCTTGTTGTGGGTAAGCCCGGTGAGATGGAATGCAAAGTGTCTGGTTCTCCACCATTCACTACCTCATGGTACCACAACGGTCAGGAGATCAAGCATGGGCCAAACCATGAGATTGCATTCAGTGACAACACGTGCAAAATGACAGTGCCAAGCCTGAAGTTGTCTGACTCTGGGAAATACACATGTAAGGCTGTTAACAATGCAGGGAGCAGTGAGACAAGTGCCTCTATGTTCGTCAAAGGTCAGTTCAACGGTAGTCTGGTAGAAAACATCACTGCAGAGATCTGGACACATACAAAATATTAATTCTGTTACGTTTATTTCCCTGTATCTAGAACCTCCATCTTTCCAGGAAAAACCACAGTCCAAGGACACATTGCCAGGCAAAAATGTAACTTTCTCAGCAAAGGTGAAGGGAGATGCTCCCCTTAAAGTAAAATGGTTTAAGGGACCCAGGGAAATGATCAGTGGAAAGGGCTGTGCCATTGCCTTTAAAGATAACACAGCCACTCTGGAGCTGATCCGAGTGGAGAAGGCTCATGCTGGAGAATACACGTGCCAAGTTATCAACGATAACGGCAAGGAGAGCTGCCCAGTCAGCCTGTTTGTCAAAGGTTGGTTAGCTTCACGGTAGATTTAGAAGTATTTGTTTCTTTTCATAAGGATGGATATGTAAGTGATGGTATTACTGCTGTTCTCAGAACCTGTGAAGTTTGTGAAGAAGCTCAAGGACCTCACATCCGAAAAGGGCAAACCACTGAGACTAGAAGTCTCATACAGTGGTAGCCAGAGAATCAATGTGACCTGGATGAAGGACGGTAAAATAATCTGGGCTTCTTACCAGTACAACGTGATGACCACCGATACCTCCTGCATTCTCGAGGTGCTCAACAGTGACCGGCTCGAGGCTGCGGGGAAGTACTCCTGTGAAATCAACAATGGAGTTGGAAGTGACATATGCCATGCACAAGTGTCTCTATTAGGTACAATCACAAATGTAACACATCTTACAAATAATATATTAGGTACAATCACAAATGTAACACATCTTACAAATAATATATTTTTAAACTATCCATTCATTGTGTTAAGTTGTCCACAATTGATTTAATGTACAATATTTTTCCCCTGAAAATGTATCACTTCAGAACGTCCATACTTCATTGAGAAACTGGAGCCCTTGGAGGTGACCGTGGGCAGTGCTGTTGGTTTGAGATGCCGTATTGGAGGAACCCCTGACATCACTGTTGCCTGGTTCAGGAATGATGCGAAGCTCCGCGCTTCAAACGCATGTGTAATGGAGTTTAGGAACGGCATTGCCACTTTGAAACTGAGCACAACCACCAAGTTTGATCATGGTGAATACACCTGCAAAGCTGAGAACCGCATTGGATCCTCCTCAGCTAGCTGCAAAGTCACTGTGAAAGGTGACGCTCGCTTCTTTTTCTTTCCTTCCTATCAAACATTGTGTTTTACTTGTTCTGTGTGAAAAAAGAAATGTCCAAAAATGTGTTATGTTCAACTGCTCTATTATAGATACAAGAACACCTCCTTCCTTCCCAAAGAGACTTACTAGTGTTCAAACGGCTGTAGGAAAGCTGGTTTGTTTTGAGTGTCGGGTTATAGGATCCTCTCCTTTAGAGGTTTCCTGGCTAAAAGATGGTGGATCTTTGAAAAATGATGGACAATATTCAATATCTTATGCTGATAACACAGCTGTCCTAAAAATAACCCGTGGTGAAAAAAGACACTCTGGGGAATACACTTGCATAGCAACAAATAGTGTTGGAACTGCGTCTTGTACGGCTACGCTCTCGTTCCAAGGTTTGTTGGGTATTTGACGAATATCCTATGAATTCGTAAGTCTTTAAAAAAGTTTGTGACTGGTACTGTATGAATGGTCTACCTAAATGGTGACTGAGAACTGTGATCATCTGCCTAACGTACCAATAGCGATGTTACTAACATCCCTGTGTTACTTCTCCCAGAACCCGTACGCTTTGTCAAGAAGCTGGAAGACACCACTTTCCTTCTGGGCAAACCTCTCAAACTAGCTTGCACATACACTGGTAGCCAGAGAGTTTACGTGACCTGGAAGAAAGACGGTAAACTAATCTGGGCTTCTTACCAGTACAATGTGAAAACCACGGAGTCCACCTGCATCCTGGAGGTCCTTAACAGCGACAGACTGGAGGCGGCTGGAAGATACACCTGTGAAATTAACAATGGAGCAGGAACAGATATCTGTCATGCTCAGGTCAAAATAGGTAATTCACATACAAATATATCCAATCCTCCATGTATCACCCAACAGAGTAATCGAAGTATTCAGCTTAAAATAACCACTTAAAGCTCTAGTTTTGCTATTAATTGTTTCTACATAATATGATTCATTCATATGCTCGCTGTGCCTATTAATATGTCCAACTAATGCTTCTAATGCTTCTCTCAGAACCTGTGCGCTTTGTGACCAAGCTGGAGGACACCACTTTTAGAGTGGGTCATCCTTTGACACTAAGGTGCACATACGCAGGCAGCCCCAGAGTATACGTGGCTTGGCAGAAGGACGGCAAGCCAATCTGGGCCTCGTACAAGTATAATGTCAGAACCAGCCATCACTCGTGTGAGCTGGACGTATTGAACAGTGACAGAGTTGAAGCTGCTGGAAGATATTCCTGTGAGATTTCCAATGCAGAAGGGTCAGATATCTGCTTTTCTCAAATCAAATTAGGTAAACTCACTAACACACCACCCCCACTCTTACATCTTACCAACTGGCGAATTCATCTCCATAAATAAGGATTTAGTACTATTCTGCTTGCTACCATTTTTTTTACTCGCAATTAATACAACCATTGCTTCTCTCAGAACCTGTAAGCTTTGTCAAAAGACTGGAAGACACTGCTTTCTGTGTGGGCAAACCTCTCAAACTAGCTTGCACTTTCACTGGAAGCCAGAGAATATTTGTAAACTGGCAAAAAGATGGCCGACCCATCTGGGCCTCCTATCAGTACAATGTGATTACCACGGATAGTTCCTGTGTGTTGGAGGTGCTTAACAGTGATAGGCCTGAAGCCGCTGGGAAATATTCTTGTGAGATTACTAATGCAGAAGGCTCCGATATCTGCTATGCTCAGGTCAAACTAGGTAAAACATTTTTGCAATTAATCCCTCTGTCTGTTGTATTACATATGCATAACTACTTCAAAAAATGCTTAGCTTGGTTCCTGTAATGTTATTAATGTGTGTGCTAACATCAACATGTATTGTCGACTAACCTTGCTATTGCTTCTCTCAGAAACGCTGCGCTTTGTCAAAAGACTGGAAGACACTGCTTTCTGTGTGGGCAAACCTCTCAAACTAGCTTGCACTTTCATTGGAAGCCAGAGAATATATGTAAACTGGCAAAAAGATGGCCGACCCATCTGGGCCTCCTATCAGTACAATGTGATTACCACGGATAGTTCCTGTGTGTTGGAGGTGCTTAACAGTGATAGGCCTGAAGCCGCTGGGAAATATTCCTGTGAGATTACTAATGCAGAAGGCTCCGATATCTGCTATGCTCAGGTCAAAATAGGTAAAGCAACTAAGAAACTCACTTGAACCGAATCATCTTAAACGCAATAACACTTTTCTTTTTTATTTTATTGATTTATTTGCACAAAGGAAGTGCTAAAAACAAAACAAAAAATAAAATTAACTCCATCCTCTGCTCCTGCTTTTCAACCTACATGCAACTAATAACGCGTTTTGCTTCTCACAGAACCTGTGCGCTTTGTAAAGAAGCTGGAAGACATTGCTTTCACTTTGGGCAAACCTTTGACCCTCAAATGCACATACACTGGTAGCCAGAGAGTTTATGTGACCTGGATGAAAGATGGGAAGCCCATCTGGGCTTCTTATCAGTACAATGTGAAAACCACTGATTCCACCTGCATCCTGGAAGTGCTGAACAGCGACAGACTGGAGGCATCTGGAAGATACTCGTGCGAGATTTCCAATGCTGCAAACTCTGCTATCTGCTATGCTAATGTTTCAATAGGTAACAGCACTAACATCCTTGCAATAGTCATTAGTGGTGTGGGTTAAGTCCTGCTGGCTTCATATTTTTTATTTTGTTTTAACTTTACTAATTCCCTCACATACACACAGTGTGTACACATGACTGATTTCAATATTACTCCTCTTAGAACCTGCACACTTTGTGCGAAAGCTAGAAGACCTCGCTCATGAACTGGGCCAGCCACTGAGACTCGAATGCAAATACATTGGAAGTCAGAGAGTTTATGTCACATGGAAGAAGGACGATAAGCTGATCTGGGCCTCCTATCAGTACAATGTGAAAACCACAGACTCATCCTGCGTCCTGGATGTGCTGAACAGCGACAGATTCGAGGCAGCCGGAAAATACACTTGTGAAATTTCCAATGCAGAAGGATCTGATGTGTGCCACTGTCAGGTCAAAATAGGTAAAAGTCCATAACAAACGTTTTATCACATATATGTTCTTGCTCAAACTAACATTTTGCACGCGCTGCTTTGTCAACAGAACGCATGGTCCCTCCCACCTTCACCAAACGGCCCTCTGAGTCCATGGAAGAGGCTGAGGGTCAGACAGTGAAGATCGTGGGTCTCTTGTCAGGAACACAGCCCATGACTATCACTTGGTCCAAGAACAGCAGTAAAATCAGCAGCTCTGGTAACTACGAGATCAGCTTCCAGAACAACGTAGCGACGCTGTGTATCAAGAAGTTCCAGAGGTCAGAAAGTGGCATGTACAGCTGTGAGGCCACGAATGAAGCTGGAAAAGCCTCCTGCCAAGTGTCTCTGTCCATTTCAGGTGCGTTTTGACGGTGTAACATACTGTCCATTTCAGGTGCGTTTTGACTGTATGACACCGTCCGGTCTCCAAGCATATAGGAGTGTGTGTGGACATAATTGTAAAAATATTCACAGGTTTTGCGAATGCATTTCCAACGGGGTCCTGCTCTTTTCACGCTGTTGCTTCTAACGTTCACTCTGCCGCTGCTTGTTTCTCTTGATCACCAGAGCACAAGAAGGCTCCGGTCTTTGACATCCCTCTCAAACCCTTAAGTGTGAACGAGGGTGAAAAGCTGACTCTTAAATGCCACGTTCACGGATCCCCCCCGCTGAAGGTTCAGTGGATGAAAGACAGGAGCGAGCTGAAATCTGGTGGGAACACCAGGATCACGTTTGTGGACGGCACCGCCTGTCTGGAAGTCAGCCACGCCTCTAAGAGTGACGTGGGCGACTACCTCTGCAAGGCTAGCAACGCTGCTGGCAGTGAATTCTGCAAGTCCAGGGTGACACTGAGAGGTAACAAGCTTGATATCGATTTTCAGCCTCCTCAGGTATTTATTCGTATATACATCCAATAGGGAATATTCCAGAAGTGGGTTTCTTACTTAAACAGAACAACAGTGACCGTGCAAGATGTAAAAAACGTTGATCGTACATCTATAATTCTCCTGATTTTCCTTTAGAAAAAGGAGCCCCTCCCCCCAGCGAAAAAACCCCAGCAGCGCCCGCCCCAGCTGCACCAGCTGCACCAGCACCCGCCAAGAGACTAGACAACCTGTTCTTCATCGAGGAGCCCAAGAGCACCAACGTCACAGAGAGTAAGTCATGAGACTATTCTGGTAATCACATGGTGACAGGTAAGTCATGAGACTATTCTGGTCATCACATGGTGACAGGTAAGTCATGAGACTATTCTGGTCATCACATGGTGACAGGTAAGTCATGAGACTATTCTGGTCATCACATGGTGACAGGTAAGTCATGAGACTATTCTGGTCATCACATGGTGTTGGTGACAGGTAAGTCACGAGACTATTCAGAACATTCTTTAGGTGAAAGATAACTGCCAGGTTATGACGTCATCATTTACTTATTTTTTGGGATTGTCAAGGTCACAGGATGAAGGAGACAAACACAGCTTAAACATAGAAATGTAAAACATTAAATGTTATGACTCTTTATTCCCACCAGAAAACACCGCTACCTTCATCGCTAAGGTGGGGGGTGACCCCATCCCCAACGTGAAGTGGATGAAGGGGAAGTGGAGGCAGGTGACCCCCGGCGGTCGCATCACCATCGAACAGAAGGGCCAGGACGCCAAGCTGGAGATCAGAGAGGTGACCAAGTCTGACTCGGGTCAGTACAGATGTGTGGCCTCCAACAAACAGGGAGAGATTGAAACCAGTGTGGACTTGAACGTCGTCAAAATGGAGGAGACAGGAAGAGGAGACGGAGACTTCAGAGCTAAACTGAAGAAGTAAGAGAGATGTCTACAGTTCTATATTTACCGTTCTATATTTACAGTTCTATATTCCTGTAGACAATACCATCCTAAGCATAATCGCCTTGTGTTAGTCTATTCCCTGCTTTGACCAATTGGGTTAGAGTTAGGAGTCTATTCCCTCATTTGACTAATAGGGTTAGAATTAAAGTCTATTCCCTCATTTGACCAATAGGGTTAGAGTTAAGGTTAAAGTCTATTCCCTCATTTGACCAATAGGGTTAGAGTTAAGGTTAAAGTCTATTCCCTCATTTGACCAATAGGGTTAGAGTTAAGGTTAAAGTCTATTCCCTCATTTGACCAATAGGGTTAGAGTTAAGGTTAAAGTCTATTCCCTCATTTGACCAATAGGGTTAGAGTTAAGGTTAAAGTCTATTCCCTCATTTGACCAATAGGGTTAGAGTTAAGGTTAAAGTCTATTCCCTCCTTAAAACCAATAGGACCCCATCGAAGCAGAAGAGTCCAAAGGGAGAGATGGTCAACATAGTGGAGCTACTCCGAGGAGTGGACCCCAAGGATTATGAGAAGGTGTGTCAGAAGTACGGCATCACCGACTACAGAGGAATCCTCCAGGCCATTGAGTTCCTGAAGAAAGAGAAAGAAGGGGAAACTGGAAAACAAGTAAGAATATAAAAAAAAACAGCACACTACAGTATTTATCTTGTACAACATTGGTACGTTTTAAACACATTTGCAGAAAAATAATATTTCTTTTTTCCCCCTTTTTCTTTTTCAGGAAACAGAGCATGGTGGAAGAACTGAGGAGGATTTGTCCAAGTTTATGAGTGATTTGCAGTCCCGGTCCCAGGCTGAGGTACCTCATGATCCATAGAAATGATCATTCAAAGTTAAATTCTTCTTTTTTTTAAATGCCACAATACAAAGGTATGATGGAAAACAACTTAGGAAATTGAAAAATGTACATGTTGTCCTTGCAGCCTGTCACTGTGATTAAGGACATCAAAGACCAAACTACTGCTGAGAAGAAAGTGGCAGTGTTTGAGTGTGAGGTTAAGATCAGCTACCCTGAGATCTCCTTGTCCTGGTACAAAGCAACACAGAAGCTGGAGAACGGTGACAAGTATGACATCAGCATCGTTGGTGACCGCCACATTCTTAAAATCAAGGATTGTCGGACTTCAGACATGGGAAACTACCGTGTTGTCTGTGGACCACATATCTCCAGCGCCAAGCTGACTGTCACCGGTAAGTCTCCATTTAAGTGTTTTCTGTGTTTGTGGCATACAAAAGTTGACGACAAATGCCACAAATATTGCTTTTCTTATCAGGTGAACACAAACAACACACGTTTGGAGCTCTACTAACATCTCGCACAGCTGGACTGTCTTTATTTTGTCACTTGCTAATCTCTTTGAGCCTCTTTGCTTCATGTGAACTCTATGTTGACGTTCTTCAGATGTTTGTATATGTTCCTCTGTTCTTTTGAGAAAAAACTATCATTCCGGAGCTCAGTGATCTCACTGTAAATAATAGGCTGATATTTATCTAGGTCAGGATTTAACGTTTGTTTGAAATAAAAATCGTACGTTCTAAACCTTAACCCGGGTTTAATAATATATTAAAATAGACTAACTCCAAATGTTTCGTTTTAGCTGACCAAATTCAGTTCACAAAACGCATCCAGAGCATTGAGGTGAATGAACGCCAGTGTGCCACCTTTGAGTGCGAGGTGTCGTTTGACAACGCTATCGTGTCCTGGTACAAAGACACGTGGGAGCTCAAAGAGAGCCCAAAGTATAACTTCAGAAATGAGGGCCGGCGCCACTTTATGATCATCCGCAATGTATCCGCTGAAGACGAAGGTTTGTAGTATTAACACCAACTCATACGTTTTCCAGGTACATTTGATTAACTCTCGTCTGCCGTATACTATTATTCTAATGAGACCTCGGACATGTTACTTTACTAATCTCTTAGGCGTTTACTCGGTGATAGCTCGGTTGGAACCGAAGGGGGAAGCTAAAAGCACAGCTGAGCTTTACCTTTCAGGCAAAGGTCTGTACTTTAATCAGCCAGACAGCATTTCATACGTTGCCTAAAGTGCTCGTGTTGTAATACCCATGTCACCTGTTCCTTTCACAGAGATTGGTATAGGACAGGTTCCCTACGGTGAGTATTTACCAAAGCCTTTTAAAACTAAAATAACAAAATATAGCAACCGTGAAGCCTCATAGTATCCCTCTTGGTATTACATGCTGAAAAGCACAACATACCATTGCTTTAAAAAAAAAAAAAAATCGTACTAAAGCAAACGTTGAGTTATTATTTGGGATAAGGTGAGAGTTGAAAAAAAAGAGGGGTATGAGTGAGGTTTTACTGTCAAACTATTTTTTTAAACTATTACCTCCATTTTATATCGGTAGATTCTGAATTTCCAAACTATACACATAATTTTTAGATGTCCCCGATTCATCAATCCACGTGCCAGATGCACCATCCATGTTTGAATACAGAGGTAAGACCAGGACGTTGTACAGATTGTCAAAAATCTAAACTGTCAATGAGTTGGATCAATTAAATACTAAGAATTATCTATGAATAATATCTTCATTATAACTATTCTTAACCTTTGTTTGAGTGAGAAGTGCTCTACAGCCCTTACCGATCATTCTACTAAACCTAACATCAGCATCTTAATAAACCTTCATCCTCAAAAACGAGTGTGAGCCCTTAACCTTAAAAACCTCCAATCTTCCATCACTTCAACCTGCTCATTTCCTCCACTTAATCTTAGCAACCACTTAGTGATATTGTGACTTTGCCAGAAAAATAAAAACTGTACAGTATGTGAAACCATTCACATACTTGTGTAGTGACATAGTAATTACTTCTTTAATGAATAACAATAATTCCATGTTTTTTAACTTCTTAAATTACACATTCCTTTCATTGCCGTTGTGTAATTGTGTCTTATGGTCCATAATCCGTTTCTCTATCTGCATTTATGTATGTCTCAATCTTATTTGTGAGAGTGTGTGTATGTATCTTGCTGCTTATCTATTTGTCTACATCAACTCTACTGTTAACATGTTATCAGTCATTTTCAAGGTAAATTAATTTCCTCTGATTGCTTTATTGGTAATAAGTCATGTCCATACTCTTTAATCTTTTTGTTTGTAATCAGTAATGCAGATACTTGTTAATTGTTTAAGTTTAATCATATGTTTTTCTTAAATGTCTGTGTTGGTGAACGAGACATTTAATACCGGTAAGACTTTATTATAATGTCCTGAGACGGGGAAACCTCTAAGTTGACCTTTTTACACCAGCAGAAAGACAAGCGGTGGATGAGAGTGTTGACAGAAAGTCATTTGGAACGAGAGAGGAAGTGCCTAAAAAAGGTATACAGCTAAAAGCAGCTTAATGGCAGCACTAAAGCTTCTGGCTCTAAATTAACAACAAGCACAATGATCTTCGTTTTTCACAATGATGAAAAATGTTGAAAGCAAGCTGTTTGGTTATGTCTTATGTTATGTCTAAATGGCATATGCATGCTCTTATGTCTGTTATAACCCTCATTAGAGGCTTCTTCTTAAGCTTTCACTGTTTGTTCTATCTTTAAACTTACTAAGCAGAACTCTTTGCACATTGTCTTATCCAATGTCACACTCTTATTAACCATAGCCATAACCATAGATGCTCTTAAAAAATTATCCCTGGCTAGTGCTTTTAGCTGTGGCTGGAATAGAAATAAAAGTTAAATCGTGGCAGCTGCATTCTAATAAAAATAAATATTCTTGAAGTTCCCGAAGCTTACGAGAAACCAGAGGAGAAGAGGGGAACAGCAGCTCCAAGCAAAGGTATCCGCAACAATATCAGCTTCCTGTCACCTCCCTCTGTCTTACATGCTCTGATTCTCATCGTCCGTCACGTCTTATTACTGCTGTTGTTTGTGAACAAATCTTTCTTACGGTCCATGTGTCACATATGTTCAATACATGTTGGTCGTTATATCGAAAATTTAAAAAAGATGATGTTTTTTAAGTACCTGAGGCAAGGAAGCCTGAACAAAAGATTTCTCCGACTGAACCTCACAGAAAGGAGCATCCTGCCCCAGAAGGTAATGTTGAGTGTTTGTTGGCTCGCTCTGCTTCTGAGACGTTTGTCTTTGCCTTCTTTCCTCTTTAAAGACAAGAAATATATGACAGCCTAAACTAAATGGATGCAATCATCACCCACTGAACGCTTTCAGTCTGAATGATTTCATACATTTAGTCATTTCAAAATCAATTATTCTTTAAAGAAGCTCGGAAAGGCATCTTTCTGTGTCAAGCAGCTTAGTTTTCACATAGTTGATTAAACTAGGTGATTCATAGTCCTTGTCTATTTATAATGTCTGTGACAGTTTGTGTGTGTGTGTGTTTGTCATGCTATTTCTTACGGTTTGTGCTTTTAAAACATTGTAAATGTGTTTGTAACATGATATTGCTCTTAAAATGCTTGTGAAGCCATTACCCACAGAACATGGAATACTTTCCGACTTGTTAAGAGCATTCAATATGAATCCTCGCTTCTTCTTTACTCTTTGACATGGCTGCCTGTAGTCGTTTTAGTTACTGATGTGGTTCTTTGTTACGTTGAAGATGTACGTAAGTCCACACCAGAAACGGAACCTAAGCCCAAAGCGACTCCTATGACTAAGATGGAGCCTGAACCAAAAGCTCCACCCAAAAGGATCATAGAAGCCCCTAAAGGTAAAGGTAGGTGTTTCTAACTGATGATGAGCTACTCTTTATCTTTGCTAGGCTCTGCTTTACTTTATCTTAATGGGTAGTATGTTGGATCTAAGTGTCTTCTACCAGATGTGCTTGTTTGTGTTTGTTTCAATTGTTTGTTGTACATTTATGTTCAATGGTGTCCATTTATTGTCAGATTGCATTACTATTTGGTGTTGTTTGTGATTGTCAAATGTTGAAACGATATTCTTTTAGTTTGGTCATTTAAACCAAAACAAAACTCTTTCAAGTTGCTGAAGAGTACCAGAGGAAGCCTGAGCAGAAATCTGAGTCGTCTCCAAAAGCAGCAGCTCCACAGGAAGGTATATTCCAGCACTGTGCCAGGACACAACCCTACCCTTCTCTCTATTATCAAACCTTTTCCTGAGAATTCTTACATTTAGTCCAAAATTGCAAAACGTACTATCACCTAGACAATTTGAAGTCACAACAAAATGTGGGTAGTTTCAAGGTGTGTGTTTTGGTTATTTTGCAAAAGCTAAGCTTTAGGAGACAAAAACTGCATTAAATATCATTTGGGGCTATTTAGTCCATTGATGGGTTTTTAGTGGTAGAGATAAACACCAGATTTAATGTTCTCAAAGTTCCAGCTACACCCAAGAAAGAAGACCCAGCATCTCAACCAACAGCGCCCAAGTCTGCTCCAACCACACCTGATGCTCCGAAAGCAAAAGGTATAGAGAAAGTAGCTTTACAGTCATGAGGATATCCGAACTATTTCTTATTAAATCTTAAACTGTCTGTTCCCTACATGTTGATGTGTGTTACGTAATCAAAGTTTGTGTCCTCTTTAATTGTCCTAAGCACTCGTTAGAGTGTGATCAACACTTCAGCACTCGTTAGAGTGTAATGAATACTTTTCTAATTGTCTCTTGAACAACAACTTAAATATCAACTCACTAATTTTCTTTTAAGCTGTTATTGCACCAATCGGTGAGCCCGCTAGACAACAAGAGAAAGCCAGACCTAGCAAGCCCGAGACTGTACAGAAAGAACCCCTGGAGGCTAAGCATACCCCAGAGACCCCACAATGCGTACCCGAGGGGCCAAGGCAAGTGCCTGAGGAGCCGAGAGAAACAGCTGGCAGGCTTGAGAAGGCTCCTGAGGTGTCAAAGCAGACAGAGCCTCCTCAGCAGAAAGGTAGATATTACTCAGAAGATTAAGTCAAAGGTTGAGTAATTAACTAGTAATTACCTACTTTTGGCGTAACCTTCTAATCTTTCCATCTTCCTTCATGTCGTCGTAAACAGAAATAACATTTGTGCTGTTGTGTTAGTGTTTCTCTTTTTTATAGTGTACCTATTTCTCTAAGCTCACTGTAGCACACATATATACTTTACCTATTTCTGTAAGCTCACTGAATCACACATATATAGTGTACCTATTTCTCTAAGCTCACTGAATCACACATATATAGTTGACCTATTTCTCTAAGCTCACTGCAGCACACACATATATATATAGTTTACCTGTTCCGCATAATTCGGTACTTAGATGTCAAAGCACTGTATTAAATGTACCCATCCTATACAGTGGCCCAGAGAACAGAAAGAGTTGCTCTCACTGGGAAAGTAGAAGTCTCAACTCAGCTTAAAATGACTGCACAAGAGAGAGGTATACCTCAGTTATTATGTTACAAGACTATATCCCACACTGTCAAATCAATGTTTAACAGCTGAATACATGAAACTGTATTTATCCGTATCCGTTTTTAAAAAACACTCTTGTTTTTGTCTTGTCTGGTGTTGTCCTCTTCGTTGGCACCGCTTCATGGTGCACCTCTTCAATCTTGGGTTTATTCTTAACTCTGCTCCGTTGCACACTAAAGTAAAGACAACGACGGTGATTGAAGAGCTTCATGAGTCTTCTCGAACAACGAGCTTAAGAGAGAGCACCACTCTAGCAGAGGAAGAGTTCAGACAGGAAGTAGTAACGGCATACGAGAGAAGAACTGTTTTAGGAGAAGAGGAGGTGATTCCACCTGACAGGGCCATCTCTCCCCTGAATGTTGCCATAGCTACAGAAGAGGGTAAACCACATGAGCAGACAATCCCTTCGCAGAGAGAAGTCAGATTACCTGAAAAAGCTGTCCCGCGTAAAGAGGAGTCTTCTCAAAGAAAAACAGCATTGCCCGTCCACAAAGAAGTGACACCTCCTCAGGAAAAAGTTTCACCTGTGAAAGACGTTACACCAAAGACCGCCATCACTCCGAAGAAAGAAGTGTTGACACCAAAAGATATTAAACCTCAAGAGAAAAATGCTTTTTCTATTTTAGATGCCCCTTCTCAGGAGGAACCAACCGCCCTTAAGGAGGTTGCCTCAGCCAAGACAACAGCCCGACCTTCACAGAGGCCTTCTGCAGTGACTGCTTCTCCTAAAGGAGACACTACTCCAGAACACACTGCCATCACTCCTCCTTCCCACAGAAATGTCCCTACTGAGGAGGAGCCCACTCCACTGAAGGAAAGCGTTTCTCCTACAAAGGAGACCACTAGCACTCAGGGGAAAGAGTCTCCAAGACAAGCCATTACAACTAAAGAACCAGAAGAGAAACCCAAAGACACCAGAACGCCACAAAGAGTTGAGCAGAAATCTCCCAGTGAAGGTATTATCATGACCCGAGCCACTTTAATTAATACGATCGCTCTAAGATCGACAAGATCTTAATACAACTCTTAATATAGGAGATATTTTTTGTAAGATCTTGCTCTTTACATGTTTGTGTTTGTACAATGGATTGAATTCCACCTCTTTTGTAACAGAAAATATGCAGTAGTGCAGTAGTAGCTCTAACATTAGTCTTGACTTTTGTCTCATTGTGATTAACACATTTTGTTTGACTGTCTCCTTATTTGTTATCTTAACATTCAAAATGTTTGTATTGTCTGAATGTGAAAATTGCTTCTTTAAATCGAACCATGGGTGTGTCCTGAAGATGTCCCTGATTCCATTACAGACGGTGCCTATCTTAAACCACAGAGGCTTTAGTTTTGATAATCATTTTCTTGAATAATTATCTTTTCTTTATTAGTACTCCATCCTAGTTGTTTTTGTTTTGCTTGTTTGTATCCTTTATCTTTTGCTTGGATGACATCTTGCTTGGATGACATCTTGCTTGGATGACATCTTGTCTGAGAATCTAGCTATCTTGATTGTAACTCCTGGCATGCTTGTATTCCACGTGTCTCCAGATGAGAGGAAACCATCTATGCCCTCTCTGGCTTCACCTGCAGAGAAACTCTCACCTGCGGCAGGTATTCTCTTTTGTTTGTGTAAGACATGTTGTTTAATTATATGTCTGTCACCTCTTTGCTGTCCATCAAATCTTAGCCAACATTTTAAATACTTTTGGCGTTCTTCTAGCTAAAGTTTCACCAGCAGAAAAGGCTAAAGTTTCACCAGCAGAAAAGGCTAAAGTTTCACCAGCAGAAAAGGCTAAAGTTTCACCAGCAGAAAAGGCTAAAGTTTCACCAGTTGAAAAGCAAGTCTCTCCACAAAGCGTAACACCTTCATCATCTCCTGTTTCCAAGAAAGACTCACCTCCGGAAGGTAATCTATCTTGTGTTCTCGTCCTTCTATGTTTTGTTTGTCTATTGTCTGCTGTTCACTAAGGATCTCCCTCTTTATGGATCTCCCACATTATGTCTGTCTGTCTACACTTCAACACGTTGGTGGAGGTTTCTTGTTTACTTTCAGATTTTCTAACATACACGACGAGTGTGTTTTCTTAACCAAACGTGTGAATAGAATAGTGCTACTTTTTGTTGTGTCTTTGACCACACTGTATTTGACTCAGCACTACCAATGCAATGATCCATAAAGTTGATCTAAACTTTGGGTTCACTTGGGAAAACAGTGGTAAGTTCCCAATGACCCTGTGAATGAAGTCATGAGTAAAGTCATTGCATTGACTAATGGAAAACGTCATGCTCTTTTGCAGAAACCTGAACTTCAATAATAAGGACGAACGATAGAAAATAGACAACTTGCATGACACGTTTTTTTCCTTTACTAAAGCAACCTGCCTGCTCTTACTGTCAGTGTCTCTTCAATGGGCTTATTTCCAATTTACCTCCCCAATTCCTATACATGTGTTTCTGTCTGTGCTAATCCTAATTTCGTTCCAACTCTTCCAGACAAGGGCCCTGTTACAGCCCCTGGGCCAGCATCCAAAGGTATATCAATAAAAAGCTTCAATAACACGTAAAATCAGGCCCAAAAAAAACACTTGTTATCTTGTTGTCTTCCAGATTAACTGTCTGTTGTAACATTGTCGTTGTTGTTTCGCTTTTTGTCGAGAACATCTGTGTGTCTGCAATTGTCTGTCACCGCACATAAATCAAATTGCTTAAGATTAATTAAAACATATTGTTAGTTTAGAAACTCGAGCTGTGCATTAAAGAGTTCATTTTGGGTATATTGTATGTATATTTTACTCATGTATGTTTTGTAAAACTACTTGAACCACAGTCCCGGTTAGTAAGCCAAAGGGCAGGGTCCCTGCCCAGGAGGAGGTGGCTCCAGACGTTCCAAAGTTGAGGAAAACGCCCAGAGTTTCCAAAGACAAAATGGAAGAACAGGAGACCATCAAGCTGAAGAAAGTGCCAACGAAGCCGTCGGAGGAAGTGAAGGAAGTCATAACTCATCGAGCAGAGGTGACGAGGCATTATGACCCCACGCCCACTGTCACAATAGACAGTTATGAAGCAGAGAGGTGTGTGATAACAACCTCCAGAGCTGAGAGAACTTACCTAGCAGAGGGTGAAGTCAAGGAGGAGGACTACTTCGAGAAGCCTGAAGAGGGCGCCAAAGATGACCAAGCAAAGGAGATCAGTTTAAAGAAAGCAACCAAGAAGGAAGAATGCCCCGAACAGCCTGGTTTAGCGCGAAAGAAAATATCAAAACTGCCCTCCGGTGAAAAAGAAGAAGAAATGGTGAAATTAAAACCATTTGATAAACCTGCTAAAACTGAGCCAACAAAATCCAAGATGGACGCTGAGGTGAAGAAGGGCAGTGGATTAGAGCCGTTTAAAAGAGGTGAGAGGCCAGTAAAAGATTACTCTACTGCTCCTTTGAAGACATCTGACCCTGAGTCTGATCAAGCCCTTAAGGATGACAAACCTAAACCCAAGACCAAAGTCACCCCGACACCCGAGGACCAGGAGAACGTGGAGCTGAAGCCATTTTCTAAGACTCCTAAGGCTGAGGTAAAACCTTTAAAATCCCCCGAAGCAAAGGAGAAGAAGCTGGCGGACACCAAATCACCGAGCCAGACTCCCAGAGAGGAGCCTGGGGTGCAGCTTAAGAAGGTGGAGAGACCAGAAACATCGGAAAAGAAGCCTGAGACACCCAAAGAGAAAGAATTAGCACAGAAACAAGTCGATACGGTCAAGAAAGGGGAGGAGGTTAAAAAGAGTCCCTCACCAACGGTGGGAACAGAAAAGACTCCATCACCTAAAGTAGAGAAACCCAAACCCAAAGAACTGGAGGCAGTTCCTGTGGAGAGGAAACCGAGCACAGACAAAGCTAAAAAGATGCCTAAAAAGGTTTCTCCCACAGAGTCGCCGAAAATTGAAGCAGTGAAACTCAAAAAGATTCCCACGAAACCCTCCCCTGAAGAGGGAAAGAATGCAGAACCAGAGAAACCTGGCAAAGGGAAAATCCCGATGATGAAAGAGGTTTCTCCTGCAGCCGTGGAGCTCAGGAAGATCTCCACTCAGCCCGAGGAGGAGGTGTTTGAGGAAGAGGAAGAGTACGAAGGGGAGGACGAGGGAGAGGAAGGCGAGGCCTGGGGCTGGGAGCTGGTGCCCAGAGAGGAATGGGAGGAGGAATCACCGGAGGACGGGGTCAGGGAGACGCCTGGGATGCCTGGCAGCAGGCGAGGTGAGACGGGGCAAACCCTGAACCTCCCAACCGTCACTCCGGAGTCCTTTGCATTTAATCATCATGTCCATCCATTCATCTACCTATCACTCCGCTCCATCCATCCATCCGTCCATACCCTCCCTATCTCACTCAGGAGATGTTTGACCTAGTTTGGAGAACTTCATTTAACTCCACCTGTTCATTCATAATTTCCTTTTTAATAATGTTCTATTTTCCATCTTAATGTCTGTCCTTTCATATTGTATTTGTCTGTCATGTCTTCATTTTGGCCATCTCGGACACGTACCAGTGTTTGACTATCATCTTCATCTGTCTTTCATTTTCATCCTTCATCTCAATCATCCACCAGTGTTTGACACTATCATCTTCATATTTGTCTTTCAGTTTTACCTGCATTAAGAGATGCCACGTCTTCATCTAATGTGTCATTTGATCATTCTTGTGTCATATCTGCTGACTAAATGTTTGTGTGATTTCAGCTAATGACAATTCATAGGGGTTGTTTATCTTCATCTAAACCATCTTGTATCTTCATCTTCATATCTTCATATCATCATCATGTCTTCCAACCATCCTCTGTATATTATTTATGTTACACGTTTTGACGATGTCCAATGTTTGCACGTTTGTTTTATTGGTCTCTGTTACTGTGCATATCTTTTCTTATCTTAGCTTCCACTGACCAGTTTTCTTAAACATTAGACAACTCACACTGCTGTTTCTCATCCAGATGGGAAGCCTAAAGATGAGCCACCCAAAGGCAGAGGCAGAGGATTTGGGGGTGAGAATTTACACTTAGGACCTTTAGAAATACACACTTAAGCTCTAAGCAATGTGTGAGAGGTACATTTTCTTTCCTGTGTCACGTTTGTCAATAGGCAATCCTTGCAATATTTTGTAAACTCTTTGACGTACTCTTCAAAAAAAAATCAATGTTGTTTGTCTTATGCCCCCTGCTGATCTTTATTATTATTTTTCCTTCAAACTAAAAAGTACGTATTCTGTCAATTTAATAAATTGTAACCCTTCTTTTTAGCGGGTAAAACCCCGTCCCCTGGTGATGGTGGGAGGGGCCGTGGCCGGGGAGCAGGAGGACCGTCTCCACCAGAGGAACCCTTCGGAGGATTCAAGCTCAAAGCTGTTCCTCTCAAGTTCACCAAAAAGCTCCAGGACATTGTTCTTAGCGAGTCTGAGTCTATTGGAGGATCCGCTCTGTTTGAGTGTGAGGTCTCCCCCTCCACTGCCATAACTACATGGAGCAAAGATGGCAGCAGCATCCGTGAGAGCCCCAAACACAAATTCACCTCCGATGGTAAAGACCGCAAGCTTAACGTCATTGATGTGCAGCTGTCCGATGCCGGTGAATACACTTGCACTGCAAAGAACGCCGGAAAGGAAGTAACATGCACAGCCAAACTGATTGTTGAAGGTACTCAAATACTTTTTTACATTTTTAAACATGAAGCATGATCGTAGAATTTTCTATTCAAAGCTCAAAGCTAGTAAAAGTAAAAGAATATGTCAATATTAATATGTAATATCTAGTCAGCTAAATTGTTAACTGAAATTACTCTATAAATTGACAATTCAACGTAACAGTAACAGCTATGATTAAAAGTAAATATAAAAGGTCACCAAAGCCATGACAGTTTTATGCTAACATGTAGGAGTGATCTAAAAAAATAATATGTTTTGTTTTTCCTCCGTAAAGAACTGCCACTGAAATGGATCAAGGAGCTTGAGCCAGATACCTCTGCCATCAAAGGCCAGCCTCTCTACCTGACCTGTGAGCTGAACAAGGAGAAGGACGGAGTCTGGAAGAGGAATGGAGAACCACTGAAGAAGAAAGCTGGAAAGATCGCCATCAACATCATCGGAATGCAGCACGCTCTCACCATCCAGAATATCACCGAAGAAGAGGCAGGTGTCTACATCTGTGAGGTGGAGCACCTGACTACTCAAACCACCGTCAAAGTGATCGGTATGTAGTAGCAAAAGTCTCCTAACATTACATATTGTGCACGTTGTAGAATTGACTGATTATTTGATGTGAAGTATAGCGTGTAGTAGGCGATGGACAACTGATCAAATAAATCCATCTGAACAGAAATCATCAAAGACTGGCTGGTGAAGCCACTGAGAGACCAGCACGTGAAGCCCAGAGCAAACGCCACGTTCAAATGCGAGCTCTTCAAAGAAACCCCCAACTGGAAGTGGTTCAAGGGAGACAAAGAAATCCCCAATGATCCCACTGACAAGACGGAGGTGAAGAAGGATGGCAAAGATTTGACTCTGACCGTGAAGAATTGCCAACCTGACGATGTAGCGCAGTATGCCATGGAAGTGGAGGGACGCAGATACACGGCTAAGCTAACTCTAGGAGGTCGGTTACATTATTATATTAATATTTAGACCTAATTATTATTTGACTTTTGATAAACCCTGGTTTATTCATTTAAAAAACATTGTTTACCAGACACGCACGCACGCACGCACGCACGCACGCACGCACACACACACACACACACACACACACACACACACACACACACACACACAAGTAGTGTAGCTATGCTATCTATCTATGCAAAGAAGGGGGTGGTGTAATCAGGTACCTTGTGTTTTTTATCCAGAGCGTGAGGCTGAGATCCTGAAGCCCATCTCCAGCGTAGAGGTGGTGGAGAAGGAGGAAGCCTCCTTCCACACTGAGATCTCAGAGGAGGACGTGGCCGGAGAATGGAAACTGAAGGGACAGGTCCTGTCAAGATCACCGGTAAGATTTCTCATTTAGAATAGCGGACAATAGAGTGAAGATAAAAGGGCCTTGCTCAGGGGCACAAGGGCAGTGTTGGAGCCTAGACTAAATACGACTTTTATATGAACTAGCAACTTTTCTCCTATAATTTAAACTTACTGACATCTTGTATTTGACCGTTTTCCTCTCTCTCTCTCTCTCTCTCTATAGACCTGTGATATTAAAATGGAGGGCAAGAAACGTTTCCTTACGTTGAAGCAAGTGCAGCTGGACCAGTCTGGAGAAGTGTCCTATCAGGCTCTCAACGCTGTCACCACAGCTGTGCTCACAGTCAAAGGTATGCCCCTGTCAGTCAAAAACAAAAACAACCTCTTTCCTCAACCAATGTTCTGCCAAAAACAGACGGTATACAATGATGTTGACGCCTACTAGATTTGATGCAAAAGGTCTGATGTTGTAAGCTAAATAACTCACTTGCTTATTTGCTCAATCGAAAATCTTAGAAATGGAAATGGGTTTCACCGTCCCTCTGAAAGACGTGTCAGTGCCTGAAAAGAAACAGGCCAAGTTTGAATGTTCCATCACAAAGGACGTGCCTAAAGTTATGTGGCTCAGAGGGTCAGACATCATTACGCCCGGCACTAAATTTGACATTATTGACGATGGAAAGAAACATATGTTGATCATAAACACTTGTGAATTTGATGATGAGGCACAATATACTATTGAGGTTTTGGGCCAAAAGTCCACAGCACAGCTAACTGTTGAGGGTAAGTATTGGCTACCAATGTTCTTCTTAGCTAATGATTATTCCATTGCGGATGCTTTGTCTGTTGTTGATGGATAAATGGCTTGTTAAGCCAGCAGCAAACATGTTATGCACTTACCCAAACACATCCCAGGTGTAAGGCTGAAATTCACCAAGCCTCTAATGGACCAGACGGTCAAGGAAGGTAAAACGGTGAGGTTTGAGTTCGAGCTCTCTCACGAGAACGTACCCGTGGTGTGGTACCGGAACGAAATCAAACTGCACGTGAGCAGGACCGTGCTTACCTATGTTGAAGGATACAAATATGCGTTAGAAATGAAGGAGGTGACTCTAGACGATACCTGCCAGATAAAAGCTGAGGCTAAAGGAATATGTTCCATGGCTAACCTCACGGTCATAGGTAACCCACATCACTCCTTCCTCCTTTTCCTCTTCTAAAAAAATATATCTTTTATTTTTCTCCCGCTACTTGAATGAACAGCTTGTTCATGTATGCATTTTTGTGTTGTGTCTCAGTAATGCATTAGGGAGCTCTGAGCTCTTACTCAGAACAGGACTACCTCTCCTTAATAACAGATGAACTGATCCAGTGTTGTTTTTATCCTGCTTGCAGAGGGAGACGCCGTCTTCACCTCGAAACTGCAGGATTACACTGCTGTGGAGAAAGACGAGGTCATCCTGGAATGTGAGCTCAGCAAAGACGTACCCGTCCAGTGGTTCTACAATGGGACAGAAATCAAGGCCTCCAAACTTGTAACCATGAGAGCTGAGGGCAAACGCAGGACCTTGACGATTAAGAAAGTTGAGGAGAAAGAAAAGGGGAAATATGTATGTGACTGTGGAACTGACAAGACTGAAGCAAACCTTAACATTGAAGGTGAACATGCACTGTGGAGATTATTCAGTAACATACAGTACATGGTGTTTTCTTTTAAAAGCCTTATGAAAAGCTGTTTGTTAAAAACAATGTGGTATTATAGTATTTGTCAAGTAAACCATGTTTGAACAGAACAACGTCTAACCGTTTGTTCTGAACGTTTGCAGCTCGTGACATTAAGGTGGTCCGTCCACTGTATGGTGTGGAGCTGTTTGATGGTGAGACGGCTCGTTTCGAGGTGGAGATCTCTGAGGACGATGTCCATGGACAGTGGAAGCTGAATGGAGAAGTCCTCAACCCCTCAATGGTTAGTTACAAAGCTACATTTTATAATGAAGGAATTATACAAATGTCTAGGGTTAAACAATTTGATAATATAATATCTCCTCATAAGTATAAACATATTTGAATTGCACAACGTATTCTGTAATGAGAAAAAGCTTTTGAAATAATTTTGAAATACTGTTTTACAGGACGTTGAGATTGTGGAGGAAGGTGGCAAACACACATTGACTCTTTACAACTGTAAAGTGTCCCAGACGGGCGAGGTGGCATACTCTGCTGCTAACGCCAAGTGTGCTGCCAACCTGAAAGTCAAGGGTAAGAATAGTCATCTACAATCTCTACCTGCCCTCTAAATCAAATCTGTCTCTAAACATGACACCTGAAAGTCAAGGGTAAGAATAGTCATCTACAATCTCTACCTGCCCTCTAAATCAAATCTGTCTCTAAACATGACACCTGAAAGTCAAGGGTAAGAATAGTCATCTACAATCTCTACCTGCCCTCTAAATCAAATCTGTCTCTAAACATGACACTTGAAAGTCAAGGGTAAGAATAGTCATCTACAATCTCTACCTGCCGTCTAAATCAAATCTGTCTCTAAACATGACACCTGAAAGTCAAGGGTAAGAATAGTCATCTACAATCTCTACTTGCCGTCTAAATCAAATCTGTCTCTAAACATGACACCTGAAAGTCAAGGGTAAGAATAGTCATCTACAATCTCTACCTGCCGTCTAAATCAAATCTGTCTCTAAACATGACACTTGAAAGTCAAGGGTAAGAATAGTCATCTACAATCTCTACCTGCCCTCTAAATCAAATCTGTCTCTAAACATGACACCTGAAAGTCAAGGGTAAGAATAGTCATCTACAATCTCTACCTGCCCTCTAAATCAAATCTGTCTCTAAACATGACACCTGAAAGTCAAGGGTAAGAATAGTCATCTACAATCTCTACCTGCCCTCTAAATCAAATCTGTCTCTAAACATGACACCTGAAAGTCAAGGGTAAGAATAGTCATCTACAATCTCTACCTGCCCTCTAAATCAAATCTGTCTCTAAACATGACACCTGAAAGTCAAGGGTAAGAATAGTCATCTACAATCTCTACCTGCCCTCTAAATCAAATCTGTCTCTAAACATGACACCTGAAAGTCAAGGGTAAGAATAGTCATCTACAATCTCTACCTGCCCTCTAAATTAAATCTGTCTCTAAACATGACACTTGAAAGTCAAGGGTAAGAATAGTCATCTACAATCTCTACCTGCCCTCTAAATCAAATCTGTCTCTAAACATGACACCTGAAAGTCAAGGGTAAGAATAGTCATCTACAATCTCTACCTGCCCTCTAAATCAAATCTGTCTCTAAACATGACACCTGAAAGTCAAGGGTAAGAATAGTCATCTACAATCTCTACCTGCCCTCTAAATCAAATCTGTCTCTAAACATGACACTTGAAAGTCAAGGGTAAGAATAGTCATCTACAATCTCTACCTGCCGTCTAAATCAAATCTGTCTCTAAACATGACACCTGAAAGTCAAGGGTAAGAATAGTCATCTACAATCTCTACTTGCCGTCTAAATCAAATCTGTCTCTAAACATGACACCTGAAAGTCAAGGGTAAGAATAGTCATCTACAATCTCTACCTGCCGTCTAAATCAAATCTGTCTCTAAACATGACACCTGAAAGTCAAGGGGAAGAATAGTCATCTACAATCTCTACCTGCCGTCTAAATCAAATCTGTCTCTAAACATTTGAACTCATGCTTTTCTCTTGGAAACGCCTAGAACTTCCACTGAACTTCATCTCTTCACTGAGTGATGTGCAAGTGTACGAAAAGGACGAGGCTAGGTTTGAGTGCGAGGTGTCCCGAGGACCCAAGAGCTATCGCTGGCTCAAGGGAACACAGGAGTTGAAGGCTGATGACAAGTACGAGATTCTCCAGGAGGGAAAGATGTACACACTGGTGATCAGAGCAGCTGCATTTGATGATGAGGCCAAGTACATGTTTGAGGCTGAAGACAAGAGATCAACTGCCAAACTAGTTATCCAAGGTAAGCTAGTCAGTTGAAACACATCCCAAGTTATTGTTGGGGTGTAAAAATGTATAATATTATCTATCTATCTATCTATCTATCGTAAATGATTTGTATAATATCTTAATTTGTTTCTTGCCAGGTATTCGCCTTGAGTTTGTCAAGCCCATTAAGGACGTAACGGTTAAGGAGCGTGAGACGGCAGAGTTCAGCATTGAACTTTCCCACGACAAGATCCAGGTCACCTGGTATAAGAACGATGTGCGTCTGCACCCCAGCAAGGTGGTGCACATGGCGGAGAAAGGAAAGATCCACACACTGGCTTTTAAAGAGGTTTCCATTGATGACACGTCCATGATCAAAGTGGAAGCCCTGGGAAAGACCTCTGCAGCCATGCTAACGGTTCTCGGTTAGTTCACACTGGTCATCATTATCAACGGAATAAAGATTGGTCTTTTTAAAGAACATAGGCATTTAACCTTTCCTTGTTTCTATGCAGAGGGAGACCTGTACTTCACATCAAAGCTGTCCAACTACACAGCAGTGGAGAAGGACGAGGTGATCTTGGTGTGTGAACTGAGCAAGTCCAAGGCCGAGGTCAAATGGTTCAAGGACGGCCAAGAGGTCATTCCCTCTAAGAACCTGCTCATCACATCTGATGGGAAGAAACGCATCCTGACGGTGAAGAAGGCTGAGAAGGGGAACATCGGAGCCTACACCTGTGACTGTGGCACTGATAAGACCACTGCCAATCTCAACATTGAAGGTGATATATTATATAAATCAGTTAGAAATATATTTGAAACACTTCATAAGGTGTCATTACTGGCATGTATGAATTGCAAACTAAACTTCTGACCTTGACCAACACACCCACCCCTTCCTCCGCAGAGCGTGACATTAAGGTTGTGCGTCCACTGTACAGCGTGGAGGTAACAGAGACTGAAACAGCCAAGTTTGAGACAGAGATCTCAGAGGCGGACGTCCATGGTCACTGGAAGCTGAAGGGAGAGGCTCTCCAACAGTCAAATGTGAGGATTTAGTCTTTTTCATTTCTACTCTGTTTCCATTTACAGCTTATTAAAACTATATATACTCCAGCGTTTTACAATTGAGATGTTTTTCACATGCTCCTTAATTACATGTTCTTAATGCTCCTCTGTCTCCAGGACTGTAATATTAAGATGTGTTCCTAATGCTCCTCTGTCTCCAGGACTGTAATATTAAGATGTGTTCCTAATGCTCCTCTGTCTCCAGGACTATAATATTAAGATGTTTCCACATGTTTCTCTGTTCCTAATGCTCATGTCTGTCCCTCTGTCTCCAGGACTGTGATATTAAGGAAGAAGGCACCAAGCACATCCTCATCCTCTACAACGTGAAAATGGACATGGCCGGAGCGATCGACTTCTCTGCTGCTAACGCTAAATCTAACGCCCAGCTCAGAGTCAAAGGTGAGATAGATTTACTAAGTATCTCGATATGGATATTTCACAGACCAGCAACTTTAGGTTTAGGCTTCAAAACTTTTTCCTAGTCCATCAACAGTGTGGAAGAGCCAGTGTTTATTTTAGAAGCACCTTATCTAGAGTGGGTAGTCCCTGATTGGTGGAAAAGCGGCCTGCCGGCTGGACACTCTACACATTATGAGAACAAACACTCAACATGGGAGTGGAGCCAACCAAGCCTAGTCCTACTAGTCCTACTCATCTGGTAGCTCCTGCAAAACGTTTCTTAGCTAATAGGATGAGTCGCCTCCTGTCAGTGGAGTAACAATGTCTTGTCCTGCGTCCTCAGCCCGTTCCATTTCCCTGCTGCGTCCTCTGAAGGACATCAAAGTCACGGCTGGAGAAACGGCCACCTTTGACTGTGAGCTGGCCTACGAGGGAATCGTGGTGCAGTGGTTCCTTGGCGGTCACATTCTGGAAGAAAGCGACAGGGTCAGTAAAACCATCATTAAACGCTTTACAGAACTTAGGCTTTTCACATCAGCAGGATTTTATAATTTTTTTTAATGTATTGGTATTATGTTTTATTTTTAAGTTTCCTAAAGACATTTTCAAAGTGTTTTCTTCAGTATAATATAATTGAAAGAGGGTTAGTTTTCTACATATAAGGGCCTGAACCCTACAGTGGGCCTATCTGGCTGAGATAACACTGGGCTCTCCTCTGTCCCCTCGCATTTCACAAGTTATTTTTAAACAGTGCTGAAGAGTTTGTCCTCACCACCCGAAACACATTTGCTAAGCTATAAGAATTGTATTTGCCTACAGAAGAGTAGAATACTGAGATATTAGTACAGTATATTAGACTTCAGTTGACAAACAAGTACTATAGCAACCCAATTTGTAATTTTGGTAATTTCTTAAATCAATAGTAATCAAATACATTTTAATGATTTAATGTCAAATTATATAATTGCTTAACCTAAAATATAAAAAATGTATATTTCAAGTCGTTATTTTTTCAGAAAATTGTAAGGTTTGTTAATGTGTAATTTATGACGTAACCGTAGTAACGTGTCACGGTGATGCCCACAGGTGGTGACTCGTGCTGAGGGCAGAGTTCACACACTGACCCTGAGGGATGTCAAGATGTCTGAGGCCGGAGAGGTCAAACTCACTGCCAAGGACTTCAACACTCACGCAAAACTCATCGTCGGAGGTACGCTGTGTTTGTTTTTACATTACATAGAATATCAACGTCGTTTAATAAAACATGAAAGAAAAACTTGTGTGTATTGTGTTCTTAGCAATAAAATAATGGATTCTGTTGTTTTGTTTTCTTATCAGAGCCTCCGGTTGAGTTCACCAAACCTCTGGAGGACCAGACCGTTGAGGAGGAGGCCACTGCTACTCTGGAATGTGAAGTCTCCAGAGAGAATGCAGAGGTCAAATGGTTAAGGGACGGACAGGAGATCCGCAAGACAAAGAAATATGAACCGATTGTTGATGGTCGCAAGAGAAAACTCATCATCCACGACTGCACTTTGGATGACTCTAAGACATACAGCTGTGACGCTAAGGAATTCAAAACGAGCTGTTTCCTTAACGTTGAACGTAAGCACATTTACAAAAACCAAAAGCATTATTACAGACATGTATTTCAAGAGTGTTTCAGGAGCAAATAATGCAACAACTTCTCCTCCCGAGAATAGTGACGTCCTATAATGTAACCCCCATTATTAACAATGAATGTGACCTTTGACCCCTTCAAGCTCCTCACGTTGAGTTCTCTAAGCCTCTCCATGATGTGGAGGTTAAGGAGAAGGATTCCGCCAAGTTTGAGTGTGAGGTGTCTCGCGAGTCTGCCAAGGTAAGACATGTGAACCACTAGTTAACATCACACAAGGGAAGGATTGTGTACTAGTAAAAACATCCCAGGGGTTTCTCATAAGATTAGTTGCTAGAATACTGTAAGTCTCTTGATTTTAGAATATATCTCACGTAGAGTAGGATATGCAAATCACAATCATTTGGACTATATACAGCATTCTTCTAAATTGAATAACGAAGTCTAATGTGTGTGGTTTTGTGCAGGTACGCTGGTTTAAGGATGGCATCGAGATCAGAAAGGGTAAGAAGTATGAGATCATTGCCAAGGGTCTCCAGCGAATTCTAATCGTTCACAAGTCAGTGTTCGATGACGAGGCAGAGTATGAATGTGATGCGAGGACTTCCAAATCCTCCGGCATGCTGACTGTCATCGGTAAGCCTTCTACTCCTCCAAACTAAATAAACAACAATCTATCTTGATATCCTTCATTATTTGACTGATCTCATTGATTTTGATTTGTCTGTGCAGAGGAAGAGACTAGGTTCACCAAAAACCTGTCCAACGTGGAGGGCACAGAGACGGACAGCGTGAAGATGATCTGTGAGGTTTCCAAGGCCAGCGCTGAGGTCACATGGTATAAGGGCGACCAGGAGCTGTTTGAGGGAGGTAGGTATGAACAGATAGCTGACGGAAGGAAGAGGATCCTCATCATCCAGGATCTCAAGATGGAGGATGCAGGAGAGTACAACTGTAGGTTGTCAAGCGCCAAGACATCAGCTACACTGAAGCTGAATGGTTAGTGGATCTCACATCACCATATTTCAATAATAAACATCCTTAGACTGGGGTTGGTAAATAATAGCCCTTTTGTTAGAATCTCAATTTAACTCTGAACACTTTTAACCCCCACTTTTGTTTTGCCTTTTTGTTTCTCTTTCCAGAACTTGCTGCTGAGTTTATTGCCCGACCTCAGAGCCAGGAGGTGGTTGAGGGAGAGAAGGCAGAGTTTGTCTGCTCCGTCTCCAAGGACACCTATGAAGTCAAATGGTTCAAAGGTGACAAGGAGATTGTGGCTGGGGACAAGTATGAAATCGTCTGTGATGGCAAGAGAAGAGCACTCCTGGTGAAGAACTGTGAACCAAAGGACGAAGGCTCCTATGTTGCCTTCATCGGCAACACCAAAGCCTCCGCAGAACTGTTTGTGATTGGTAGGTTTGCAAATCAACGTTCCTATAATAATCTATGTGTCATAGCGTTTATGACTTTTATTCATTACTTATTACAAATGCTTGTGTGTGTATATTACTATATACTTTCATATATAAATTAAACAGTCCAACACAGTGGACAAGCAAATGTCTGACTCCTTGACCTTCCTCTCACATTACAGAGAAGCTCAGGATAATCACACCCATCAAAGACACACAGGTGAAGGAAGGACAGGAGCTTGTGTTGAACTGTGAAGTGAACACTGAAGGAGCCAAAGCTAAGTGGATGAAGAACGAGGAGACCATGTTTGAGAGCAGCAAGTTCATCATGGTCCAGAAGGACAACGTCTTTTCTCTGAGGATCAAAGACGCCTCAAAGGCAGATGAGGCAAAGTACACCATTAACCTGACCAATCAGAGAGGAGAACACGCTAAGAGCACTGCCAGCGCTAAAGTGCAAGGTTAGAACTGTTATTATATTAACATAAAAGTTAAAACGATAATCACATTTAAAGAAAGAGGGGAAATAAATGCTTATTTTGATCCAGCACTAAAGTATGACATTAAACCAAAAATAAAATAAAAAATCCTATTTCATGGACTCTCATCTGTTTTGTTTTGTGAACTTATAGAGGAGACGCTGAGGTTCCTGGAGCCCATTGAGGACATCGAGACCCAGGAGAAGAAGACCATCAGCTTTATGTGCAAAGTCAACCGTCCTGACCTCACCGTCAGGTGGATGAAGGCTGGCCAAGAGGTCACCTTCAGCAAGCGTATCCTCTACAGGGCGGAGATCAACAAACACACGCTGACCATCAAGGACTGCGTCATGGAGGACGAGGGAGAGTACACCGCCATCGTCGGAGACGCCAAGTGCTCCGCCGAGCTGATCATCAGTGAGGCGCCCACAGACTTCTCTACGCAGCTCAAAGACCAGACCATCACTGAGTTTGAGGACGCAGAGTTCACCTGCAAGCTGTCGAAGGAGAAGGCTCATGTTAAATGGTACAGGAACGGACGCGAGATCAGAGAGGGACCAAGGTAACGAAAACTCACCGCGTGATTTGAAGTTAAACTATGCTTTACTGTTGCAATAAAACCGTCAAAAATACCATGACAACATTCTATGGTATTCCATGGTAGTTTCAAATCCAGTTTAAGAGTCAAGTAGTGAGAACACTTATGGCGTAATGACATTTTAAGGAATTTACATTATCTTGTTTCTTTTACAGATACAAGTTTGAGAAAGAGGGCAGGACCTGCAAGCTGCGCATCAAAAAGTGCAGACCGGATGATGAGTGTGAATACGCCTGTGGAGTGGAGGACAGGAGATCCAGGGCCAGGCTCTTTGTGGAAGGTACATTGCTCGTTCCACTATGATACCAATTTGAATCATATTAGTATCACATCATATATAATTACATTGTCATATTATGTTACATCATATGACATGATACATCTTATTACTGTATATTATGATATTATATATATTATTGTATTGTATAATTTACATGTCCACTCTTGTACAGAAGACTTATTTTAACCTGGTGTGGTGCTCCACAGAGACTCCCGTTGAGATCATCAGACCCCCACAAGACGTGTTCGAGCCCCCAGGCTCAGACGTCGTGTTTGAGGTGGAGCTCAACAAGGACAGAGTGGAGGTGAAATGGATGAGGAACAACATGATCATCGTCCAGGGTGATAAGTACCAGATGATTAGCGAGGGCAAGGTGCACAGACTGCAGGTGTGTGAGATCAGGCCTCGCGACCAGGGAGAGTACAGGATCGTGGCCAAGGAGAAGGACGCTAGAGCTAAGCTGGAACTGGCTGGTACGTCTAAGTCAAAATTTTAACCATTACCACTGTTTACTGCATTAAAGAGTAACTGCACATTAGTGAATAATGAAGTCTGTGTTACAGTGAGGGAAGTAATGTATATAAAACTCATACTACTTCTAATGTTTCTTTTACAGCCGTGCCAAAGATTAAGACCACAGACCAAAAGCTGGTCACAGACGCGGGCAAACCCTTCGTCATGACGATCCCCTACGACGCCTATCCTCGCGCTGAGGCAGAGTGGTTCTACGACGACGTCAGCCTGCCCGTGCAGAACATCGACACCTCCACCGACAAAACCGAGTACCGCCTGAAGAACCCGAAGAAGAACGACCAGGGCCGCTACAAGGTGGCCATCAAGAACAAACACGGGCAGGGAGAGGCCTTCATCCACCTAGACGTCATTGGTGAGATGGAGATATGTGATCATACCAATACTCTATTCATATTCATATTACAATTCAAATAGTGACAATCAATCTGGTAAAAGCGGATTGATTAATGTTAGTTTAGTAACTATAAAATGTTAGCTCAAGTGATTTAAAATACAAAATATAAATCAAGTCACAAAGATAATATAAGCCTGGGTAATAAGTAACATAACATAATATACATGGGAAAAAGTTTTCACCTGGTTGTCGGTGTCCTCTTCCTCAGACGTCCCTGGCCCAGTGAAGAACCTCCATGTTGTGGACACTGCGGACGGTGAGGTCAGCCTGGCCTGGGAGGAGCCTGAGAGCGATGGAGGCAGCAAGATCATCGCCTATGTGGTGGAGAGGCGCGACATCAAGCGTAAGGCGTGGACCCTGTGCACGGACCGGGCAGACAGCCCTGAGTACTGCGTCAGCGGCCTCCAAAGGGAATCCTTCTACTTGTTCCGCGTCTGCGCTCGCAACAGAGTCGGCAGCGGACAGACGGTCAAGACCGAGGAAGCTGTCCAGGCTAAGAACAAGTTTGGTAAGCACTGCTCATAGGCCAGTTCTTCTTACTGTGTACAATCAAATGGAAATGAAACTGTGATTTAGAAAAGTCAGAGATAATATTAAAGGGATGTTTTCATCTTTTCAGATGTGCCCGAGGCACCAGAACACGTGCAGGTCGGAATGGTCAACAAGTTTGGCGCCACCGTCACCTGGAAACCCCCTACGTTCGACGGAGGATCTGAGATCACGGCCTACATCATCGAGCTCCGAGACAGGACCTCTGTGAAGTGGGAGGTGGCCATGGTGTGCCCGGCCAAGGACCGCACTGCCACGCTGAGTGACGTGGTGGAGAACAAGGAGTACATCTTCAGAGTCAAGGCCGAGAACAAGGCGGGCATCGGCAAGCCCAGCGCCGCTACCGACCCGGTCAAGATCATGGACCCCATCGGTGAGTAAACAAATCTGCGTGAATATAACTGACATTTCATTTATTTGATTTGTCCTTTAAATAGATACAAGTCAAAGGAATACATGTAACGGCATGTTTTATTGTGCCTGAACTACACAGAGAGACCGAGCCCACCACTGAACTTCAACGCGGTGGACCAGACTAAGAACTCAGTCCAGCTGACATGGGAGACCCCTGCCAGTAATGGAGGCAGCATGATCACCGGCTACATCATCGAGAAGTGTGAGGATGGGACTGACAAGTGGCTCCGCTGCAACGCCCGGCTCTGCCAGGACCTCACCTACAAGGTATTCATTATTATAATATTATAATATCACCACCCAGCTATAGATTATAATAGGTTATCACATTTTGGTTCCCAAAATTATTTTACCAACTAATCATGTTATATTGAAAACTGTGTGGAATAGATTGGAATACATATTCCAAAGGGAAATATTTACCGCCATAACCTTACACAATCATTGACACTTTGTGTTGGTGAAATTCTGTTCATTTGTGTACGTGAATACACAGTTAAGTTGCGGTTGTGTTGTGGTTCAGGTGTCTGGTCTGTAGATGTTGTTAAGTTGAGGTTGTGTTGTTGTTCAGGTGTCTGGTCTGTAGATGTTGTTAAGTTGAGGTTGTGTTGTTGTTCAGGTGTCTGGTCTGTAGATGTTGTTAAGTTGAGGTTGTGTTGTTGTTCAGGTGTCTGGTCTGTAAATGTTGTTAAGTTGAGGTTGTGTTGCTGTTTAGGTGTCTGGTCTGAAGTATGGTCAGAAGTACCACTACAGAGTGAGTGCTGAGAATGCAGCTGGAGTGTCCGACCCCTCGGAGAAGCTTGGCCCCCTGCTGGCTGACGATACACATGGTATTTTATATTAATTTAAAATAATATTAATATACAGTATATATATATATATATATATATATATATATATATATATATATATATATATATATATATCACACACACAGACATATATATCACACACACACACACACACATATTTCATTATATTTAATTCTTTTTGAACTTACTTGAATGTTCCCTAACAAATAGGTTGTAATTGTCTAATATTGTCTAATGTTATTTTCAGTCGGGCCATCCATGGACCTCAGTGCGTTTAAGAACGGACTGGAGGTCATCGTCCCCCACCCCCTCACTATCCGTGTGCCCCTCACCGGGTACCCAACGCCCCGCGCAAAGTGGACGTTCGCCGAAAAGGAGCTGACTGCCGGGGACCGCGTTTCCATGGTGACCAAGGCCTCGTACACGGAGCTGACGGTGGTGCCGAGCGTGCGTCCAGACAAGGGCACGTACACCCTGCACCTGGAGAACGACGTGACCTCCGCCTTCGGAGAGATCGAAGTCAATGTCATCGGTAAGAATACAAATATACCCCCAGCCTTCATATACATACAAATATCTTAGATATAAATACATATAAAATCCTGTGGAACTTACCAAAAAAATGTATTGGATTGTAGTAAAACTAATGGTTTAAAAATATATATCTTTAGCATCTCCAAGTGCGCCCAAAGACTTCAAGGTTGCCGAGGTAACCCGGCATCACGTCCACCTAATGTGGGAGGCCCCAGAGCACGATGGAGGAAGCCCAGTCATCTGCTACCAGATAGAGAAACGGGAAGTGTCCCGCAAGACCTGGGTCAAGGTAACGCTTATAAAACACATTCAGAATCATTGTCTCGTTAACATACAGGGTAATATTATTTAACATATAGAGATTTAACATCATATATTATTATTATTATATTTTATTATATATTATCCTTTATCCTGTGATGAATGTTTCACTGACGCATATCACTAATAATGGCTTCTTCAGGTGAACACACACGTTCAGGATTTGGAGTACACCGTGACAGACGTCATGGAAGGTAAAGAGTACCTGTTCAGCGTCACGGCCGTCAACAAGTGTGGCCCAGGAGAGCCCGCCTACATCGACGAGCCAGTCAGCGTCTCCTCTCCAGCCAGTGAGTCCCTCTCACCTACATAGAAAAACAGAAAATACGCTTTTGTGCTCTGTTAATAAGCTCTGTTATAATGACATAAAACAAAATACTAAAATGATCCAGGCTAGAATATATACACTTCACTGAAGCTGTAATATCTGAGTGGATAGTTAGAATGGATTAGAATACATTTCAGCTCTTAACCTACAATGCAATACACACATAACCGTAACCAAGGCTAGTCATTTAAGTTGACAAAAAAAATGACCCCTCTCATTGTGGTACAACCAACATTATATCAATAGATCACTTTATGTATTGAATCACTTCCTTTAAGAAACTAGAAATCTCAAAAGATCTGCCATTTTGATTCATAGCTATTCCCGACCCCCCTGAGAACCTGAAATGGAGGGACAAGAGCGCCAAAGGAATCTTCCTGTCCTGGGAACCCCCCAAGTACGACGGCGGGGCCAACATCAAGGGCTACGTGGTGGACAAGTGTCAACGCGGCACGGACAAGTGGGAGCCCTGTGGGGACCCCATGCCAGAGCTGAAGTAAGCCACTAACTACACTACACTAACCCTAACCTTGTGTGGACCCCATGCCAGAGCTGAAGTAAGCCACTAACTACACTACACTAACCCTAACCTTGTGGGGACTCCATACCAGAGCTGAAGTAAGCCACTAACTACACTACACTACACTAACCCTAACCTTGTGGGGACCCCATGCCAGACACTCTGTAAACACATCGTATATACATATGGATCAAATCTATAAAGATAATTCAGCATCTTTAAATGTTTTTCTTCTTAACGGTAGTGTATGACTCAGAATGTGATTTGGGGTCCATGTGGCTGATTGTGTTAGAGCAAGTCACATTCAAATATACTCCTGTTGTCGTTTTGATCCAGGTTCCAGGTGACAGGTCTGATTGAGGGCCAGTGGTACGCCTATCGTGTCAGAGCCGTGAACAGACTGGGAGCCAGCAAACCCTGCAGGGAGACAGATGAGATCCTGGCTGTGGACCCCAAAGGTGCTCCAACGCAGGCACTCCCCTCACAAGACCACATCGACCAACTTAGAAACTGCATACAACACAACTTAAAAACGAAATAAAAAATAAAATAAAGACATAAATAACAGTGAAATAGAATATGTTATGTTTTATCTTTGTAGAGCCTCCTGCTATTCAGCTGGATGTGAAGCTGCTGGCGGGTCTGACCGCCAGGGCAGGAACAAAGATCGAGCTGCCAGCCGACGTGACAGGAAAGCCTGAACCCAGAGTGAAATGGACCAAAGCAGACCTGCTGCTGAGGGGTGACGAGCGGATCACCATCGACACCAAGCCCGGCCACTCCAAACTGTCCATCGGCAAGACCACCCGAGGGGACACTGCCACCTACATCATCGAAGCCACCAACACCGGCGGACGTGCTACCGCCACCATCGACGTCAACATTCTCGGTAATTACACACATTTTACTTCACTTTGGTAGATGGAGATATGTATTACGTCTCTATAAAAAAGAATGTTTAAAGCCACATATAGGCCATGATAATAATGCGTTTATAAGGTAAGATGACTAAGTGTTTCCTCCTCCTCTCAGATAAGCCTGGTCCTCCAGCCGCCTTCGACATATCTGAGATCACCAACGAGACCTGCCTCCTGGCCTGGAACCCTCCCAGAGACGATGGAGGCTCCATGATCACCAACTACATCGCTGAGAAACGCAGGACGGACAAAGAAGAGTGGGAAAAGTTGTCTTCCACTGTGAAACAAACCACCTTCAAAGCCTGCAAACTCACCCCTATGAAGGAATACGTGTTCAGGATCAAGGCTGAGAACCAGTACGGCATCGGGGAACCTCTGGAGCATGTGCCGATCATCGCTAAATACGCCTTTGGTATGGAAGCCTTCAGTCTTTAAATGAACATGCTCGTAATGCAAGATTGATTCAAATACGTTTTTTTTTGACAGTTTGACTGCATTAGAAAAATGCCCTAGCTGAACGGCCCAGTAGGAAACTAAATATTTAAGCGTATCCCCCAAACAGCAATGTAACGCTACGTTTCAGAGACCAGTGTTTTTCTTCTTACATTCCTGACGTTTTCTGTTAATCTGTTGCTGTCTCAGACCCTCCTGGTGCACCAACCAGAGTAACGCCCTCAGACATTGCCAAGGACGCCGTGACCTTGACCTGGTTCGAGCCGGATGAGGACGGTGGCAGCCCCATCACAGGCTACTGGATCGAGAAGTTTGATCCAGAGAGCGACAAATGGGTCAGATGCAACAAGCTGCCCATCAAAGACACCACCTTCAGGTAAAACCCGGTACTACAACGCCAGCTGTTAAAAAAACGGCTACAGCAAACGACACAGCCTAGTAAAAAAGATATGAAGAGAAAGGCATTGCCAAGCCTTTTCAAAAAGAATGATATGAATGGCACAAGGACTATTTTAAAACCCCACTAGACAATGATATCCTCACTGTCCTTGCGCTGTGATTCCAGGGTGAAGGGGCTCCCCACAAAGAAGAAGTACAGATTCCGTGTGTTGGCAGAGAATCTTGCAGGACCAGGAAAATCAAGTGATGAGACAGATCCTATCTTGGTCAAGGATCCAATCGGTATGTTTTACATTACTGAGAAAGGTTTCCTTTATTGCAGAGTAATGATCACATTTAAAATAATATATTCATTACAAATATCCAGCTTGATACAAAGTTGTGACTATTTGACAATTATGTCACAAATCATGTAATGTTGAAGTATTATAGTACTTCTACAGGGCCGAATGTACAATATTAAGCTTAGTTCATTCATTTATTTTTCCAGATCCTCCATGGGCACCTGGTAAGCCATTTGTTAAGGAAATCGCCAAGACTTCCGCGTTCCTGGTGTGGACCAGACCTGAGCACGACGGCGGCGCCAAGATCGACTCCTACATCATCGAGTTTCTCAAAACCGGAACTGAGACCTGGGTCCGCACAGCGGAGGATGTCCCCACGACAGAGCACTTCCTGAAGGGGCTGATGGAGAAGCAGGAGTACTCCTTCCGGGTCAGAGCCGTCAACAAGGCGGGAGAGAGTGAACCCAGCGACCCCAGCGACCCCGTGGTCTGCAAGGAGAGACTCTGTAAGTTAAAACACCTTTAATAAAAACACGCAACTGATTAAACCTTGTTAGCACTACTATCATAAGAGGCTGGAAGGACCTAGTCAAAATAATTAGCAGTTAAGAAAGCATCATCTAGAAGAGATTATCTAATTTCTATTGAAGATGTAACCAGGTGGGTGCTACACATTGGCGACCTAACTGTAAGTAAAGCGCTAGTGTAAAGCGCTTTGGCTGTTTAGAAAAGCGTTAAGTGTAATCAGTTATTATTATTATTATTAAAACCTAACTTCACTACAACATCTATATTTAACAATAACATAACATTTCTGTTCTGCTCCAAAGATCCTCCATCTGAGCCTCGTTGGCTTGAAGTGACTAACATCACTAAGATCAACGCCGATCTGAAGTGGCAGGTGCCCGACAGCGATGGAGGCTCCCCCATCACCAACTACGTGGTGGAGAAGAGAGACGTGAGGCGGAAGACGTGGACGGCTGTGGACACCACCGTGAAGGAGCTGAAGTACACCGTGACTCCTCTCAATGAGGGAACCCTCTACGTGTTCCGCGTCGCCGCTGAGAACGCCGTCGGACAGAGTGACTTCTGCGAGCTGGAGGACGCTGTTCTGGCCAAGGACACATTCAGTGAGTTTTCATGTTGCATGTTATTTATCCACAAACTCCTGTTACTCCTTTACTTTGATCGTGAAATATCATGGTGCTATTATTCTGCTTATAGTATTTTTATAGTATGTAGTGATGACTGAGGCTTTGGTCTGTGTTTTCCAGCCACTCCCGGGCCACCTTATGCCCTGACCGTGGTGGAAGTCTCCAAGAGACATGTTGACCTGAAGTGGGAACCACCGAAAAGCAACGGGGGGAGACCCATTACCAAGTATGAAATAAACACCAACTGACTACAAATTAGAAACAACCAGTCTACTGACACCTTATTTAGAGTGAATGTCTCTTTTATGTTTAGAGTATTATACATTTTATACGTATGAATTTAAAGGAATATTATTGATGTTATCCCTAAGAATGACAACTAATTGAACTCTTTGTGTTTCCAGGTATGTTATTGAGAAGAAGGAGAAGTTGGGAACGCGCTGGTTGAAGTCTGGTAAGACTCCAGATAAGGAATGCAAGTACAAGGTGACGGACGTGGATGAAGGGACAGAGGTTCAGTTCCAGGTCCGTGCTGAAAACGAGGCCGGAGTCGGACACCCGAGTGAGCCCACTGAGATCCTGACCATTGAAGACGCTACCAGTAAGTTTGTGGTAGTGACAGCTCTTTCAAATATCAACGACAATTATACTGCAAACTTAATCTATTCAAATTAAAATGATCTGCGTGTTTTTCAGTGGTGATTGTCACAGAAGCATATCTTTGTTCTATACAGATACACAATAAATATGAAAAAAGATCAATATATTATTAGTATATGGTAATGTTTTCTTTTTTCCCCAGGTCCCCCATCACCTCCTCGTGAGCTGGTGATCCCTGACGCCAGCAGAGAGCACATCAACATCTCCTGGAAGGTTCCAGCTAAGAACGGAGGCTGTCCCATCACAGGGTACCACGTGGAGATCGCTGAGGCCCGCACAGAGCTGAAGTGGCTCCGGGTTAACAACCGACCCATCAAGGAGCTCCAGTATCGGGTGGAGGACGGCATCAAGCCAGAGAAGAAGTACGTCCTGAGGGTCCGTGCCATCAACTCCATCGGTGTCAGCGACCCGTCAGACATCACCGACAAGGTGTTCACAAAGGATCCTGACTGTAAGTGTTGTTTTTAAATGTGATTCTCCATTGTTTCAAATTTAACGAAAACCCTCAACTACAGGCAGCAGACATTAACACAGGGACTTTAACACTAAGCAAAACAGATGCTCTCAATAATTAACACAGGTGTGTACACTGACAAGTACAGACAAACAGAACACAAACAAGGAGGCCCTCTAGTGGCCATGGCAGATACCACATCCCAGATCCTTACATTGAACTAAAACAGTAACCAGCCATTGGAAAGCAATAGAAAGGGGGCAATAACTTCAGATAGGAAAATACTACGCAAATCCTGAGGCACTGTTAGGCTTGAGACACACAATATATGGGGGAAAAAAGATAATATTTTTAACATTGCTGTATCAAAAACACTTTGCAAGAATAATATATCTAGGTAGCATTTCATACTAAATTTAACATGATATATGTTTTGTCATCTCTTAGGCGAGCCCTCAATGGAGGTGGAAACCCAGGACATCGTGGTTATCCAAGGCGAGAAACTCCACCTCCAAACGGCTTACACAGCCATCCCCATGCCCAAGATGATCTGGCAGAAGCACACAGTAGTCGACCTCTGTGACTGTGAGCCCAGCGACAGGCTCAGCATGACCTGTGAACTCAAAACGGCTCACCTGGAGCTGCTGAAGTGTCACCGTAGCGACGCTGGCGCATACTTCCTCACCCTGAGGAACAACATGGGATGTGCCACAGGAGTGTTCAACGTCAAAGTCATCTGTGAGCAAGGCCATATATTTCACTGAAACACATGAAACGTAGACACAGTAGCATGGTTAGGCACGTTGGAATAACGGGTTACCTTTTCACATGCAAAGTATTATTTATAATCAATAAAGGAAAACTATTGAACTGAACTCTTCTCATGTAAACAGTCAAATGTTAGGCTATATATTTTCTTCTGCATTAGTTTAAAGGGAAGTTAAACTATTAAAACTGACTTTGCTTATGTAAATGGTAACATGTTAGCCTATATTTTTCGTCACATTGATTGGTTAAAACAAGTATTAACTATTAAAACATACTGTTTTTCCTATGACCTCTTTCAGCGCTGCCTGGCCAGTGCAGGAACATGGAATCCGACGAGGTCACCAAGAACTCCTGCCGGATCAGCTGGGAAGCTCCTAAATTTGATGGAGACACCCCCATCCTCCACTACGTTCTGGAGCGCAGAGAGGCCTCCAAGAAGACGTTTGTGCCCGTCATGTCTGGAGAGAACGTCCTGACCTGGACCGTCAAGGACCTCTACCTGAACTGCGAGTACTTCTTCCGGGTCAAGGCGGTCAACAAGGTCGGCGCAGGAATCTACTTGGATCTCCGCAACAGCGTCATCACTCAAGAAATTAAGCGTAAGTATTAATATTCTTATTTTTGAGGTTATTCCAGATCTACTTTCAGATTCCATTTTAATTGAAATGCAATTTTAGGTTATTTTGTAAAAAAAAAATCCTCTATAAACGTCTTTACGTTGAATAAGATTCAACCCTAACAAATAAGAGACACATTGTTGTACATACATAATACATCTTTGTATTATTTGACCTTTTTTACAATCTTTAAATAAACTGTTTAACAACGCTATTCTCTTCTCTCTGTGGTTTCTACAGAGAAACCAGACGCCCCCATCCAGGTGGAGGCCTACGACCCGACCTCCAAGTCCATCACCGTGTCCTGGAAGGCCCCAGAGTACGACGGTGGCTGCCCCATCACCGGCTACATCCTGGAGAAGATAGAGAAGGACGGAGACAGGTTTGAGAGGATCAACCCGTCCCTGGTCCCCGGGTTCACCTACAAGGTCACGGAGCTGGAGGAGGGCAAGGAGTATCAGTTCCGGGTCAGAGCGGAGAACGCCGCTGGAGTCAGTGAGCCCTCTCGCAGCACCCAGCTGATCATGGCTGCTGACCCCGTTGGTATGGAAACCACTACCTAAACTCCTACCAATTTAAATATGCAATATAGTATGTACAATTATGATAACCAAACCAGCAACCTCTATCTAAAATGTTCTTACGAGTAAATCAATGTCCCACCAGAACTCTTATAGTTACAGTATAGTACAATATTTCATCACAGACATGATTTTACAAACTAAATGAGATAACAGTAGTTCCAATGTTTGCCCATCCAACCACAGGTGATCTAACATTGAAACCATTTCCCTCCAGACAAGCCTAAGGTCACCCTGGCCGCCCGCATACAGGACGGCCTGTTGGTCAAGAAGGGCGAGCAGATCCGTCTGGACGCCTTCATCTCCGGCTCCCCTTACCCCACCGTCACCTGGCTGAGAAACGAACACGACGTCACCAAGGAACCCAAGAAGGAGCCCGCTCCTCTCATCATCAAGAAGAAGAAGACCAAGAAGTCTACGGTGCCAGAGCCTGAGGAGGTGCACATCACCCCCATGCTGCAGCGCCTGTCCTTCGACCAGAGCAAGAAGGGCCAGACCGCCATCATGGTTCGGGAATCCATCAGGGGAGACCACGGACACTTCACCATCCAGGTGGAGAACTCACACGGCGTAGCAACCGCTTCCTGTGTTGTCAATGTCCTCGGTGAGCAGGCTGGTCGAACATTATTTATTAGTTTGTTTATTTTATTTTGAATTGATGTAAAGGTAAATGCATATACAAGTATTATGTTTTACTATATATTATGCTATGTTGTTTGAATTCAGTCTAATCTAATACTTTATGTGATGATGTACAGACAAACCAGGGCCTCCAGTTAACTTCATGTTTGACGAGATCAGAAACACATCTGTGATCTGCAACTGGGAACCGCCTCTGGATGATGGCGGCAGTGAAATCATCAACTACATCCTGGAGAAGAAGGACAACAAGAACGATGAGATCGGCTGGATCACCATCACCTCCACTCTGAAGGGATGCAGCTATCCCGTGACCAAGCTCATTGAAGGAAAAGAGTACATCTTCAGAATCACTGCTGAGAACAAGTTTGGCTGTGGCCCTCCCTGCATCACTGAGCCACTGGTTGCAAAGAACCAGTTTGGTAAGTATGCATAAACTTTAAATCCTTTAAGTTTTCCTTAATGAAAAAGGGTAATATAACGGAACGCTTAAATAATACAAAATATTTTTTGCAAAACTATATAATATTAATCAATCAAGTAAGATTAATTTATTAAATACAGTGTCAATTGAATCTACTTAGTGTTATTCATATAAACTTTTAATTTAAAATATCATAATTTGTGTGAAATAGCAATGCTTTATAAGAGTTGTTTCTTACCACTATTTATAGAAATAAACATATTTTATGTGATATACTCGTACCATTATTTATAGAAATAAACGTATTTAATGTGATATACTCTTACCGTTGTCCTACTCTTCCTTTGTGTTAGATCCTCCTGATGCACCTAACACACCCAGAGTGCTGGAGGTGACGGCCAACAGCGTCCACATCTCCTGGCATGAACCCAAAGACAACGGCAGCCCCATCCTGGGCTACTGGATCGAGAGGAAGGAGATCAACAGCAAGCACTGGACCAGGGTCAACCGCACCCTGCTCAACTGTCTGGCCATGAAGATCGAGGGTCTGATGGAAGGCTTGGCCTACATCTTCAGAGTGTGTGCTGAGAACCTGGCAGGACCTGGCCCCTTCAGCCCTCACACCGATCCCACCATCACAATGGACGCCATCTGTAAGTTCTGCTGTGGAGTATAAATCAGTATTATCATGAGGAGATTTACTCTCAACCAATGCAAATCGATAATAAAAATAATGGATTACACTTCATATAGCGCTTTTCTAGACACAATACCCAATATCATTGTCAATATGTGATTAATACGCCAACACATAGATTAAGTCAGTATATATTGCCAATACACGAGGGGGCTAATATAACTCAAGCTGGGACTATTGAACATAAAGGAGTTATGTTAAGTGCTTTGGGTGTCTGAAAAGCGCTGTATAAATTAAATGAATAATTATAGTAAAATGAATCGATGCCGGTCGTTAAATCTTGGTGTTGTCCTCCAGTGCCACCGGGCCCTCCGACTCCTAGGATCGTGGACACGGCCAAGGACTCCCTGTTCGTATCCTGGGTCCCCCCCCTGTACAACGGAGGAGGGGAGATCATCGGCTACCACGTTGAGAGGGTCCTGGCCGGGGAGAAGGACTGGACTCGCAGCACGGAGAGGCTCTGCAAGGACAAGAAGTTCACCGTGACGGGCCTGACTGAGGGCTCCGACTACATCGTACGGGTCATCGCAGTTAACGACGCCGGGCCTGGTGTGCCTGGCATCACAGACCCTGCCACTGTCATGGAACCTCAAGGTAACCGTTTACACTTCTACGATTTAAAAAAAGAAACAGTATGGGTCATTTGTTGTGTTTAAGGTTTTAAAACCCTCACTTTTTGCTTAGGTATCGTTAAGATCAAACGTAAAACTAAAACATGGTTGAATGAAAGGAACATTACAGCACCATGACACTCATGTGAAGGGCTAACTAAAACGTAATTCATATATTACTGTCGATCCAGAACCACCTATCGTAAAGCTGGATGACTCTGTGAAGAACGGCGTGATCATCAAGGCTGGCCAACCTCTGCGTCTCCCAGCCGTGGTGACGGGCAGACCTCAGCCGGAGGTGAAGTGGACCAAGGACGAGGCCGAGCCTGACAAGGAGAGGAGCGTCACGGAGACCGAGGGGAAGAACAGCGTCCTGTTCATCAAGCACGCCAGGAGGACCGACCATGGCATGTACCAGGTGTCTGGCACCAACAGCAGCGGCACCGTGTCCGCCTCCACCAAGGTGGACGTCATGGGTGAGTTGGACGTCGCTGTAGACACTGCTTTTGTTTAGTTCCTTCTGTTCTAGAGGGACACTGACTGTTATTCATGATTAAATAAGATTTTGTGGCATTGAAATGCCTTGTTTAATAATCTAGAAATGGATGTATTATATGCAGTTTGCTTTATCGTTTTTTTTATTTATGTTCTAAAGTAGTAGTAGGATCCTAGGATAATAGGATCTGTAGTAGGATAGTTAATTCTAGTGACACAATCCTTATTTTCTATTTCATTCTTTATAATAATTGTTTGTTTACATATAGAAATGGCTGTTTTTATAACCTATAAAGGATATAAGTTATTCCCTTTCCATGCAGTTTTATCCATAGGTTTAGTTGTCCTCTGAATCTCTTTGTCTCTGTTGTTGCTCTAGACGTGCCTGGGCCCGTAGTGGACCTGAAGACCATTCTCGTAACAAAGAGAAACATCGTCATCACCTGGGCTGACCCCATCGACAACGGCGGCAGCGATGTGATTGGCTACGAGGTGCTGAAGAAAGACGCTAAGATGAAGCTGTTCAGGCAGCCTGTGGAGACGGCCTCCTGTAAGTGTGAGATCAGAGACCTGCTGGATGGAGAGGAATACATGTTCCGCGTGATCGCCAGGAACAAGTATGGAGATGGAGTGCCAGCTGACCTGGGACCGATCCTTGCTGCTGACCCCAAAGGTATTATATATAGGATATAAATGAATGTTAACATAAACATCAATGCATATCTTTATTCATGATATGATTCTCTACATTTGGTTTTCTGTAGCTTTGTTCGTTTTTTCTTTCTTTTATTTTTTGTAATCTTGTTTTTATTTGTACAGCACATTGTAACGTTTGTATGGAAAGGTGCACTCTAAAAACAAACGTATCTTTCACAGATTACATGACAGTACTTAAGTGAACTGTAACACTCGCTCAAAGTACCACATCTAATGCTCCTTTGCAGCCACACCGTCTGCTCCAGAGAAGCTGCATTACACCGACAGAGGGAAGAGCACCATCAGCCTGGCCTGGGAACCCCCTCGCACCGACGGAGGCAACCCCATCACCGGGTACTATGTGGAGAAGATGAGGCACGACGGCACGGAGTTTGAGCCGGCCAGCCGTAAGCTGTTCACAGAGTGCTGTGGAACCATTGAGAACCTATCAGAGAACCAGATGTACCAGTTCCGCGTAACGGCAGTGACCGAGGCGGGACATGGAGACCCATCCAAGGCCATCAACGTCAACATCCAGGACAATGAAAGTAGGACACTCAACAAACACCTCAAACATTGTTTAACCAATTCAAATGATTCAATCAAATATATGTAAAAAATAAACACTACAATTATTCAGATGAAATATTTGTCATCTGTAATGACTAAAGAAATCGTGTTAATTTGTCAATAAATCTTTTTTTCCCAGTCCCTCCAAGTATCACCATACTGAGGTACTTCAAGAAGAACACAATCAGCGTCATGAGAGGTTCGCCCATCGACATCCCTGCGGAGGTAGACGGCCTGCCCCTGCCGACCCTCCAGTGGAGCAAAGACGACGTGGTGATCGAGAAGCCCACGGACGAGCTGCTGATGGAGTCTGAGGAACTCAGCAGGACCAAGATGTCCACCAGGGTCACCATCCCCGTGACGGTCAGGATGGACAAGGGAGACTACAAACTCACCGGCACAAACTGCTACGGCAAAGCGCACCACACTGTTCACGTGGAGGTTCTTGGTGAGTGATAAACACTCTGTATGCTTCAACAAAAAGCCAATGACAGAGCAGTGCTTTTGTTTGTGGCCGTCTTTTAGGACACTCAATCATAGTACAGCAACAAGCTATACAAGAAGTAACACGTCGAAAAAAAACCTGAATAAAAACAAAAGCAGCTCTAATGCTTACCTTCAGCTTTTCCTCCATGTCTCCTCAGATCGTCCTCTTCCTCCCAGAAACTTAGTGGTGTCTGACATCAAGTCTGAGTCCTGTTACCTGACCTGGGACGCCCCTGAGGATAACGGAGGCAGTGAGATCACCAACTACATCGTGGAGAGGAGGGACGCCAGCAAGAAGAAGTCCGACTACGAGCAGCTGACCTGCCACGTTATCGACAGAAGATATGGAGTATGTCGAATATCAAATCTCACAATATAACTGTACATTTTTAATCAAATTTAACTTGATAAGTGTATATCAAATAAGTATAAATAATATTCATAACTATACGTACAATATAGGAAAAGTTAATATATTTCTAAATAATGAATATAATGAAAATAATTCTAATGAATACCGTAATTAATTTCCACTAGGTGTACAAACTCTTCACAAACTGGCAGTATCAGTTCAGAATCAAAGCTGAGAACAAATACGGCATCAGTGAAGGCTGCGACTCTGAGAAAGTCCAGCTCAGAGATCCGTTCGGTCTTCCAGGACCTCCTCGCAACCCGAAGATCATCGGCCACACCTCCACCTCCATGCTGGTGACCTGGGAGCCTCCCCTAGACAACGGTGGCTCCTCCATCCAGGGCTACTGGCTGGAGAAGAGGGAGAGAGGAGCCGTCTACTGGGGCCGCGTCAACAGGGCTCCGGTCACCAAGCCGGCCGTCAAGGGTCTGCAGTACAACGTGCTGCGTCTCATTGAAGGCTCTGAGTACCAGTTCAGGATCATGGCCCAGAACGCAGCTGGAATCGGACCTCCCAGCGAGGCATGCAAGTCCTGCCTCGCAGCTGATCCATGCAGTAAGCTCTCGTTTCTACCCCCTTAATACAATAATAAGCGTCTTTGGGTTGCAGAAAGCACTTGATACATTTATTCATTATTACTATTAGAATACTAATAAACATTCACACCTCGTTTAATCTTGACAGAAACAGAAATGTCTATAAAGTACAAGTTTTGAACAGTGAATAAAAAGTAATTAAGTTGAAACATTTGTACAATGCTGAACTTTGAACTCCCTTTGCCAGACCGTCCTCATCCTCCTTCATGCCCGGACGTGAAGGACAAGACAAAGAGCAGCATCACGCTCACCTGGAACCCCCCAGACAAAGATGGAGGAAGCCCAATCAAGGGATACTTCATTGAGGTCCACGAGGAGGGCACTCCTGATTGGAGGAGGGTGAACCCAGAGAAACCTTACCCGGGAACAGAGTTCACTGTGCCGGACCTGAAGGAGAACAAGAAGTGCAAGTTCAGGATCTACGCGGTCAACGCCGCTGGAGAGTCTGATCCCTGCGCAAAGACCAACGACATCGTGGTGCAGGACATCCTGAGTAAGAAGAAGACACTCTATTTAGATATGGCTTTGTTTTGACTACTACAGAAAATACATAAATGTAGCAAATCAAATCTAACTTTGAAAAGAAAAAAATAAAGTGGAAACTACATGAATTACATGCAATATAATAATTATTAATATTTTTACCTAATTCAATTAAGATTTGTTTTCCTGTGACTTTTTCAGTTGAGCCCGCTATCACTCTGGACATCAGTGCTCATGACCTGCTGTCCTGCCGAGCGGGCACCATGGTTAAGATCCCTGCCACTATCACAGGTAGACCCACTCCCAAGATCACCTGGAACTTTGATGGAACTGCTGAGACTGAGAAGAAGAATGAGCTTCACACTCTCCCCATCGACTCTGAGGTATTAACCTAATTCAACCTTAAACACTATAAATCTAATACAAAACAGATATAAAATGATCTCTACTGTATAGGAATACATATGAAAAATCATCCCTACTATATAGAAATATCATCTGTACTATATATGATCACATATTAAATAATCCGTACTGTACAGGAATTCATAGGAAAAATCATCCCTACCGTATAGGAATTCATATACAAAATCATTACCATAATGCATCTAATGACTCTAATTCTAAATAATGAAGCCACGGTAATCATATGTTTAAACACAACGTTTGTCCTCAGATCCACTCCACAGACACCACCTCGGTGATCACCATCCCTGAAGCCAAGCTGAACCACGGTGGGCGCTACATCATCAACGCAGAGAATGCCGCTGGACACAGAGTGGTTAAAGTCCGAGTCAACATCCTCGGTAAGTCCCCGCCCGCCGACAAAAAAGAGAAAAAATAAAAAGAGCATTAAAGCAAAAAATAATAAATTGAAGAATTAAACTATTTCATTTTGGAAATAAAGCAATAAAGCAATCGAGGAAATAAAATTAAAAGTAACAAAATAATACAAAGTAAATCCCCTTTATGTGACATCCATACTCTAAATATACTAATATATGCATATATTCTACTCTTGTCCAGACTTGCCTGGTCCTCCCAGAGACCTGAAGGTGAGTGATGTCACCAGAGGAACCTGCAGGCTGACATGGAAGGCTCCGGAGGTGGACGGAGGTGAGAGGATCAAGAGCTACTTCCTGGAGAAGAAGTGTATCACAGGCAAGGCCTGGACCAAGGTCAACCCTGCCTGTGCCAGCCTGTCCTTCATCGTGCCTGACCTCATCGCTGGAGAGGAGTACATCTTCCGCGTCAGGGCCGAGAACCGCTTCGGAATGGGGCCTTACATCGAGACCTCCGACGCAGCCAAGGCTAAAGATCCCATTCGTAAGTGGAGGCGACACACCTGATGCATAAAGAGAAGTGGCGTACCGTGGTGAACGTTTTTCACCAGAATCATGACAGACAAATGTCACTTATTAGAATGTACAACAGCATTATACTGTACACGTTAAGACTATGAATGTAAAGTAGATTGCCTAACTTTGGTCTATATTAAATAGCTTAATACTGCACAGGTCAAGAGTATGAATGTAACTTTGGTCTATCTTAAATAGCTTAATACTGATGAGAGTATGAATGTAACTTTGGTCTATATTAAATCTAGTGCTAATATCTCCATGTCCTCTCCTCCTAGATCCTCCTGACCCTCCCACTCGAGTTAAAGTTCTGGACGTGGTGAAGGGCTCGGTCAACCTGTCGTGGAAAGCACCCAAGAACGATGGCGGTGCGCCCGTCACCCACTACACCGTGGAGTGCCTGTGCTGGGACGACAGCGGCAAGAAGGAGGCCTGGAGGCGTGTGAACAGGCGTGACGTCGACACCACACACTACAAGATTGAGGACCTGACTGAGGGCGACGAGTACGAGTTCCGTGTGAAGGCACACAACGAAGCCGGGACCAGCAGACCTTCCTCTACGGCCGGGCCCATCCTCATCAAGGACCAGGCCCGTACGTTTAACACACAAACACAAACTAAATGCGGAAGTTCATAGAAAAAAAGAACACAGTTCATACTGGGAGAGAATACAGTATTAAAAAAGCCCAAAAGGTGCTTGATCACTTTTAACCAGAAACTATTGAACAACTATGCAAGTCCATACAGAATACAGTATTCGGAAAGCAAGAGATTTACAGTACAAATGTAATTGTAAACAAATTGAACAGAAATCACAGAGTAGCTGTGAAAGCGAAAGATTTAAAGTAAACAAATAAAATGTAAACAAGTGAATTGAACAGATGTGTTTTTTGGTTTCCAAACCACAAGGTGCCCCTGTATTGGAGCTGGAGGAGTTCATGGAAGTGGAGCAGGGTACGGACATCAGCATCAAGGCCAAGGTCCGAGGCTGTCCCTTCCCAACCCTCACCTGGTACAAGGCCCCGGCTCACAAGGCCGACAGCAAGGTGGAGGTGCAGTATGACGAGCACATCAATAAGATCGTGTCAGACGACAGCTGCACCTTGCTGATCCAGCAGGGCAAACGCCCAGACACTGGCCTCTACACCATCGTGGCCAGCAACAGCATGGGAAAAGCCACTAAGGAGATGAGACTTAACGTCCTGGGTATGTGTCAACATTCAGAACACAACAACAACAACAGTTATGTCATATCTATTATGTGTCAACATTCAGAACACAACAACAACAGTTATGTCATATCTATTATGTGTCAACATTCAGAACACAACAACAACAACAGTTATGTCATATCTATTATGTGTCAACATTCAGAACACAACAACAACAGTTATGTCATATCTATTATGTGTCAACATTCAGAACACAACAACAACAACAGTTATGTCATATCTATTATGTGTCAACATTCAGAACACAACAACAACAGTTATGTCATATCTATTATGTGTCAACATTCAGAACACAACAACAACAACAGTTATGTCATATCTATTATGTGTCAACATTCAGAACACAACAACAACAGTTGTCATATCTATTACGTGTCACACAAGACCTTGTTATTGAAACAGAAACTTAACATCACTCAAGACCTATCTCCCCCTTTGAATAATCTTTTTTTACTTTCTTGACTATATTTTGTGTAAAGCTTTAGCTGTTTATTTCATGGCACTAATAATGGTTGTTTTTATATTAATTTTTTATTCAGGTCGCCCTGGACCCCCTTCTGCCCCGATTAAGTTTGAGTCGATCGGAGCCGAGAGCATCACCCTGTCCTGGCTTCCCCCTAAAGACGACGGAGGCTCCAAGATCACCAACTACGTGATCGAGAGACGCGTGGCCAATCGGAAGACCTGGATCCCCGTGACCAACGAGCCGAAGGAGCGTATCTTCACCGTGGAGGGCCTGATGGAGGGCCATGAGTACGTGTTCCGTGTCATGGCTCAGAACAAGTACGGCGTCGGAGACCCTCTGGACAGCACGCCTGAGGCTGCCAGGAACCTCTACAGTACGTGGAACACACCTTAAACCACATTAAATAACTATCGTACTGGAACACACCTTAAACCACATTAAATAACTATCGTGCTGGAACACACCTTAAACCACATGAAATAACTATCGTACTGGAACACACCTTAAACCACATTAAATAACTATCGTACTGGAACACACCTTAAACCACATTAAATAACTATCGTACTGGAACACACCTTAAACCACATTAAATAACTATTGTGCTGGACCTTAAACCACATTCAGGATAGTATTCCAAGAGGATTATAACTGTCATTGTTGATATATATATAAATAACTTTTGCGCTGGAATGCACTGTTAATTCCCTTAATATAATACAATTGTCATAATTATCATAAAAATAAATGTTGAATATGTGCTCATTCCACTATCCATAGTTAACCAACTTTTAAACCAATAATCTATTTAGTCTTGTTTAAATCTATCACTTATCTTAACTGCTGTATTTCAGGAAAATAATGGTTTTAATAGATAGCTTCAGCATTGTGTTTACATTAAGGGGTTGCTCTATGCAACATTTCCGAACTGAACTTTAACCTTTGCCCATGCAGCTGCACCTGGCCAGTGTGAGAAGCCCACCATCTCCGCGGTAACCATGGACTCCATGACGGTGAACTGGGAGGAGCCTGAGGATGATGGCGGCAGCCAGATCACTGGCTTTTGGCTGGAGCGTAAGGAGACCACCTCGAAGCGTTGGAACAGGACGACTCGCGACCCCATCAGGGTCATGCCCCTGGGGATGGTACAGGAGGTGACCGGCCTTATAGAGGGGGCTCAGTACCTCTTCAGGGTGACGGCCATGAACGTTGCAGGGTGTGGACCACCCAGTGCTCCTACCGACCCTATCTTCGCCAGAGACCCCATCTGTGAGTGTTTCAAACCGGAGAGACTGTTAATGAAGTGAATGTCCAAAAGAACAGAAACAGAAACCTTAACTTAGCAATATTACCAAATGTCTCATATACATTAAGTCAAGACGTGGTTCTACACATGTATAAACTAGTTTTAAGAACTACTTGATGTTAACACATTTTAGTTGACAGAAGACTAAAACACTGTTGTGTCTGTTTGCATAGCCGTCCCTGCACCCCCAACACCCAAGGTGACAGACTGGACCAAGTCCACCGTGGACCTGGTCTGGATCCCTCCTCTGAAGGATGGAGGATCTAAGATCATGGGCTACTGGGTGGAGTACAAGGAGGAGGGAACTGAGGCATGGGTTAAGGTGAGACAATCCTTACACACATCTTCATCTATCCCCCCCCTTTTTTTTTATATATACACATATATATATATATATATATATATATATATATATATATATATATATATATATATATATATATTTGAATTAGAAACCACTTACTTTTTAGATAGATTTAATGTAATCTGAAACAGTTGACACAAATCAACATTTATAATAAATCTAACCAGATTATTGAACCAAAAGTTAGTTTAGCTTTTATGAATCATGAACAGGAAACATAAAAAAAAATATATGTTGATCTAATGTACTTTTATGACTGAATGCACTCTGTATGTCTGTCAGGCCAAGGAGAAGGAGCTGAGAGGTACCAAGCTGGTGGTGACTGGTCTGAAGAATGGCGGCTCCTACAGGTTCAGAGTGACAGCCTTCAATGCAGCAGGTCTCAGTGAACCTGGAGAAGTGCCAGAGGTCATAGTGGTCAAAGACAGGACCAGTGAGTGCCGTCAAACCTTTACATAATAACAACATAATCATATTTAATCTTACACTCTACACACTGTGACATTACATAAAGTATTGATCCTTTATGGAACCATATGTTTTTTCTTCACCTCACAATTAGCATGTGAGTATATTACAATGCCATACAATGTTTTCCAAACATATAAACATATTTAACCATGACATCCTGTTTAACATAACACAAGGAAATTCTTTATGGAGAGCCAAATGAATCCATCTATAAAAGTTATATTTCTTAATCTCACACTTAAGGCTTTCTCCTTTACGGATGTCTCACATTTCCACGTTCATTTCATAACGACATGCCGTCCCTCCTCACCCAGTCGCTCCTGAGGTGGAGCTGGATGCATCCATGAAAGAAAAGATGGTGATCCACGCTGGTGGTGTGATCCGTATCATCGCCTATGTGTCCGGCCAGCCTGCTCCTAACATCACCTGGAGCCGTGATGACGGCGCCCTGCCTCCGGAGGCTGTGGTGGAGACCACCTCCATCAGCTCCTCTCTGGTCATCAAACCCTGCACCAGGAGACACCAGGGAGTCTACACTCTGACCGCCAACAACCCCGCAGGGGAGAAGAAGAAGTCTGTCATTGTTGAAGTGCTCGGTAAGCATCTTACTACAGGACTCCGAGAAATAGGAATCATAGATGGAAAATAACTATTTTTTTGCAATGCATAGTACAAATGAAATTAATACAGTAACCAAACCAATGTTTCTACTGCATTAGAATTAAATGCATATGATAAAATGAGAAAAGTGAGAAAACATGAATTTCGTAATTAAAACGAATTAAAACGAATTAAAAAACTGATTCAGCTATCCTACAATGTTAAGTGTTGATATGATGATGTTTTTCCCTAGACGTCCCCGGGCCTGTTGGTATCCCCTTCACGGCTGAGAACCTGACCCAGGACTCCTGCAAGCTCAACTGGGGCTTCCCTGAAGACGATGGTGGCTCTGCCATCACTAACTACATCATAGAGAAGAGAGAGGTCGAGCGAAAGGCCTGGACCGCCCTGTCCTTCACTGTGACCAGGCACACAGCCGTGGCCCACGGGCTCACTCACGGGAAGATGTACTTCTTCAGAGTGGCAGCAGAGAACGCCATCGGAGTGGGCCAGTTCATCGAAACCACGTCGGAGATCGTCATCAAGGATCCCATCAGTAAGCCTATAACACGATTCACTAGTTTACAGAGAAAAGTTGGTTACGGTTTAGTCTACCACAAATAAACAGCTAGTTTGCCTTGCCTTGTATGATTAACCACTGATACATTTTATTTCCGTGATTGTGATAACGTAATTTAGTGAGACCTGTGTCTAGTTTAAGAGGGGCCTCTTAGAGTAGTCGCGATAAAAGGAAAATCCAAGCAAACTGTTGTAATAAGACGGTTTAAACCGTCACAGATATTGAACTGAAACCTAAAAAACTAAAATCCAACCTTTCCCCCGCCCTCGTTTTTCACAGCTGTGCCTGAGCGCCCTGAGGAGATCGAAGTGACGTCCATTACCAAGGACTACATCAGCGTCACCTGGAAACCACCGAAGTTCGACGGAGGAGCCGAGGTGACCAGTTACGTCCTGGAGGCCCGTATGATCGGCAAGGACAAGTGGAGCCGGCTGACCAAGGAAAAGCTGATGGAGAGGAGGTTCACCTACGACGGCCTCAGGGAGGGAGATACCTATGAGTTCAGGGTCAGCGCCGTCAACGAGATCGGACTCAGCAAGCCTTCCTTCAGCACCAAGCCCATCACCTGCAAAGACGAACTGGGTGAGTCACTGCTAAATTTACACAGTTCAAAATGACTTAATGTCAACTTAAGACTTTCTTAAAACCTTTTTAGATCCCTCTTAAGCTAGCATATTAAATTGCTATTGTAACTTCCAGAGCCCCCTACCATTGAACTGGACTTCCGCGATAAGATCATCGTCCGTGTGGGAGAAAGCTTCGCTCTGGTTGGTCGCTACACCGGCAAGCCTGCTCCCTCCATCGTCTGGTTCAGAGACGATGAGGAGCTGAAGGCTGACGCCCACATCCGCTTCAAGAACACCCTGAACACCATGACCCTGGGCCTGATGAAGGCTCAGCGGCAGCACAGCGGCAGATACGTGGTGCTGGTGGAGAACAGCACCGGCTCCAGGAAGGGAGTCTGCAACGTCACAGTTGTCGGTGCGTAAAAAGAACACACACACTCCCCAACTCTGAAACCAAGCTTGAAATTCTGAGATATTATTGTATTGTTAAACCACAAACAATGCTTTACATTATTATTAGTCTTTATTACTATACAACGTTCTTTTTTACTTTATTCTTTAACCATTTACACCTCTAAATCCCTAAATATTTCTGTGATCTTAAACCCCAATAGACCGCCCTACGCCTCCTGTGGGCCCAGTTGTGTTTGAGGAGGTCCACAGGGAGTTCATGGTGATCTCCTGGAAGCCTCCTCTGGACAGCGGTGGAGTGGCGGTCTCTAACTACATCATCGAGAAGAGAGACACCAACAGAGATGCATGGACCACAGTGACCTCAGCTTCAACCAAGACTACCTGCAAGGTTAGCTTATTACCAAAAGGATACACGGCTTAGCTTAGGTACAAAATCGGATTGTGTTCAAATATATTTTTGAGATCATTTTATTACTTTTAATATAATTCGATTATTCAAAGTTACTGTCGTTGTCTATATGTCTATATACATATTGTTTCTTTGATGTTTTTTTACTGTTGTTAAATCACTTTGAGAAAATGTTATAATTGTTCTAATTGTAATAATGGTCTAGATCCCCAAGCTGATTGAAGGCAAGGAATACATCATGAGGATCTGTGCTGAGAACATGTACGGCATCAGCGACCCCCTGGAATCAGAGGAGATGAAGGCTAAGGATCTCTTCAGTGCGTTCTCTCATGTCCAAACTCACTCTAAAACACTCACTCTAATCTGCATATCACACAGACTCAGTAATACTCTCATATCCAAAATCACTCTAAAACACTCACTCTAATCTGCATATCACGCAGACTCAGTAATACTCTCATATCCAAACTCACTCTAAAACACTCTCTAATCTGCATATCACAGACTCAGTAATACTCTCATATCCAAACTCACTCTAAAACACTCACTCTAATCTGTTTTTTGTCAAACACAGATATACGTTTGTCTATGTTATGTTTCTCGGTACACATTGGTTTTATTGTGACGTTTTCAAGAGCCTTTTTTTCCTAATTTGGCACCTCTCTGGACTCTCCCCCATAGGAGTGCCAGAGGCCCCGGAGGTACCCATCATCAGGGAGGTGTATGCCACCAACTGCCTGGTGCTGTGGAACAGGCCACGCGATGGAGGCAAGCCAATCACCAACTACATCCTGGAGAAGAAAGAGCCCACTGCCAAGAGATGGTCCCGCTGCAACAGAGAACCCCTCTACCCTGCTACCCAGTTCAGGGTGCAGGACCTTGTCGAGGGCTGTGAGTACGAGTTCAGGGTGATGGCCGAGAATGAGATGGGTACCGGTGACCCGAGTCCACCATCGCCAAAGATCCTCGCTAAAGATCCCATTGGTGAGTGTGATTATTATTATTTGAAAGGCATGAGCTAAGCCTATATTCACTTAGATACATGATACTTGTAAGCCTAAAATTGAGTCTGATGCCTCAAAGCCTAACTAGAAAGCACTGTTAACGTTTTTTGTTTCTATCAACGTCCTCCCCACCCAGTACCTCCCAGCCCTCCTGTGTTACCTGAGGCCATCGACAAGACCAAGGACACAGTGAGCCTGAAGTGGCAGCTACCTCGCCACGATGGCAAGGGACGTATCTTTGGCTACCTGGTTGAATACAGGAAGCCCGGCGCCATCGAGTGGGTCAAGGCCAATGAGACCCCGGAGTCCTGCCCCGACACCAACTACGTCATCACCGGTCTGGAGGACGGGGCGCAGTACGAGATCAGAGTGTTCACCGTCAACGCAGCTGGGAACTCTGAACCGGCCCCGGTCAAACAGATTGTCAAAGTGCACGACAGACTCGGTAAATAGCGATAGCTGTGCTCAGCATATACATACCTAATATAATTACACATATATATCAGTAAATTAAATATACACTAATAAAATGGTATTGTATTAAACTGTAGCATAAATAAATACCTTAAAGTAAATAAAATGATTTTCTGCGTTTCTATGACTGCAGAGGAGCCAGAGTTGCTATTGGACGCCAACATGTCACGTGACCACCTGGCTATGGTGGGCACAGACATCACTCTGAGTGCCGTGATCAAGGGCATGCCACCCCCTACTGTCACCTGGAAGAAGAACGGCGAGGACCCACCAGCTCACGCCACCATCGCTGTCACCACCACGGGCAGCAAGATGTTGCTCCCTAAGTGTGTCCGCCCCGACTCAGGCAACTACACCCTCACTGTGGAGAACGCTGCTGGAAAGAAGACGGCAACCGTTGCCGTGCTTGTCTTGAGTAGGTTTTACTTTCTATTTCTTCAAATAATCGAAATGTATGTATAAATTAATACACACTAAGGGGTAAATAGTTCTGTGTTTTTGACAAAGCCTACGCTTCAGAGACACCTACCTAAACTCTAATGAGTAACCGACGATGTGTTTTTAGACAAGCCTACTCCTCCCAGAGACCTGACCATCTCCGAGGTGACCAGTGAGTCAGCCTACCTCACCTGGAAGAAGCCCGAGGATGATGGCGGCGCTGTTATCTCCCACTACGTGGTGGAGAAGAAGGACGTGGCGGCTGAGAAGTGGGTCCCCGTGGCCGCATCCAATAAGAAGTGCAGCCTGATGGCCCTCTACCTGATGGAAGGCATCCAGTATCTGTTCCGTGTGGCCGCCGAGAACCAGTTCGGCAAGAGTGCCTATGTTGAGACCAAACAGCCAATCAAGGCTGTCGATCCACTATGTGAGTAATATGGCCGAATATAAACAGATTTATAACGTCATATTACATAATATACATTATTGTATTCATATTTTGTTTCATGAACATCTGCAAACAGACAGATAGTCTGAGGACGGGATCATATTATAAGTCAATGTGTTTTTATTGTTATTTGGTATTTTTTGTGTGACTAGAAATCGAGCATATATTTGAATTTTGAAGTGTTTTCAACAGTAGCAGTGTTTGCTCTCTTCCCAAGACGAACCCCCATTTCATAATGAATGTGTTGCTCTGATGCCCCTCAGATCCCCCTGGCCCTCCTAAAAATCTGCATCACGTCGATGCCGACAAGACAGAGGTGTGGCTGGAGTGGGAGTGGCCTGACCGCACAGGAGGAAGTGAGATCACAGGCTTCATTGTCGAGCACCAGGAAGAAGGTCAGACTGATTGGATCACCTTCAAAACAGTTAGCAACAACCACAGCCATGTGACTGGGCTGGAGGAGGGCAAGACCTACAGGTTCAGGGTCAAATCCCAGAACGCCATTGGCATCAGCCGACCCGACACCAGTGTCCCTGTCACCTGCCAGGAGAAACTACGTAAGACTGATTACTCCGCTAAACACATTGTGCAAAAACTAACAAACAACACAATCATACTTTAGTCAAATCAAAATAACACCTAACTGTCCTTGTCTTTACAGTGGCTCCGACAATCGAAGTTGACGTGAAACTCATTGAGGGTCTGATCATTAAAGCTGGCGGCACAATCGTGCTCCCTGCCACAATGACCGGCATCCCGACTCCCACTGCGAAGTGGACGAGCGACGGAAAGGAAATCGCGTCGGAGGGCAGGTTTAAGATCGACACAGAGGGCACCTCCACCATCCTCAGCATCCCCGCCTGCGTGAGGGGAGACACTGGAGAGTACATCCTCACTGTGGCCAACCCTGCAGGCTCCAAGTCAGTGGCTCTGCACGTCACCGTGCTGGACGTCCCCAGTGCTCCCATTGGCCCAGTCAACATCCTGGAGGTCACTCCAGACCAGATGGTCATCCAATGGAGGCCTCCTAAGGACGATGGCGGCACACCCCTCATGAACTACGTGGTGGAGAAGAAGGATGTGAAGAAGCCCTGGGAACCCTGGTCTGTGGTCAGCTCTGGAGGTTCCAGCACCACGGCCAAAGTGCCCCGACTGGAGAAGGGACGCGAGTACGTCGTGCGCGTCCGGGCGGAGAACAAGATCGGCATCGGAGCCGGGCTCGAGAGTCCGCCCACCATCGCAAAGCACATGTTCGACCCTCCCGGCCCACCAGGCTTGCCTCTGTGCTCGGACATCACGGAGAATGCCGTGACCGTGGAGTGGACCGCGCCTGAAGTGGACGGGGGATCCCCCATCAGCGGCTACGTGATAGAGCGCAGGGAGATGACAGGCAAATGGATCCGTGTCAACAAGACGCCCGTGCTGGATCTGAGGTACAGAGTATCGGGTCTCTTTGAAGGAAACAGCTATGAGTTCAGGGTGTTTGCTGAGAACGTAGCCGGCGTTAGCCCCCCATCCCCAGTCTCTGACCCCATCAAGGCCACTCGGGCCCTCAGTAGGCCTGGACCCCCGGGCATGCCCAAGCTGAAGGATTGGAGTAAGTCCTACGCTGACCTGGTGTGGATCAAGCCCACCAGAGATGGAGGCAGCCCCATCCTGGGCTACATTGTTGAGGTCCAGAAATCTACCAGTGCCCAATGGGATAGAATCAACAAGAATCTGATCCCAAGCTGTGCATACAGAGTGCCAGGTCTTATCGAGGGAATGGAATACAAGATGCGTATCAAAGCCACTAATTTGATAGGAGAAAGCGACCCCAAAGACCTGCAGGAAACGGTGCTGGCCAAGGACATTCTGGTGCCCCCAGTAGTGGTGGTGGATGTTGCATGCCGCGACCTCTTGACCGTCAGGGCTGGACAGAGCATCAACCTGGTCACCAAGGTCAAAGGTAGACCCGACCCTGAGATCACTTGGACCAAGGATGCCAGAGCACTGGGGAGAGACAAACGCACCGAAATGAACAACAACTTCCCTCTGGTCGAGTTGGTCATCAACGACGCCGTCAGGGCAGACTACGGGAAATACGCCATCGTGGCTAAGAATAGTAGTGGCCAGGCCACGGCCACTATCATTGTGAACGTGCTCGATACTCCCGGGGCTTGTCAGAACATTAAGACCACCTATGTGACTAAGAACTCCTGTGTGGTGTCCTGGGAAAACCCGGAGGACAACGGCGGTACCGAGATCACACAGTACATTATTGAGTGCCGGCAGCCAAGCCAGAGGAACTGGACTATGGTGTCTAACGACTGCACCAAGCGCCAGACCAAGGCGCCGCTCACAGAGAATTGTGAATACTTCTTCCGCGTTAGCGCAGAGAACAAGGTGGGCATGGGTCCAGCTGTGGAGACCAAAACTCCGGTCCTGGCTGTCGATCCAGTTGAGAAGCCTGGCGAGCCCATCGACTTCCACATCAGTGAGATTGGTAACACCTTCTGCTACCTGAAGTGGAAGAAGCCGGACTACGACGGCGGCAGCCGTAACCTCGGCTACCACGTCGAGAAGAAGCCCCAGGAGGCGGAGGACTGGGAGAGGCTGCACAAGGGCGCCATTAAGGAAACCTACTTCATGGCCGACAGGTGTATCGAAGGGCAGATCTACCAGTTCAGAGTGCAGACCAAGAACGAGGGAGGAGAGAGCAACTGGGTGACCACGCCTGAGGTGGTCGTCAAAGAGCAGCTCAGTGAGCCAGAGATTAAAATCAATCTGGATGGAACCCTGGTGGTCAAGGCCGGTGTCTCCATTCCGATCGAGGCCATCGTCAAGGGCAAGCCCTCACCCGATGTGAAATGGACCAAGGACGAGGACACCGAGGAGATTAAGAGGAGCCCAAGGCTCCAGCTTGAGTCCGGTGTCGACTTCTCTAAGCTCCTTGTGACCGGCGCCAGACGTACTGACAGTGGCAAGTATGTGATCACTGCTACCAACAGTGCAGGAACCTGCTCTGCTCACGCTAAAGTGAACGTCCTGGACAGACCTGGACCCATCCGGGACCTGAAGGTGTCTGGCGTCACAGTGGACAGGTGCTGCCTGGCCTGGGAAATCCCAGAGGACAATGGTGGCTGTGATATCTACAACTACATCATTGAGAAATGTGAGAGCAAGAGAGAGGTGTGGTCCGTCCATTCCAACGCTGTCATCACTAACTCTGCTAACGTCACCCGCCTCATCGAGGGTAATGAATACATATTCAGAGTACGCGCTGAAAACAAGATGGGTGCCGGCCCCGCAGTCCAGAGCGAGTCTGTCCTAGCCGGAACACAGTTCAGTGTACCTGGAGCCCCCGACAGTCCAGAGGTCACAAAGGTCGCTAAGCAAGAGATGAAGGTGGAATGGGCCGCTCCGGCTAAAGACGGAGGCAAGCCCATCAGTGGCTACCTCCTGGAGAAGAAGGAGGAGCACGCCGTGAGGTGGACGCCCGTCAACAAGGACCCCATCCCGGGGGAGAGACTGACCGTCACAGGCCTGCTGCCACTTCATGAGTACCAGTACCGAGTCAAGGCCGTCAACGAGATCGGAGTGGGCCTGCCCAGCAAACCTTCAAGATCCATCACCGCCAAGGATACAGTCGGTATGTAACTCTCTATTTAAAAGTGTACACGCGATACATATTTGACATAATATTGTTAGCAGTCTTTTGACATATGTTGATAAATTGTTGTTGATACCATACAATGTTATTCCACAGTGGCCGTGTCTTTGAGTTAACGTACCTTTTCTTTTCAGAGCCCCCAGCTCCTGTTACAAATCTGAAGGTGGCCGACAGCACCAAGACCAGCATCAGCCTTAGCTGGACCAAGCCTGTGTCCGACGGCGGCGTCCCTCTCATCGGATACGTGGTGGAGACGAGGGTCCAGGGCTCCGCTAAGAAGGGAGACGAGGCCTGGAAGAGGTGCAATGTGGCAGCCCAGCTGATGGTGTGTGAGTTCACGGTGTGCCACCTGGACGAAAACCTGGCATATGAGTTCAGAGTGTCGGCACAGAACCAGGTCGGCCTCAGTGTGCCAACAGACCTGGAGGGAGCTGTCAAGCCCAAGGAAATCCTGGGTGAGGGAATTCTATCATTCTTTATACTTGATCATACATTCCCATTTAATTATTTAATTATTTACTTCATTTATTTATTAAAAAGGAATAAAAAAAATGTATAAGGAATTTGCATAGATTAAATCATATTAATAATTATCCTTGCATTACATTAATATTTGTATTATTCTGCTGCACTAGATAAGTAAACATTGCAATATAATGAAAGCCAAACTAACCTCTGAACGGCTCTTCCCATTAACAGAGGCTCCTGATCTTGAATTGGATGCCAACCTGAAGGAAGGCCTGACTGTCAGAGCAGGCTGCCCCATCCGGCTGTGCGCCACCATCAGAGGCAGACCCCCGCCCAAGGTCACCTGGAGGAGGATGGGTATCGACAACGTAGTCAGGAAGGCCAAGGTCGACATCATCGACACCATGACCTTCATGGTCATCCCTGACAGCACACGTGATGACTCGGGAAAATACTCCCTGACACTGTCCAGCGTTGCTGGAGAGAAGGCTGTGTTTGTCAATGTCAAAGTACTTGGTAAGAATCCTGACTTAAATAATAAATAATACTAAATAATATTACCGTTGAAACTAGCTCAATACATTGGTTTTTACCTAAAGACGTTGACTTCATAGAAAAATATCTTTTTTGTTTATGTAAACAGATACCCCCGGGCCTGTTGTGGGTATCGAAGCCTCGGACATCACCATGGTTTCCGCCAAACTGGCCTGGTCTCCCCCCGAGAACGACGGGGGCAGCGAGGTCACTCACTACATCGTGGAGAAGCGTGAGATAGACCGTAAGACGTGGGCCATGGTAAAGTCTGACGTGGACAAAGAGAAGGCCGCGCTGAAGGTCAGCAACCTGGTCCCAGGCACAGAGTACTACTTCCGAGTCACAGCTGTGAATCAGTATGGCCCTGGAGTGCCCAAAGTCTCCCCTACTTCCTACATGGCATCGGATCCAGTCAGTAAGTCTAGCTCCAAGCCATCAATGGAAGGCAACATGAGTAAAGAAACCAATGGCGTTACGTTTATTCACGTGTATGGATTCTTTCAGGTATAATTCACACGTGAACTTTTTATTCTTCCCAGGCAAGCCAGACCCACCGCAGAAGATTGACCTTCTGGAGATCACCAAGAACAGCGCCACCGTGGGATGGGTGAAGCCCGAGCGGGACGGAGGAGCTAAGATCGACGGCTACGTGATCGAGTACATTGAGGTGAAACCGCCCAAGGAGCCTGCGGCACCAGTGGAGCCCGCAGAGCCAGTGGAGGGCGAAGAGCAGCCTCCAGCGCCAGCTCCAGAACCAGAACCGGTGGAGGAGGAAGAGGAAGAGGAGGAGGAGAAGAAGGAGATCTGGAACTCTTACACCACAGTGAAGGGCTTGAGTATCGCTGTCAGTGGACTGAAGGAAGGCAAAAGATACAAGTTCAGAGTGGCAGCCAAAAACGTGATGGGCTGCAGTTCATTCACTGAGACACGAGAGGCATTCGAGATCAAGGAACAGATGTGTAAGCTATTCTCATGGAGGTTTATGCGTAAACGAAGAAATAATATAGCAACATTTCTATAATGAAACTAAATTAATCTTATTGTTTTAATTCCTACATTCAAACATTTCCTTCTTATTTATAGTGGAGCCTAAGATCATCATGCCAGAGCATGTATCTGCCAAAGCAGGAGCCAAACTCAGGGTGGAGGCTCTGGTCTCAGGAAAACCAGTGCCGGCGTGCAGCTGGATGCGTGGAGTAGAGGCTGTGGTTCCCTCCAGCCGTCTGGCTGTGCACAAATCTGCCAATCTCTGTGTTCTCATCATCAAAGACGTGTCCAGGATGGACAGTGGAGAATACAGCCTCACAGCTGAGAACAGCTGTGCCAAGGTGGACCAGTCTTTGAAGATCATCATTAAAGGTTTGTATACTTCAAGTTTTTCAAAGACATTTGAAGCACTGGTAGAGATACTATAAATATACATCTTGAAATCTACATAGACTTTGTTTAGTGTAACCTATTCTTTCTTAGATAGTATTATTTATAATTTCCCCCACTGTTGTCGTGTACATGAAACTGTAATGTTTTTAATGTGCTATCGCCCTCTGCTTGTCAGGTCTGTTATTTCAAATACATTTCAGTCTCAATAGGAATAAATAAAGATTTTCTAACAATAAACACACTAATAATAATGAAGTTTACAGTTTAAACCCATGCTTTCATAATAGTAATACACATAATACTAATAGTAATAATCATGTGTGTGCGCTAGATATCCCTGGGCCTCCCGAGGGGCCGTTTGAGATCAGCGACATCGACGCGGACGCCTGCAGTCTGTCCTGGAACAAGCCTCTGGAGGACGGAGGCTCCCCCATCACCAACTACGTGGTGGAGAAGTGCGACGTGGGCAGAGGAGACTGGGTGAACGCTCTGTCGTCCTGCGGTAAGACCGGCTGCAGGCTTGGAAAGCTCGTCCCCGGAAAGGAGTACGTTTTCCGTGCCCGAGCAGAAAACCGCTACGGAATCTCAGACCCCATCACCTCTGACAGGATGGTGGCAAAGTTCCCCTTCAGTAGGTCCACATACACGTGAAAGATGTTTTAAAAACAAGATTATCACTTTAAAGAACCAGGTGATTGTCTATCTTTTGTGACTGACTGGTTTGCTTTTGAAACTAGACCTGCCTGGCGAGCCCCTGAACTGCCGCATCAACAAGACCAATAAGGACTGTATGTTTGTGGCCTGGGACCGCCCAGAGAGTGACGGAGGAAGCCCCATCACCGGCTTCTACATCGAGCGCAAGGAGAGGAACAGCCTCCTGTGGGTCAAGGCCAACGATTCGGTGGTTCGCACCACTGAGTACCCCTGCGCCGGCCTCATCGAGGGCCTGGAGTACACCTTCAGAGTGTCCGCTATCAACCGCGCTGGGCAGGGCAAACCAAGCAAGAAGACTGACTTTGTCACTGCCAGAACGCCTGTTGGTACGTAAACCACAATTACGGGATTATTTGATGGTAGAATAATGCAGTGTGTAAATTAAATGATTTGCATATTAATTAACATATACAACTTATTTGTCTTTAAATTGAGTATTAATTAATATATAAAAGGTATCTGTCTTTGAATTGCTTATTAATTAAAATGTAAAACGTGTTTGCCACTAAATAGCGTATTAATTAACGCAATTTAATGCAAACGTATATAAAACGTATTTGTCTTTGCGTCTCTCTTTCACAGACACACCAGGCAAACCCGACATTATGGACGTTACTAAGAACTCCGTCACTCTGGCCTGGACCAAGCCCAAGAACGACGGAGGCAGTAAGATCATTGGTTACTACGTGGAGGCCCTGAAGCTGCCCGGGGGCCAATGGGTTCGCTGTAACACCAGCAGCGCGAACGTACCCAGGGAGGAGTACACCGTCACCGGCCTGGAGTCCGACATGGAGTACCAGTTCAGAGTCATCGCAAAGACTGTCGTCAACATCAGCAAACCGTCTGAAGCCACAGATGCCCTCCTGGTCTCTGCTGAGAACGGTAAAAAAAAGAATGTTCGATTTGATATATTACCCTATGGGAAAATGTAATTCGGAACGGTTTATTACTGCTTATTTAAAATAGCAGAGTTAAATTTCATTCCAATTTGTTAACCATTGCTATCATGTGAGTCATACACACAACAGGGCCATATTGGGATGATAAACTATTCCTATTTTAATATGTAAACTATTTCGATTTTTTTTTTATTGTTTCAATGAATAAAAAGTGCATAAAACTATGAATAATGAAACACTGGTTTCGTCTCCAGTTCCACCTAGAATAGAGCTGGGGGCTCGGATGCAGAAAGGCCTGACAGTAAGGGCTGGCAGCACCGTCTCCCTGGAGGCAGAGGTGTTTGGCAAGCCCATGCCCAAGGTCGCCTGGAAGAAGAAATTTGACACTCTGAAGTCCGGCGAGGGTCAGACGTTGACCCAGAAGAGAAACCATTTCAAGCTGGAGATAGCTTCAGTCACCAAGGAACAGACAGCAACGTACAGTATCGTGGCAACAAACGCCAGCGGATCCCAGACTGCAGAGATTTTAGTGAAGGTTCTGGGTAAGCTCTAAAGATAATAATAATAATAATAATAATGATTCATTGTATTTCTTTTTTTGCGCTTTTCAAGGATCCAAAGCGTTTCACAAATTGGTTACACAAAGACACAACGAACAGACAGACAGACAGACACAGACGGGCAGCTATCACTCACAACAATCAGTCTGAATGATACCACGGCAGCCAATTTAAAGATGAGCTTTCAGTCATATCAAGTATATGGATAATCTATCCATCCCCCTCAACAACAGTGTTTGATTTAAACATAAACTCAACCGTTCTCTCTCCTTCAGATGTTCCTGGGCCTCCTGCTTCTTCTTCCTATGGCGAGGTGTTTGCCAACAGCATCAAGGTCACCTGGGAGGCCCCCACTAACGATGGCGGCTCTACCATCACCAACTACATCGTGGACAAGCGTGAGACCAGCAGAGCAGAATGGGCCCAGGTGTCGACCAAGGTCAAAGAGGTCACCGAGCTCAATGTGGAGAAGCTCATCGAAGGTCGTGAGTACCAGTTCCGCATCCGTGCTGAGAACACTTTTGGAGTCGGGGAGCCGATCATCACCAACCCTGTTGTCGCCAAGAATCCATACAGTGAGTCCCCTCAAACTCTGTCTTCTTCACATAATAAACATCTATTACAATTAGTTTCACATAATATAATTAATTGAATAGGTGTTATAATAAGTTTTAAACTATATCCTTTCAAATCATTAACATTCTCTTTAATATCCATCTAATTTGTTTTATTCTCCAGCTGTCCCCGGACCTTGTGAGGCTCCGGTGATCACTAACGTCACCAAAGACCACATGACGGTGAGCTGGAAGGAGCCGGCGGACGACGGCAACTCCACCATCTTGGGCTACATGATCGAGAAGAAGGAGCCCAAAGAAATTAACTGGACCAAGCTCAACCGGAAGCCCCAGCTGGAGAGACTGCTGGAGGTCGCCGGCCTTTCTGAGGGAATGGAGTACGAGTTTAGAGTCATCGCCCTCAACCAAGCTGGCCTGGGCAAACCCAGCGATCCTTCAGCTGCGACCGCGGCCAATGATCCCATCTGTGAGTATCAAGCTTTTACATAAATGTATCAAACGAATATTATTTTGTTTATTTAACCAGGAAAAAAACTCCCATTGAGATTAATAATCTCGTTTTCATGGGAGACCTGGCAGGCAGCAGCATACTGTACATGAAAACTCAGTTACAAACAGACAAAAACAAGACAACAATACAAGAGCGTATACAAATATAAATATGAATAAAGCGGTTTCTTTATGTGTACAAAGCAGCCTGAGGTAAACACTGCTGTGTGTGTTCCCTCCAGTTGTTCCCGGACCACCCGTCTCCCCCAGTGTTGTGGACATCACCAGCAGCACCATCAGCCTGACCTGGACCAAACCAGCCAGCGATGGCGGCAGCCCCATCCTGGGCTACCTGGTGGAGAACAAGAGGACCGACGGCAAAGATTGGATCCGGTGCAACGTTCCCAAGAACCTGCAGGAAACCAGCTACGTGGCGCAGAACCTCATTGATAAGTCCGAATATCAGTTCCGCATCACTGCTGTGAACAAGGTCGGATTCAGCGAGCCTTGTGAAGTGCCGGACAAACATGTTGCCAAAGACGTTTTCAGTATGTTCACATTTTATATACTATACATTTTACTCTATAACCAAATATATATACAATGAATATAATATATTGTATTGTTATGTAAATAACTTAAAGTAGCTTGTTGGGATAGTGTAATGGGTCAGGGAACTATATATATACACATACACAGTACTGTGCAAACGTTTTAGCCAGATGTGAGAAAATGCTGGCAATAATGTGAAAGCAAAGCATGGTCACAGCAAATATTGATATGATTTCGATTGTTCATCTGTTCATTCACTTTGCATTTAGTTAATTGATTAAAAACAAACATTTAACACTTCGATTTTTGAAAGCATTCTTACTTTACACACCTGCCTAAAACTTTTGCACAGTACTGTATATATAGAGATTTACATTCAAAACAACCTTTCCTTTTTTTGTGTAGTTGCCCCCGAGGCCGACCTGGATGCTGACCTCAAGGATGTGCTGCAGCTTCACGCTGGACAACAAATGAGACTCCACGCCAACATCAGGGGTCGTCCCATCCCCAAGGTGATCTGGGCCAAAATGAGCGCCAACATCAAAGACAGGCAAGGCATCATCATCAAGACCACGGACACAGACACCACGGTGATTGTGGAGAGTGCCAACAGATACGACAGTGGCAAATACATCATGAGTCTGGAGAGTCCCAGTGGCATGAAGATGTACACCATTGTTGTCAAGGTTCTCGGTAAGAACTGAAGCCAGTATTAAACTATTTGCTTTTGTCTTTTTAAACTATTGATTATTATAATCAATAAGTATTAATTATTCATTCTAATATTGTTGCTAAGAACAAAACCAAGTATAAAACAGCGAACGTCTTTTTAAACTATTACTCAGTGTCATTCATGACTGTTTTTAATTATTAATACTAATATTGTGGAGTTAACATGAATCTTAGAAAGCCATCATGCCAATGCAATGTACTTGTTTCTGGATTCTAGATACCCCAGGTCCCCCAGCTAACCTGATGGTTAAGGAAACCACCAAAGAAAGTGCAGCCCTGCTCTGGGACGCCCCTCTGATCGACGGTGGCAGTGAAGTGACCAGTTACATCGTGGAGAAACGTGACGCTGAGAGAAAGGCATGGTCGGTGGTGGCACCCGCCTGTCTGAAGACAGCCTTCAAGGTCTCAGACCTGGAGGCTGGCAGGTCCTACTGCTTCAGGGTGTCAGCCGTCAGTGAGGTCGGGGTTGGAGAGGCGTGTGAAACCGCTGACTCGGTCAGAGCTTCCGGTGAGTCTCCCGCACACCTTACGGAATGGAATTAAAAACAAATATTATTTATGGAAAAATATATATCATTTGCCTATTTCACAATAAAAAAAAAAATCTTCAAAAGGTAATATAGTGCTGTTTGGCTATCAGAAATTGAACGCACTAATCCCAGTGTTCTTGTTCTACAGAGGAACCTGGGGCCGTCATGGACTTCAAGACCGTCCTGGTCACCAAGGACTCGTGCACCCTGGGCTGGAAGAAGCCTCTAACGGACGGAGGCAGCCGCATCATCTGCTACGTGCTGGAGGTGCTGAACGGAGACGACACCTGGAAGGTCCTGATGAGCTCCAAGAACATGCAGTACAGCGCCAAGGACCTGGCCGAGGGGCAGGAGTACCAGTACCGAGTGAAGGCCGTGAATGAGGCAGGAGACGGGGCTGTGAAGGAGCTCAGCGTGATCGCCAAGGACGTCATCAGTAAGCAACTAGTCTCCTGACCTTTCAACGCAAACACCGCTCTCTCTCGCTCGCTCTTTATGTAGAACATGCAGATTTGAACCTCCACGCCAGTTGACCCTGTATGCCTTTTCCATGGCAACACGGGGGGGGAAGGCGTGTGGCAAACAATTCATGGCAGCTGCCACCAAAAGTACATACAAAATACAAATGCCTGTTTTAATCCCTGTCCCCTCTCCTCTGCAGTTCTTCCTAGTGCCGACTTGCGCCAGCTTCCAAACATGTGCTTCATCGCGAAGGAAGGAACCACAGTCCGCCTGAAGATTCCCATCATTGGCAAGCCCGTTCCCAAGGTGACGTGGAAAAAGGGCGAGGACGAGGACCTGACGGACAGCGGCAGGGTTTGTGCCGAGTCATCGGCCGTCAACACCACGCTGCTTATCCGGGACTGCCAGAGGAGCGACGCCTCCAAGTACACCATCACCCTGAGGAACAGCGCGGGCAGCAGGGAGTCCACCATCTTCATCAGGGTGGTGGGCAAACCAGGGATCCCCACACAGTCCATCAAGTTCAAAGAGGTGACCGCGGACGGAGCCACCCTGAAGTGGGGCGCTCCCAAGGACGACGGAGGGTCGGAGATCACCAACTACATCCTGGAGAAGAGAGACTCCGTCACCAACATGTGGGTGTCAGTCTCCACCTCGGTGGAGGACACCTCCTTCAGAGTGACGGGCCTCCACGAGGGCACAGAGTATATCTTCAGAGTGTGCGCTGAGAACAAGTACGGCATCGGAGAGGGACTCAAGTCAGACGCTGTGGTTGCCAAGCATCCATTCAGTACGTTTCTTCTTTTTTTTTTAACTCTTTACAATTATTTGTATTGTTTGAAAAACTTTATTCTTTTCTAAAATGCCTCATAAAATTAAACTAATTAACTAATTAAACCTATTAAGTCACTTCTATTCATTAAGATAAGGGGTTGCTTTAAGTGATATTGGTTAACCATGACAAAGCAGTTCCTGGTCATGTGACCCGGATGTTGTTTTCCCTTTAGATGTGCCCGATGCCCCTCCTCCTCCCCAGGTCATGAGCATGCGCCATGACTCAGCATATCTGGCCTGGAATGACCCACGCAAGACGGGCGGCTCTCCCATTACTGGTACTTACCGTCACCACACACAACTATTTATTTTGCTCAAAGTTAAATCTTTGTTAACTCAGCTTTCCTCGTTGGTACCCTTATTTGCATGTATGTGTCTATTTGCATCCTGAAGGGCCCCCACAAATAAAATGTATTACTTATACGTAGACCACATAACCCATACACGAGGAAAATTAATATACATACATCATGTAAATGTAATGAACTCACATATATTCTTTATGTTTCCAGGTTACCATGTTGAGTTCAAGGAGAGGAACAGCATGCTGTGGAAGAGGGCGAACTCTGCCGCTCTCCGTATGAAGGAGTTCAAGGTGACCGGCTTCACTGAGGGGCTGGAGTATGAGTTCCGAGTCATGGCTGTTAACCTGGCTGGAACAGGCAGACCCAGCCCTCCCACTGAGCCACATGTTGCCCTGGATCCAATCGGTGAGCCACACACTAGCTAGCCCAAACCACATCCAATACAGCATACAGTACCAGTCAAAGCATTAGACACTTTCCCATTGACTTGAATAAGAAAGTGTGTCCAAACTTTTGACTGGTACTGTATATCTAGATATGTTATAAATTAACCTAATTATTGTAGTATATCTTTTTTGAAATACATATATTAAGTAAATGACGTAATTCATTCAACTAACTTGTGTTTTACATGCTAAGATCCTCCCGGTAAACCCGAGGTGGTGAGTATCACCAGGAGCACCGTGACCCTGCAGTGGACTGAGCCGGAGTCCGACGGTGGACACAGGCTGACCGGTTACATCGTGGAGAGACGCGACCTGCCGTCCAAGATCTGGATGAAGGTCAATACCGTGAACGTGGTGGACACGGCCTACACTGTGAAAGACATGCAGGAGGGCTGCAAGTTTGAGTTCAGGATCAGAGCCAAAAACGCTGCAGGCGCTCTCAGCCCTCCCTCTGAACAGACCGACACTCTGATCTGCAGAGATGAATATGGTAAAAAATATACGAAAAAAACATTACTTATAAATTACAATGATTTCTGATGAGATTATGGTAGTGTTGCCACCACATATTTATGATCTATGTGATTGTGCATGTATCGTAGAACACGTTTTGATCAATAAAACCTTTTTTATTCCTTATTTCAACAGAGTCACCAACTATCATTATTGATTCTCAAGTCAAGGAGGGTCTGACTGTCAGGGCAGGTGACACCATAGTCATCACAGCCACCAGCATTATGGGCAAACCCCAGCCCACCTCAGCATGGTCCCGGGGCGGAAAGCTCTTCAAACCCTCAGACATCTGCCAGATCGAGTCCACCACCACCTCCTCCACTCTGTCCATCAAATACGCCTCCAGAAAGGACTCAGGAGAGTACACCATCTCCGCCACCAACCCCTTCGGCGTGAAGGACGAGGTGGTCACCGTGAAGGTCCTGGACGTGCCTGGGGCTACCGGGCCCATCGAGGCCAGCGGCATCTCCTCGGAGAAGGTCACTCTGACCTGGACCGCCCCCACGGAGGACGGGAACTCCCCTATCAAGTACTACACCCTGGAGAAGAGGGAGACCAGCCGTCTGATGTGGACCATCCTGGAGGAGCAGGTTGTGGACTGTCACTACGTGGCCCACAAGCTGATCCAGGGCAACGAGTACATCTTCAGGGTCTCAGCCGTCAACCACTATGGTGCTGGAGACCCGTCTCACTCGGAGCCGGTCAAGATGGTCGACAGATACGGTATGTGAAACAAGTCTACAAACTGTTTTGTTATGATGTGGTCAACTGTACATGGTGGTTTATTAAAGGGTTACGGCTAATAGAGGTCTAATATGTTTATGTATGTTAAAATAACGCTCAGCGGAATGTTCTGAATGTTGTGATCTTTGCATACAGGTCCTCCCGGCCCTCCATCCAAACCAGAGATTGAGAACATTGCTGGAAACTCCGTAACCGTCACGTGGAGACGACCGGCCGACGACGGAGGAAGTGACATCACGGGCTACTGCGTCGAGAAGAAGGAGAAGAAGTTGGCCAGATGGATCCGGGCGTCTAAGCAGGCCGTTGCCGAGCTGCAGTATGAAGTGAAGGGTCTAACGGAAGGGGTGGAGTATGAGTTCCGCGTGCTGGCTGAGAACAGAGCCGGCTTCGGAGAAGCAAGTGAACCATCTATGCCTGTTACCACCAAAGTCGTAGCCTGTGAGTATCTAGGAAACACACGTGTAATGTGCATTACCCACGAGGCACGTAAAAAAAAGTGTTTTGTGGAACTATAATTCTAAATGGAATATTATCTATTATCTGTCATATTTTTAGTTTCCACGTGTTTTCTCTCACTACATTTAAAACTAATCCCTTGTATATATGTATATATATCTTCACAGATGTGCCTGGACCTCCAATCAACCCAAGAGCTTCAGACACAACAAAGACTACCGCCACACTGAACTGGGGAAAACCTCTGGACGACGGTGGAATGGCAGTCATAGGATACTTGATTGAACACCAGAAAGATGGAGACGAAGAGTGGGTCAAAGACACAGCCACTCCCCTGAGGATCACAGAGTTTGTGGTTCCAGGCCTGGTAGCTGGTGAAAAATACCACTTCAGAATCAGTGCTGTGAACGGCGTGGGAGTAGGAGAGCCGGCACAGACTGAGGAGCTGGTGGAGATCCTGGAACGCGAAGCTGAACCCGACCTGGAGCTCGACGTTGAGCTGAGGAGAACCCTTGTTGTCAGAGCCGGTGTATCCATCCGCCTGTTTGTGCCCATCAAGGGTCGCCCAGCGCCCGAGGTTGCCTGGACCAAAGAAGAGGGTCCCATCCTCCGCGCCACCATCGACTCGACAGAGTCATACACTCTCCTGGTCATCCCTGACTGCTCAAGAATAGACTCCGGCAAATATGACCTGACCCTTACTAACGCAGCTGGATCAAAGACGGCCGCCGTCAACGTGAGAGTGCTGGACACACCTTCGGCTCCAATTAACCTGAAACCACTGAAGATCGACAAGGACAGCATCAGCCTGAAATGGGAAATGCCACTCATCGACGGTGGCTCAAAGATCACCAACTACATTATTGAGAAGAGAGAATCAACACGTAAGGCCTACGCTACCTGTGTTAAATGTTGTCCAGGCTGTTCAGTAACGGTCCCTGAGCTGAGCGAAGGCTCAGAGTACTACTTCAGAGTGTATGCAGAGAATGAGTATGGTATCGGTGAGTCCATCGAAACCTTGGACCCCATCCGTGCGTCTCAGGCACCTTCTCCTCCAGAGAGCATTATTCCTACCGACGTCACTAAGAACTCTGTGAGCCTGGCATGGACCAAACCCAAACAGGACGGCGGCAGCAGAGTGACAGGTTACGTCCTTGAAGCCCAGAAGAAGGGAGGCGACCAGTGGTCCCATGTGACAACAGTCAAGACTATGGACTTTGTTGCAAAGAACCTCAATGAAAACGAGGAATACGTCTTCCGCGTCATGGCTGTCAATCACTCTGGAAGGAGCGCTCCATGCCAGAGCAAGCCTATCGTCATCAAGGAACAGACTTCCCTGCCTGAGTTTGACCTGCGTGGAGTGTGCCAGAAGATTGTCATTGCCAAGGCAGGGGATGACATCAAGGTGGAGATCCCTGTCATGGGACGTCCCAGACCAACTGTTTCATGGACGAAGGACAATGCTCACCTGAAACTGACGCAGAGAACCACTGTGGAAAACACATCCGCTACAACAATCCTTGCCATCACAGAATGCAACAGGGCAGACAGTGGAACGTATTCCATGGTCGGAAAGAATATCATGGGCACAACCACAGACAACATCATCATCAAGGTGCATGATGTTCCCGGGCCTCCCAAAGGCCCAATCAAGATTGTGGAGATATCTCGTACCTACGCCGTCATCGCTTGGGACACACCTGATAACGATGGAGGTGTACCAATCAACAACTACGTTGTAGAGCTGAGGGACACGACCGGCAACACGTGGGTCGAGCTTTCCTCCACGATAATCCGTACCATATTCAAAGCCACGCGTCTGAAGACCGGATCCGAATATCAGTTCAGGGTGAAGGCCAAGAACAGATACGGCACTGGACCTCCTATCAACTCAGAATCAGTGGTGGCTGCTTATCCGTTCAGAGCTCCCGGGCCTCCCGGAACTCCTAAGGTTGTTGCATTCACCAAAGACAGCATGACCATCGGCTGGAATGAGCCCATCTCTGACGGAGGAAACGAGATCATCGGCTACCACGTTGAGAGGAAGGAGAGAAGCAGCATTCACTGGATGAAGATCAGCAAGGCCACTGTCAAAGGAAACATCTTCAAAACCACTGGACTTGAAGATGGAGCTGCCTATGAGTTCCGTGTTGCAGCTGAGAACATGGCTGGAATTGGTAAACCAAGCAAGGCTTCAGAGGCTGTTCTTGCCCTGGATCCAGTGGACCCACCAGGTCAACCTGTGCCAATCTACATCAGCAAGAACGTCATCACCATCGAATGGACTAAGCCAGAGTATGATGGTGGCTTCAAGATCACAGGCTACACGGTTGAGAAGAGAGACCTGCCCGCTGGGCGCTGGATTAGAGCCAACTTCACCAACATCATAGAGACTACGTTCACTGTGAGCGGACTGACGCAGGACGCTGCCTATGAGTTCCGCGTCATAGCTAGAAACTCCCTCGGCGCCGTCAGCAACCCGTCCGAGCCCTCGGATCCTATCACCTGCAAAGACGACATTGTGGAGCCACGCATCATGGTGGACGCCATGTTCAAGAGTGTGGTCCTGCTCAGGGCAGGGGAAAACTTCAAGCTTGAGGCTGACATTGCAGGCCAGCCTACGCCATCCATGGTCTGGACTAAAGAAGGCAAGGATGTTGAAAACACAATGAAGCTACAGGTGAAGATGGCTGAACTCGCAACCACGCTGATTAACAAAGACTCAATCAGGGCAGATGGAGGAGAATTTGTCTTGACAGCCACAAATATCGGTGGCTTTGCCAAGCATGTCTTCAATGTTAAAGTGCTGGACAGGCCAGGCCCCCCTGGTGGTCCTCTGGAAGTATCAGATATTACAGCTGACAACTGCATCATCTCGTGGACTGCACCTGCGGACGACGGTGGAGCAGACATTGATGGCTATGTGATTGAGAAGCGAGAATCAAGCAGACTGGCATGGACCAGTGTGGTTTCAGGCCTAAAGGGCACCCAATTCAAGGTGACCAAACTACTCAAAGGAAATGAATACATTTTCAGAGTGATGGCAGTCAACAAATATGGACTTGGTGAGCCCCTTGACTCAGAGCCAACTATTGCAGACAATCCATACGTGGTGTCAGACCCTCCACTGAACCCTGAAGTAACAGCTATCACTAAAGATTCCATGTTCCTTCTGTGGAAAGAACCAGTACACAACGGAGGCAGTGAAATCACAAACTACAACATCGAGAGGAAAGACAAAATCGGCCTGCGCTGGGTGAAATGCAACAGGAGAAAGGTAAAAGAGCTACAGTTTAAGGTGACAGGCCTTCTGGTGACACACGAATATGAATTCAGAGTCACTGCTGAGAACGCAGCTGGACTGAGTGCTCCGAGTTCCCCCAGTCCCCACTACAAGGCGACCGACACACTCTATGAGCCAGGCGCTCCATGCAACCCCAGAGTCCTGGACACCTCCAAATCCTCCATTACCATCGCATGGAACAAGCCTGTTTATGACGGGGGCTCAGACATCACTGGCTACATAGTGGAGACGTGCCCACCCGAGGAGGAGGAATGGACCATCGTTACGCCACCAGAGGGCGTGCTCGGCACGTCGTTCACCATCATCAACCTGAAGGAAAACCAGGAATACTGCATCAATGTCTCCGCTATGAACAGCGAGGGAGTTGGAGAGGCGGCGTCTGTGCCAGGAACACCCAAAGCGGAGGACAGACTGCTCCCACCTGAGCTGGACATCGACGCCGACCTGCGTAAGGTCATCAGCCTCAGAGCCTGCAACTCACTGAGAGTGTTCGTACCAATCAGAGGAAGGCCGTCTCCAGAGGCCACGTGGACCAAAGAAAATGGAGATCCCATTGAGAGGGCCACCATCGAGAGCACAACATCCTACACGTCACTCGTGATTGAAAACGTTAACAGATTTGACAGTGGCAAGTACAATCTCACTGTTGAGAACAGCTCTGGTTCCAAGACAGCCACCATTTCCGTCAGAGTCCTTGACACCCCAAGTGCACCACAGAATCTCAAAATTAGTGGCGTCACACGGGAATCTGTTTCTCTCATCTGGGAGCCTCCAGTGAATGACGGCGGAGTCAAGATCAAGAACTACATTGTTGAAAAGCGCGAATCTACCAGGAAAGCTTACGCCACTGTCAACTCTAACTGCCACCAGACCACCTGGACTATTGACCAGCTTCAGGAAGGCTGCAACTACTACTTCAGAGTTTTGGCAGAGAATGAATATGGAATTGGCCTGCCTATTGAGTCAGGTGAATCAGTGAAAGTCTCCGAGAAACCACAGCCACCCGGCAAAATCACTCTCAAGGACGTCACAAAGAACAGTGCCACCTTGTCCTGGGAGAAACCAGAGCACGACGGAGGCAGCAGAGTGGGCTGCTACGTGGTGGAGATGCTGAGCAAAGGCAGTGACAAATGGGTTCAGTCTATGATTGTGAGAGAGACAGAGGCCGTCGTGGCTGGACTGACCGCGGGCGAGGAATACATGTTCCGCGTGTCAGCGAAGAACGAGAAAGGAGCAAGTGACCCACGTCAAATAGGTGTTCCTGTTATTGCTAAGGACCTGGTGATTGCTCCAGCTGCAACCCTGCTGTTCTCCACCTTCAGCGTGATGGCAGACGAGGACCTGACTGTGGAGATTCCATTTGTCGCCCGTCCTAAAGCAGCAGTGTCCTGGATTAAGGAGAACGTACCCTTAAAGAGGTCAAGCAGAGTTAACTTCAGCTTCACAGAAAAAATGCTGAGCCTCAGAATAAAAGAAGCTTGCAGAGATGACGTCGGCCAGTATCAAATGGTCCTCACCAACACAGCAGGAGAATCCACAGCGGAGATTGGAATCATCGTTCTGGACAAACCGTCTCAACCCAGCGGGCCGGTTAAAGTGGAGGACGTCACTGCAGACAGTGCCACGTTCTCATGGAGCCCACCAGACTACGACGGTGGTGCCACCATCAATCATTACATGGTGGAGAAGAGAGACACGTCCACCAACGTGTGGTTCATCGTCTCACCTAATCTCGCCAGAACCAAAGTGAAGGCAGGGAGACTGAAGACAGGCCATGAGTATCAGTTCAGGATTACAGCGGAGAATAGATACGGAAAGAGTCCACCTCTGACGTCGTCGGCGGTGACGGCTCAGTACCCATACAAACTCCCAGGGCCTCCAGGTACCCCGTCAGTCCAGGCCTGCACCAAGGACACCATGGTGGTCATCTGGAACGAGCCGGTGAATGACGGCGGCAGTACCATCCTGGGCTACCATCTCGAACGCAAAGAGAGGAACAGCATTCTCTGGGTCAAGCTCAACAAGTCTCTTATTGTTGACCAGACATTCAAGACCACAGGGCTGGAGCCAGGAATGGAGTATGAATACAGAGTTTATGGTGAGAACATTGTGGGGATAGGCAAACCCAGCAAGGTTTGCGAGGGTGTCATTGCAAGAGACCCCTGTGATCCACCTGGCACCCCCGAGGCCACTAAGATCAGCAAAAACTCTGTGACCATTGTTTGGACAAAGCCAGAGTACGACGGCGGCGCTAAGGTCACGGGCTACGTGGTGGAGAAGAAGGAGCTGCCTGAGGGCCGCTGGATCAAAGCTAACTTCACCAACATTATTGAGACAGAATATGTGGCCACAGGCCTGGTTGAGGACGAAAAGTATGAGTTCCGTGTCATTGCCAGGAACGCTGCTGGCGTGTTCAGTGATCCCTCATACAGCACAGGACCTATCACAGCCAAGGATGAAATCGAACCACCAAGTTTCAGCATTAACCCGGAATACACACAGACTGTTGTCGTCAACGCCGGCGACAACTTCAAGATAGACGCAGATGTTCACGGTAAACCCCTCCCGTCAATCCAGTGGATGATGGATGACCAGGAGCTGACCAACACAATCCGCAGGGAGATCAAAAACACCAGCACTGTGGCTTGCATTGCAATCAAAGAGGCTAAGCTGTCTGACGGAGGGAAATACACTCTGCTGCTGAGAAACCCAGGAGGTGAGAAGGGAATCCAAGTGGAAGTGGTTGTTCTGGATAAACCAGGTCTTCCACAAGGGCCACTGGCTGTTCTCGGTGTCACTAATGACCGGTGCTGCCTTTCCTGGAAACCACCACTGCAAGACGGTGGCAGCAACATCAGTCATTACGTTGTGGAGAGAAGAGAGACTAGCAGGCTTGTTTGGACGGTCGTTGATCCTAAAGTGCAGACAACGGCCCTTAAAGTCACAAAACTCCTGGAAGGCAATGAGTACATTTTCAGAGTCAGGGCTGTCAACCAGTATGGAGCGAGTGCCACACTGGAGTCCAGCGCCGTTATAATTAAAACTCCATTTGTGCCTCCAGAGGCACCAAAGGGAGTCGAGGTTTCAAATATCAAAAAGGATTCCATGGTAATTAGCTGGGAGGCTCCTGCAGGTGACGGAGGCACTCCAGTCACTGGATACATCATCGAGAAACACGACAAGGAGGGCGTGAGGTGGACCAGGTGCAACAGAAAGAACGTCACAGACTTGACCTTCAAGGTTACTGGACTCATGGAAAGCCACAGCTATGAATTCAGAGTACTGGCTGAGAATCTAGTGGGTGTAAGTGACCCCAGCTCTGCCTCTGTATTCTACAAAGCCCTGGATCCTATTTTCAGGCCTGGTCCCCCCAGCAATCCCAAAGTGACAGACACAACAAAAACATCAGTGTCCCTGTCATGGGCTAAACCTATCTATGACGGCGGTTGTGAGATTCAGGGTTATATTGTTGAGTACTGTCAAACCGGAACTGCAGCACCTGCTGAGGTTGCAGAGGCTCCAGCAGAGGCTCCAGCAGAGGCACCAGCAGAGGCACCAGCAGAGGCACCGGCAGAGGCTCCGGCAGAGGCTCCGGCAGAGGCTCCGGCAGAGGCTCCAGCAGAGGCTCCAGCAGAGGCTCCAGCAGAAGCACCAGCAGAGGCTCCAGTCGTTGCACCCGCAGAGGCTCCAGCAGAAGCACCAGTTGTGGCACCCGCCGAGGGAGAGGCTGCAGAGGCCACACCTGAGGAATGGAAAATGTGCACTCCTGCAACAGGCATTAAAAATACACGATTTGAAGTAGGAGGCTTGAAGGAGAATCACATCTATAAATTCAGAGTCTGCGCTATCAACAAGGTTGGTGTTGGAGAGCATGCTGATCTTCCCGAGCCCGTTGTGGCTCAGGAGAAGGCAGAAGAGCCAGACCTTGACATCGACCCAGAGCTCAGGCAAATAGTGACCGTCAAGGCTGGAGCTTCACTCAGACTGTTCATTCCCATCAGAGGAAGGCCCACTCCCGCCATCCGGTGGGACAAAGATGACGGTGCAGTCAAAGAGGGTTCTCAGATTGAGGTGACAAGCAGTTATACCTGTCTGGTTGTTGACAAGATGAACAGATTCGATAGTGGAAAATACACTGTCACTGCAGAGAATGCAAGCGGAACAAAGTCTGCTTTTGTTGTTGTTAGAGTTTTGGACACACCCAGTGCACCCTCAAACTTTAAAGTCAAGGAGATCACTTCAGAATCTGTGACACTGGCATGGGAAGCACCACTGTTGGATGGAGGAGCAAAGATCAAAAATTACGTTGTTGAGAAGAGAGAGAGCACACGCAAAACCTTCTCCGCTGTGGTAACAAACTGCCACGCACTGTCATACAAGATCGAGTCCCTACAGGAGGGTTGCAGTTACTACTTCAGAGTCGTTGCTGAAAATGCCCATGGTGTTGGCTTGCCTGCACTAACTATTGATCCTATCAAAGCCTCAGAGGTGCCTCAGATGCCTAGGAAGTTGACTGTCATTGACCAAACTAAATCCAGTATCTCCCTTGCCTGGGAGAAGCCTGAGCACGATGGAGGAAGCAGAATCATTCAGTACCTGCTTGAGATGCAACTCAAGGGTGCAGACAAGTGGGCTGGAGTCAACACGTTCAAAACCATGGAAGCTACTGTGGCCAATCTGAACCAAGGTGAAGAGTACCTCTTCAGAATCACAGCTATGAATGAAAAAGGCAAGAGCGACCCCAAAACACTGGCCGTTCCAGTGATGGCTAAAGACCTAGTCTATGAGCCAGACATTAGACCTGCATTCAGCAACTACAGTGTCATGGTTGGCAAAGACTTGACAGTTGACATCCCTGTCTACGGTCGTCCAAAACCAAAGATAACCTGGTCTAAAGATGGCGGACCGCTCAAGTTCACCACCAGGGTGAACATTATAAACACACTGACACACACTACACTGAGCATCAAAGAAGCGGAAGGGGAAGATGCCGGCATGTATAGTATCAATGCAACCAATAGTTCAGGGGTAAAGGACGCTACAGTTGAAATCATTGCTCTTGATAAGCCTGGCCCACCTTCGGGACCTGTCAAGTTCCTTGAGGTCACCACACAGTCTGTTACTATTTCCTGGGATCCACCAAAGAACTCTGGCGGCTGCCAGGTGTCAAACTACATTGTGCAAAAGAGAGACACAACCTCTCAAACATGGGAGAATGTAGCTTTGTCATGTGCAAGGACTACACTGAAGATCCCTCGGCTAAAGACTGGATCAGAATATCAGTTTAAAATCATTGCTCAGAACCGCTATGGTAAGAGTTATGGGTTGGACTCTCCAGCAGTGGTTGCACAGTACCCCTACAGAGAGCCTGGTCCACCTGGTACACCCTTCATCTCCTCACTCTCTAAGGATCACATGATCGTGGAGTGGAACGAGCCCGTTTCAGACGGAGGCAGCCCTGTGCTTGGCTACCACCTGGAGAGGAAGGAGAGGAACAGCATCCTGTGGGTCAAGATTAACAAGACTCTCATCAAGGAGACACGCTTCAAGAGCTCCCCCTTGGAAGAGGCAGTGGAATATGAATACAGAGTTTATGCAGAGAACATTGTTGGCATTGGCCGGTGCAGCAAGCTCTCGGAAGGCTGTGTTGCACGTGATCCATGTGATCCTCCTAGCGCTCCTGAAGCCATTAAAATCACCAAGGACACCATCATCATCCAATGGGAAAAGCCAGAGTATGATGGTGGCAGCCCAATCACTGGCTACACAGTGGAGAAGAGAGACCTGCCAGAGGGACGCTGGATTAGAGCCAACTTCACAAATGTGATTGAGACACAATTCATTGTCACTGGTCTGACTGAAAACGCACAGTATGACTTCAGAGTCATTGCTAAGAATGCAGTGGGCACCGTGAGCAAGCCGTCTTACAACAGCGGACCAATCGTAGCAAGCG